>CM030358.1:74016770-74357684 GCA_017893485.1 Hemerocallis citrina | reverse complement strand
CAGTAATATCTACTTGATTACTTCCTTATCTGAATCTTTCAAATATCTTGTGTATTGAACGCATTGATACTTCACTAAATTTAGGTGCCTTAGTGTGGATTTCATAATTACTGTTGAATGTGTGAAATTGATATAGAAATGGGATTCTGAGTTACTTAATTTGCAAGTCCGTTCAGTTATAGTTTTTTGATGTATTTTGTGATGTTAATTTCTTCAGGTAGGCGCTAAATCACGAAATATATCATATTTAAGAGGAAAAGTGCCATCCTGGGTTGGAATTCCAACATCTGTTGCACTACCTTTCGGTGTTTTTGAGAAGGTTCTATCTGATGAAATAAACAAGGTCAATCTCACTTTCATGTAAACCACTTGTTTGATGCTTCATAGTTCCATTTGGTTAAGGTTCATACGTTGTACAAGTGAAGACTCTTTACTTTTGTTGGTTTGTTTATTTTCATGTAGTAAAGGAACATTGAACCTGTTTATCTAACTTTGTTGTATATATGTTGATTTCATTGTCTGATTGAGCTATATGCATAAAGGACAATGTGCTTCTCTACAGTAGTGTTTACATGCTGACTCCTTCACCAATTTCTACCATTAGTAATTCACTGCCATTCTTCAATCGCAGGGTGTCGCAGACAACCTTCAAACTCTAAAGAGAAAGCTAGGAGGAGGAGAGTTTAATGCCCTGAGTGAAATTCGCTCAACAGTATTGCAGCTAGCTGCACCAACTCAATTGGTATGACTAATCATATAATCGGGGCACACATATTGTTAAAGTAACACGAGTTCAAACAAACATAATCTCGTCAGATTTCAACCTTGCTGAGTATTTGCTGTATTTATTTCTGCACATTGCTGAGTAGGGAGTCTTGGGACAATGCATGTCTTTCTTCTCTTTTAGGCTTTACTATCCTTCAATAGTTAGAGCATCCACAGTCGTTGAACGGAGAAAATGGCAAAATGCATTTTATAGCGATCCATTTTTTAGTTTTGCTGCAGTCGTTGAAATGCTATAAAATGCATAAGTTAGTTAAAAAATAATCAGACGAAGCATGATGTTTCGTTTGATACTAAAAAATTAATTTATACGGGACGAAAGCCAGAAAATATTAATAAAAAATACGGGACGAAACATGATGTTTCGTCCCAAAAAAAAATATAAAAAATGTTCATTCCGACATTAAAAAAAAAAAAAAATCGAAAGTATGGGTGGGACGACACATGATGTGTCGTCCGGTTTTAGGGCATTCGATTTAGCTTAAAAAAAAAAAAAAACCAAAAGAATAGGTGGGACGAGTCATGGTGTGTCGTCCAGGTTGTGGGTGGATTACTTTTGTTTTAATTTTTTTTTTTTAAAGTGATTCTTGCCTTGTGGATTGTCTACTTTACCCTTTGAGAGTTTTTCTATATAGTATGCCTTCATCTCATGCCTCCAGGTATAATTGACCATCGGTTTTTATTTATTTATTTATTTTTTTATAGAATGGGACGAAACATCATGTTTCGTCCGCTCAATTAAGAATATAATAAAATAATCCAGACGAAACATCATGTTTCGTCCGCTATAATATGCATTTTGCTATTTCAATTGCTATTTCTCCGTATCCACTGTAGCACTTTTGCCAAAAAATGGCAAAATGGCAAACGACTGTGAGCGCTACAGTAGAAAAAAATGGAAAAAATGGCAATAAAGCAAACGACTGTGGATGCTCTTACATGGTTTTTTAAAATTTATCTGTAAGTCTTCATAAATCCTATGCTTACGCTAGTAACAAATTTAAGATACACTAGTTAATTATGCAAAATATTCCTTTGAATGGTAAAGTTTTCCTATCTTATTGTTATAAGATAGTTGCATCATCCTGGTTCTACCAGGTTTATTATGACAATGTTCCCTCTCAACCATCAAACTCTAATGCCTGTCAGTTGCCTGCTGTAGATAGGAGTTTTCTGTACTTGGTGAAGTCCTTAATGTAAATGGTCAGCTTTTTAAATTTGGTTCATCAATAGTCTTGAGGGGCGCAGAGTTGCAATTTTTTACCAAAATGACCCACGTTTTGAAAGTATTTACCAAACTGACCCACTTTCGAAAGTATTTACCAAAACGACAACTCAGTTAGTGACCCTAGTGAAAACAAAGTCGCTAACTGAGTTAGCGAGTATATACTTGGCTTTTTTCTTCAAGTTTTTTACCAAGTGGTGAAACTTGAAGAAAAAAAGCCAAGTATACACTCGCTATCTCAATTAGCGACCCTGTTTTCACTAGGGTCGCTAATTGAGATAGCGAGTGTCGATTGAGATTCACTTAATACTATACTCGCTATCTCAGTTTTTTCTTCCCCTATCTCTCTCCACACTCCTCCCACTGCGAAATCCTAGTGGCCCAAATCTCATCCTCGTTCTACCCAGTATTCGTGTGGTATTTGTTCATAACTCTTGCTATTTGATTTTTGGTTAATTTTGATGTAGGATTAGATTTAGAATTGTGAGTTTATATATTGTACTAAGTTAGTTAGTGTTATTCGTGTGTTTGTACCACACTTAGGAGAAAAAGTAAAGAAAAATACTAAGTTTAGCTTCGCTATCTCAGTTAGCGAGTGTGTTTGTACCACACTCGCTAACTGAAATAGCGAGTCTAAACTTGGTATTTTTATTCATTTTTTTTATACAACCATACACTCGCTATCTGAGATGGCGAGTGTGGGTACAAACACAATCGCTATCTGAGATAGCGAGTCTATACTTGATCTTTTTCTTGACACTAATATTTTACGAATAACACTAACTTAGTACAATATAGGTTTTTTAAGGTTAATTACACAAATAAATTTAGTACAAATCATCCACACTTATTACAATGTAGGCGTAATTCGTATAACCAAAACTGAAAACACTCAATTTATTGTTGAACACATCTCAAATTAACTCACAATTCAAAATCTAACCCTACATCAAAATTAATCAAAAATCAAATTGCAAAGTTATGAACAAATACCACACGAATACTGGGTAGAACGAGGATGAGATTTGGGCCACTAGGGTTCCGGAGTGTGGAGAGAGCTAGGGGAAGAAGAAACTGAGATAGCGAGTGTGGTAGTAGGTGAATTCCTAATCAACACTCGCTAACTCCGTTAGCGACCACTAAGTGAGATAGCGAGTGTTTACTTGGCTTTTTTCTTTAAGTTTCTCTCCAAGTGGTGAAACATGAAGAAAAAAGCCAAGTATAGAGTCGCTAACTCAGTTTTCACTAGGGTTGCTAACTGAGTTAGTGAGTGGGTCGTTTTGGTAAATACTTTTGAAAGTGGGTCAGTTTGGTAAATGCATTCAAAAAGTGGGTCATTTTGGTAAAAATTCCAGAGTTGCTACATGTTATACTTGTTATGATCTATGTTTCAGGTGCAAAAGTTGCAGGAGAAGATGAAGGGTGTTGGAATGCCTTGGCCTGGTGATGAAGGTGAGCAACGATGGGAGCTAGCATGGATGGCAATTAAAAAGGTAAGGTATATGATATTTTTTCCGTATGATAACGAACTACACTTAGGTCATGGCCTTTTTACAAGAAAAGAAAAGAAAGATAAAGAAGTACACCTACAGTTATATTATATGTATCACTTAATATGATATAAAATTAGATGTGGATTTCTCTTTATTTGGATACATTTAATGTAGATTACCATCTACAAAGGAATATGTTTCTCATTGATAGAAACTAGAGAGGAATAAAAAATTAAAAAAATCTTTTTTTATTTTATTATTCTTAATGATAAGAAAATATTGTAAAAAGATAGAAAACTTGTTTGTATTTATACTCATCGCCTTTCCCTTGATATGTTTCAAGGTCTGGGCTTCCAAGTGGAATGAGAGAGCATACTTCAGTACTCGTAAAGTAAAGCTTGACCATGACTATCTCTGCATGGCCGTCCTTGTTCAAGAAATCATTAGTGCCGATTATGCCTTTGTCATCCATACTACAAACCCATCAACTGAGGACTCTTCAGAAATATATGCTGAGGTACTCATGTAGACAAGATAGGCTAATTTCTCTAGTTCTTGTCTATTACTGTTGTGTTTTCTCATCCTCATTACACAGGTGGTTAAAGGACTTGGTGAAACTCTAGTAGGAGCTTATCCAGGTCGTGCGCTAAGTTTTGTATGCCCGAAAAATGATCTTGACTCTCCGAAGGTACATTTGCAGTACATACCATGCAATCACTATTCAACTATTAAAGACAACTACAAAAAACGCCTTTCCTTTGCAATATTCTAAAAGTAAATCATATGAATATGATACACATGTCGTCTGAAGATAGAATCTTTGAAGTATTCAAACCTCAGAACAGGAGCATATAGGCATGAATGTTTCATGAAAATCACTTTGTATAATGACATATTGAAACTAAAGAATTGTTAGGTTGACAATAAGAATTTAGGGGAGTCGTGTGTCTTTTAAGAGAGAGATAAATTGGGATTGTTCTGGCTTGGCTTTTTTTTTTCTTTCTTTCCTACAGCTACTGGGCTACCCAAGCAAACCAATTGGTCTCTTCATAAGAAGATCAATTATTTTCAGATCTGACTCCAATGGGGAAGATTTAGAAGGTTATGCTGGTGCTGGCCTTTACGATAGGTTAGTGTTCCTTTCCATCCAACTTGCTTGAAACTATCTTTTCCTGCAATTCTTTTTCCTATCAAGTTGAATTTGGGAATGTGGAGACTTTCCTAATTGAATTCTTGCAATGTATAGTGTGCCAATGGACGAGGAAGAGAAGGTGGTTCTTGATTACACTAATGACCCTCTCATAGTCGACCACAATTTCCGCAGATCTACTCTCTCTAGTATTGCCAAGGTGGGAAATGCAGTTGAGGAGCTTTATGGCTCTCCCCAAGATATTGAAGGAGTGATCAAGGATGGAAAGATTTTTGTCGTCCAAACAAGACCACAAATGTGATGTATTCTTAGAGATACGAGTCCCTTAAAACAATAAATTCAAAATAAAATGTGCCCTTTGCACAGCTAGTTTCACATGTAAAACTCTACAGTATATAGAATAAAATTTTCAGTTAGATCGTGAAGTTGTAATTAAGTAGGAAAGGAGGATGCTTGTAGTTCTCGCACTTGAGATGAGGATATTTGATCAATACTAATTTAGAAGTTTCATTTATACTAGCTCATTGGTGGCATGAATTGGAAAGTTTGCAGAAGAGGGTTCATATCAGCTATAATCTTGGCTTGACTGTAAGCTTATGTTTTTCTCCGCCGCAGAAATGACCATGCCGCTCTTTCAAAGAATGAGACGCTGATCAGTAATGCAATGCTTATTCTAAAGATGCGAGGTCTTACGATTATATATGCTGCAAAAAAAAATTTCCTTTTCTTTTCAGGGGGTCTACGTAAAGGTGTAATGAATAAGAGATTCTTAGAAAACCTGATCATTTTCTTTTGTAACCTACGTGGATTATTGGGTGGCACTGTAACTGAATTGTTGTGAAATGTTACAAGTCAAATATAGTTTCATGCAACATAATTATACTTTCATGAAAGTGATTTATAGATTTGGATTATTCTTGAGCTTAAAGGGGTTTTGTCATTCTAAAGAATTTTAGTTCAAGAATTTTCGTTGGTAATAAAAAGATACCCTGATCGATATCGGTTACTATCAACTGATAGAGACTTCGTAAGGACTTCTTGAGGATGATAAGCAAATATCTTACTGACCTTTCCAACAATGCTGCAGATATTGATCTTCCTTTTGTACCAGTAGTCTTTCCTCTCTACCACCATAAGCAAAGACGAACTTGCAGGAATCAGGAAGCGAAAAAAATGTTTGACTGCACAGCATCTCTCAATATTCATCCTTTTTCAGTTGTAAAACCTTTGAGAAATATTCATCATGTAATGAATCCAGACAAATCCACAACAAGGTAAGAACCCTAATCATACTTATCTGTTTTTCTATTACTGCTCTAACGAGTAATTACACACTCTACCTATATGGGAAAATTTTCACTTAAAAGGGGACTACTACCAGCTTCTCAGTGTCTCTGTTGAGTCCACCCCTAAGGCAATCAAGGAGGCATAAAGGAGGCTTCAAAAGAAATACCATGCATCCTGATATCGCAGGTCAACAGGTTGTGTCCATTTGCTTTCTCTTTTGAGTATCATCCCACAAAAACTTATAATTATCATTGGTTTCAGAACTTAGATGCGATTGTGTACTGCTTGTTTTGAAGTGCCCGCGTTAGAGTGCAATTCGGTGACCATGAGAAGAAGATTGAGGTACAAATTTAATGCTCACTCAAGTCACAGTATATTGTAAGCAACTAGGTGTTGAGTAAATTGAGACAATTATTGATTGTTTTGTTATTTATGTGAATGGTTGGCTGCGTCGTTGAGGTTTCGATTGAACCATGCCCTACCAACTGCATCCACTGGGTTGAGAGCGAAGAACTTCCAATGCTCGAGTTCTTGACTCGCCCCCAGCCAAAAGAAGCACATGGTGTATTTGGAGGGGCCTTCAACAAGCAACTCAAACGACAAACAAGAGCAACAAGAGCAAGAACCAAATGGTAACCAAAAAAACATGCATGATTTGGATGACCTTAACAAATTTCAGCTCACTTGAAGCTTAAATACTAGTTAAATTTGTCATCTTTTTTACATGATGCAAGTGGTGAAGCTCAGGATGGAAAGCATTTTGGATACTTGGGGTGGTTTGAGAGAACTCTTCAGCTCAATAAAATGAAAAAATAAACAAGGCTTAAATTTGAGAAAAAGGATCCGGGGAAGAAAAATAGATAAATGTATATAAACATAGTCATAGCTAGCCAAACAAATAAATTTAGATATGGAATCAATTAAATAGTGTGGTTTAGATCCAGTTTTTCATGGGATTGAAGTTCCTTACTGGAGTATATAATTGTATGAATTGAAGAGAGCGACATTACTACCAATACAAATGTTATCTCTTCCAATTTTAAAAACATAAAATAACTTGTGGATCTACACCATTCCTCTGAGTTTGTGTAGGCTAAATTCGGGCTATTGATGGCCAAATTCAAAACGAAAAAAAAAAATCCTCAATATTGATGTTCAAGTTATTGATTTGAGAGTTATGTAAATTTACATAGTAGTAGAATCAAAAACAGGAGAAGAGTGTCAAATATCAAAATGAGGTTCAAAAGAAAGCTACAAGCAACCAGCTTGATTAGCCTGCACTTCTAAGTTCTAATCAAAACTAATAAACACAAGTCTTACAATATGAAGGAAGGTTGAGTTGTAGCTATCAAAACTAATTCAAGTAAGGACCATTAATTGGCTTTGTTGGTGAGCGTTCGCACTCCTAACAACTATACATAATTTGGCCATTTTGCACTACTTTTTGTGTGTGTATATTTATGGGCATTAGAAGGTAAGGGATGGCAAGGAGTCTTTGTCATTCAACTACTCAGCAATGCATAATTGAAATTTAAAAGTAGTTCGTTATGGCCTTATTACCAATAAAATTTAAATATGGTTGGTCGATTGCTACTAATTCTATCTTGTTTGTCTAAGAACAAGCAGAGTGTTCATGATGGAAATTGATGGTCACTATGTCATTTTGGATATACTCTCGTTTGCATGCCCACCTCTTTAGATTCTTGTTTAATTAAAAAAGGGCAAAAAACAAAGTACCCCCAACTTATTATATCAGTATATCAAAACCTCAAACCCGTATCTGAACATTCCTGCAAATGAATAACTCAAAGAAAAGAAAATGAGAAAAAACTATATATATATAGAGAGAGAGAGAGAGAGACGTCTTCAGTTGCGCACCCCTCTTGTGCGCACGATCTCGTAGCCGTCTGGTTTTCATCGTGATCTTGATGAACATCTGATGGCTATGGCTCTCCTTCTCCCGCTCTCTCCCTTAATGTGATGGGGATAAAATAGTCATTTCACCCCCATCAGACATACACCCTCTCATCTCCTTCTCTACTTCATTTTCCGTCTCCTCTTATCCCGCTCCAATTCCCAAATCGAAAAGGAGAAAAAAAACCCTAGCTACTTCTCCGACGTGATCTTCCCAAATCGAAATCGACCAAACCCTCTTCCCTAAATCGAGGCCGTAATCCCGAATTCAAAATCAAATTCGATTTCCCCAAATCTCATCGCCCCAAATCGGAACCCTGATCCCCAAATCGAATTATATTCATGCATATTCTTCAATTTCGCACTATCACTTGTGATGAAGGGGGTACATGAATCATATTACACATTTCTCTATCCTTTAGATATTTTAGCTGATATTTGCTATTGGTTTTATTTTGCAGAGTAACTGATATTTGCTAAAAAGTTACTTTGATTTTGATATTTGCTGCTCTTAGTTGAATGAGGCTGAGTCTTTTTAGTTTATGACTGTATACGTGCTCTTCAATTTGGTTGAGTACCTGATATTAGTTATTGGCACGGAACTTGAGTATGATGGGGGTAAATGAATAAATTCAATTTGATATTTGTGTTTGTTGTTCAGTTACTTTGTTGTGTTTATTTGAACTAGTTGGCATGGCATCTCAATTCAGCCCTAGTGAAACAAGTTCTGAGCCTATGATTTTTTCTTCTTTAAAATTGTTGAATGAATTCTTGATGTGCTAAGCCCCCTAAAAATGTTGACAAGAAATGAAGGAATTGAATGTGAAGGGATCAAGGAGGAATCAAAAGAGACTAGTTTCCAGATCATAAGTTGGATATCAATTGTTCATGCGATCACCGTATTGCACATACTGTTGAGTCAAATCAGTTAAAACCCAAATCTGATTAATATATCAATCAAAACCAAACTTCCTTTCGTTAGTCACGTTTGACTGATATATTATCCAAACCCGGGCTCTGATACCACTAAAAATCTTGTCACGCCCTGCTTCCTAAAAATACGGAATACGAGTACATGATATTGGCCCAGCGAATGACTAACGTCACCCATAAGCTATTTATCCGATTAACTCAACAATATAAACAATACAGAACAATTGCGCAGGCAATAATAATGATCTCATGAATAATAATACTTGAAATGAAGCAATAAAAATATCCAAATATAATAATAATAATCCAACATCTGGAAACAAATAACAATATTCGGGACATAAGTCAAATACAATGAAATAACAATAGTTCAATAATTAAGTCTCCATAACAAAGCAATAATTATTAAGCAGCGATGCAATCAATTTCTTCACCAATGTTGTTCTCCTAATCCATCAGGTAATTCCCCATCAACACCTATAAACACTTCATCTAAAAAGAGGAGAAAAATTGTCCTTAGAGCAAGTCATGGAAAGTAAGTCGAGAAAGCAGAGAACAATGGAATAACAGTATAACAATGAATCAATGGATCAATAGGAATCAATAACAAGGCACGATAGCAACAATATATATCATGGTAGTTGATGCAACGGTTCAGTATCAATAACACTTAGACAATATTGGATACAAATATGAACAATGATGAACAATATGCAATGTTGGTGATGTGTCAATCCTTATGTCTATTAATCATTTTAACCCTAACTAATGCATGTACTACTGCATCCCATACTACAGGTTCGATGCATACAATCAATTTCATTTTAGACTCAAGTGGTGCACTCGGTAGATTATGTACTGGGCAACGGTAACGGTAAACACTATTCACCTTTCGGTAAACTATACGATCATCGGCAACGATACGGTACACGATAGATTGAGTTACTGCCATAACCACAATCACACGATAAAACGGTAGCCGGAACGGTAATTAGGGAAACACGAGCCCCTCCTTTAAGTACAGTCACTACTTTGTTCACTACTCAAATCTTCCTTTAACCCCGGCTTATTAATTATTTCTCAATGCAATAATACAATATGCAGTTAATGGATATTTTGCTGAATGATAGTATCAATAAGGGACAATAAGATGATAGCATGAATAGGATGGTTAGAATAGTGACAATAACTCATTGGGAACATGCAATGTAACATACAATCATTAATTCATGCAAATAGTACAATATAGGAATTATTAATTCATTAAAAAGAGGAATCTAAAATTCTAGACAGCAAGCGCAATCTGTACAAAAATGCAGTTTTCTGCTGACTCAGAAATCGAAAGTTGAATCCGTCAGAAAATCTAGAAACTCGACTTCCATACGGTTCCAACGCATATTTAAAGTTCAAATTCCGACAACAGTAGCTAGGTCAAACACACTGTTCTTTACAGGTTTTATGTTCAGGAAGAAATTCTATATCTTGTTAATTTAATTTTTAGAATCAGCAAAACTCATTATTAAATTCAGTAAAAATATTTTCTATACTTCTAAACATGTTAAGCAACAATCTGAAAATTTTCAGATTAAAATTTTATCATTTGATCAGTCTTTTTACTGTTTAAACATGAAAGGTACGAGAATCTAAAAATCTGAAAGTAAAAACACAGATGTAGTAAACGGGCATAACTTTTGCTACAAAACTCGGAATTCAGAAATTCAAGATGTTCTGGAAACTAGAAAGATAAGGCTACAATTCATATTTAGAAAGTATTTCATTTTAAGGTCGTTTACTAGTTCGAAAACAGCGAAAACAGCGGTCAATGTTCAGGTCAGCAAGTATATACAGTTTTTAGGGTATTTTTCTTGAAAATAAATTAATTAAACATGATGGGTATCGGTTCTTTAGTCAATAAACTATATAATCAATATGATGGGTGCAAAAACAAAATGAATAAAATTAGAACACACTCATACATCAATCTCTCATCAACCAAAAAACAATCAATCAACCAAACATACAACCTAACAATTATTTCTACAATAATTTATTTGTGTCATGATTATACGGTTAACCCTATCATCAATTCTACATGAATGCATGAAAGATCCAATCTTTAGAGTCAAAAGTGGCACGATGTCAAGAATATTGAAGTTAGCTCATGTAAACCCTCAGTAGACCTAACGAAGATAATCAATACAACGATATGATAACGAATATGATATACTTGCAAGAATTTCAACAAAACTTGAATTTGATACAATTAATAATTTAAGAGGACGATGACTTACCTGTTAGACGGTGAAAACGAATACCAGGAATAACGGGATAAGGATCCCGAAGCAACGAACCCACGAATTAGCAAATTCACAAAATAGTACGTATAAACTACATGCAATAATAGAACCCAAAGCAAAGACAGCAAATGCAATGAGCAATAGCAAAGACCAGCAACAACGTCAGCGCGACTAACGTCGACGGCCGAGGTTCGACGGCATCGCAGGCGGCGAGGCGTCGACGGCGGAGGCGCGGAAATCTAGTGTAACCCCTGTTTCCGTCAGAATCTATTTTTTCAAGTATTTCTCCGTATTTTAAATTCTTAGTTATTTTAACTATTTTTTTAATTCATCATTTTATGCAACTATTTTATAAAACCCAATTATCCTTATAAGCCCAACTTCTCATTTTATTTTATTATTTATTAATCTGAGCCAAATTTTTATTTTACGCCCAGTAATTTAATTATTCACTATTTTAATATTTAATTTATTTAAAGCCCAAGGCAATTGTTTAATTTAAGCCCAATTGTCTGAATTATTTATTTTGAGCCCAATTCTATATTTAAATTACTAAATTGTTTTGAGCCCAACCCAAACCCATTAATCCAATTTCTCCTTAATCTGTGTTGACCAGATCAAATCTAGCCCACTTTCAAATCACCAAAAAATTTGAATTTTGAATCCCAAGTTTTCACCCCTATAATTTCTCCTCATTTATATGGCTGTTAATAACAATTTTAATTACCTTTTTAACCTCCTCCACAAAATCAGCCAATTGAATCCCGTAACCCCCTCCTCCCTACAATCTCTCCCCATTATTGTATATTAAATTTATTGTCCCCGTCCTCTTCTTCTCTTCCCCTTCTGTTTCGAAACAAAACCCAAAACAGACCGCCAACTCCACCTTTCTCCTCCCTCCCGCTCACCCCATTGTCGAACCCAAACATAAACCTAAACAAACCCTCGAGCAACCCCCTTCCCCCGTCTTCCTCCTTCGACCCCTCCCCCTCCACTGTAACGCACCCCAACCGCCCATCTCATCGCCATCCGTCCACTTCCACCCTCATCACCGCCATCCCAACTCCTCTTCATTGCCTAGCCCTCGTCCACCGCTTGCATTGCCCCATCATCATCCCCGTCGACTTCATATCCTGCTCGAACCCACCAATGCCGTTGAACCCATTCCTTCGCCATTAACCCACTCCGTCGAACCCAATTCCCCGAAGCTCGCCGCCGCCATTTCTCCACTCCGTGCACCCCTGCAACCTCCGATGAACCCCCCCTCATCGCTCTCGTCATCACCGTTCAATCCCTAAGTCGACAGTTCCGTCTCCCTTGTTTCGGAAGCGAAACAGAGCTTGCTCGCCGGAGTTTGTCGAAGTTGTCGTCGCCGCCGTCGCTTCCCGACCATGGTGCCGACGTCGCTCTGCCCCGCCGCAGCCGCCTCGCGTCGCAGTTCCCACACTCTCTCTCTCCGCCGTAGTGAAGAAGGGGATAGCTGATTGGCCAGTCGCTGCTGTTTGGTGTTTGGCGCACAGCAGATCCTTTCGCTGTTCGCTGTTTATGCCGATCTGGTGTGTGGAAGATCTTCATTGGCTGTGTTCGCTATCCCATGTTTTGGTGCAGCAGATCCTGGTTGGCTGTTTGTTGTTCGGTCCCGATCCAGTGTGTGGGTCTCTGCTGAGTTGATGTTCTTTTGCTTGCTAGTTGTTTCTTCGCCGCTATTTGCACGTAGTTCGCACGTGATTTTGGGAGTTCGTCGGTTATTCTCTTTTTGAATCGTCAAAAAGGCAAGTATCACTTGTACAAATTCGTTTGTTCTAGTACAAGCTTTTTGCATAAATACCGCAAGTATATTCCTTGATTCTAATTCGCATTCATAAGTCGAATTGAAACCTGTTACTACACTTAATCCGTCGATCCCATATTCGCATATGATCGTGAATACTTTATTGTCATATGCATTATACGAACACGATGATATAAACATATGTACTTTTAGGGTTATACATGATGATGTGAATGATTATTTTACCCATGATAATAGTTTGAATGTTGATATAATTTTTTTTAAAATTTTGATTAAGTTTTATACATATCATCGATCAGTTTGTAGTTGCAATATTGTTTTATATAACCCTAAAATACTATTGACCCATATTTGAAATAAAAATTAGACCCAAGTATGACATTTTTAAACTGCGTATTTTGCATCTCATGACTTAGAACATATTTCATGCATAATTCCTTGATGTTCATGTCCATATCTTAATATCGTCCTCATTGCATTATGATCATGTTAAATTGAAATAAAATTAACAAGCCGGGGTTTAAGGGAAAGACCATAGTAGTGGACAATATAGGTAAGTGTACTCGGAAGGGGACCTGTGTTTTCCATGATTACAAGTTATATGGAACTAAGTGCCACGTAGAATTAAGTGTCACAACAGGATTGACGGGGGCCACCTCTAGAATCTACGGGGGCCACCTCTAGAATCCATTACATGATTACAAGTTTACATGTTTCACGCGTGCACACACCATGCACATATTGTCTCTTTCCTTTCTTTATATTCATATACACACATACACATACAACACACTCCTATCCCTTTCTTTCTATATATATACACACACACATATCACACCTCACCCTCATCTCTACATCTCCTTCTTCTTCTCTTTCTCTGCCTTCTTCACACCCGAAAGCTCAAGACCAACACCCGAGCTCCACTTTACCCTCCACCTTCGAGCCGACGACTCCATTTCTACGGCCCCGTGAATCCCGAAAAACAACCCGAACCCACTCCGTCTCCGCACGCCGCGCCACCTTATTATTGTTGTCACTCACCGTTGCTATCACTCGTTGTCGTCTTTCTGCCATTCTTACCGCCGTTGTGCTGCCGTCCATTGCCGACATCGCTTCTTCTTTCCGTGGTTAACACCACCACCGTAATCGTCACGTTATAAGGCAAGTACCTTGTACACTCTTTTTGTTCTCGTACAAGTATTTTTCTTGGACTCGTGGCAAGTAGTCTAGTTATCATCATGTTTTATTATCAATCTCCATTCTAGTCACTGGTTCCATGCTATATCAACTCAAGAGTTAACACATTTCGAATCGTGTTATCGAATATCGAATATTCAACCTTACTATCTCTAAATTTCTTAACCTTGCACTAAGAATTCGACCATGTTCCTGATACTGGATTGAAGATTTTCTATGTGGAAATCGTAGCCCATCGAATCCCGAATCCAGAACATCTTACGGTTTCTCAATCGGATGTATAGATTGTGAGATATCGCGATTTTAGTACTGTCATATCGTGAATTTCTGAACCTGTACGGGATCACTAACCGGTCTCTTGTACTGAGAATTCGACCATGTTCCCGATACTGGATCGAAAAACTTTCTACATGAAAATTGTAGCCCTTCGAGTCTAGATATCAAAAACATCTTACGGTTTCTCGATCGGATGTATACTGATTGTGAGATATCGCGATTTTAGTACTGTTATATCGTGAAATTCTGAACCTGCACGGGATCACTAACCGGTCTCTTGTACTGAGAATTCGACCATGTTCCCGATACTGGATCGAAAAACTTTCTACATGAAAATCGTAGCCCTTCGAGTCTAGATATCCAAAACATCTTACGGTTTCTCAATCGGATGTATAGATTATGAGATATCGCGATTTTAGTACTGTCATATCGTGAATTTCTGAACCTGCACGGGATCACTAACCAGACTCTTGTACTGAGAATTTGACCATATTCCCGAAACTGGATCGAAAAACTTTCTACATGAAAATCGTAGCCCATCGAGTCTAGATATCCGGAACATCCTACAATTTCTCAATCCGATGTATAGATTGTGAGATATCACATTTTTAGTATTGTGACTCTGAATTTCCAGAATGCGCGCGAAACATCGAAACCAACGAAAAATGAATTTGTACGCATAGCTACTGTCTCCAGAATGTATCGTGTGAATATGCGTTGGAACCGAAAAAGAGTATACTTTCTATAATCTCTGACGGAATCGGATTTGCTTTTCTGTAATAACAGAAAAGTGAGTTTGAATGCAGATATGTCAAGTTGTTTAAAAATTCATCTATACGTTTTTGCATATAAACCCGTTATTTTCCTATTTAATTAACTGAGTGTATTATTGTTCTTGTAATAATAACTTGTATAGATATAATAGGTTGATAGAATGTATTTTATACCACTTGATAATTTATAATAACTACTCTCGATACATGTACTCGTTTTACGTCTCATATCCATGATTACTGTCCTTGATATTTTTCTAGATTAACTGTCTTGATTACACTGTTCCACTAGTCGTAGCAACTGCATGTTCATAATTAATTATAAAAGAATAACAAGCTGGGGTTATATGTGTACGACTTAATAGTGGACAATATAGGGGAGTTTACTCGAAAGGGGGCCCGTGTTTCCCAAAATAGTGATTCTTAATTCTACAATTCTTGATTACACAATTCTTGATTACATAATTCTTGATTACATGATTCATGATTACATGTCTGGATACTATCACTGGAAGACCCGAGTACATAATCCTATAGAATTCACTACTTAAGTCTAAACGTCACATGATTGATATGCACCAAACTTGTGGTATGGGACACATGATTGCGTGCATTAGATAAGTAATAAAACAGATAAACTTGAGATTTTCACTAAGCATGATTCTTGATTACATGACTCTTGATTCTTGATTACATGACTCTTCATTACATGACTCTCGAATCTTGATTACATGATTATTGATTGGCTAAGACTTGGTTATCAATTGATTATACTTTGAAGTCTTGATTACACTAGTTTACGGTTATTAGTTACATGATCATATTGTCTCAGTTCCTTGCTTACTTCCATATTGTATTTGTACTTCTACTTCTTGTTCCTTCCATGTTATATCTTGTTATATTATCCCTTTTACTGCTTGTTGCTACTTGCTGCTCGAAACTTGCTCTAACGGGTACTTTTTTATTTTTCTTTGAGTTAATAATTATACTAGTACTGATGGACCCGCAGAACAGACTTTCTAGAAGATCGTTGCTGCTTTATTACTACTTCATGTTGTTTTTCTTTCAGTCGCTATTTTATCTAGTTGTTATAGCGAACTGCTTATCGTACTGTTTTAATTATGGAACCTTGTATTCCCGGGCAACTTGACCCGATGTTGATGTATTATCTAGATGATGGTTATTTTATTTTCAGCTCATGTGATCATTATATTTTCCTGCGTAAATGTGTTATAAATATCTTGTTGAGCTTATAATTGTACTGCTTATGGATGATGTATATCATTTGCTGGTCCTCAGTTCCGTGCCTGTATTTCCGTATAGTGGAAAACGGGGCATGACAGTAAGTAGCAACCATGTAGTAAAAAGATGGATGCATGAAGTGCTACCTAGATAGAATTAAACATTAGACTTAAGATTAATACGTGCACTTGCATGATCCAATTATATATTACATGTTCATGTTGACTTGATATTTGTTTACTCGATTACTTGTTTACATGCCATTTGTTCTATAATGCCTTGTTCATAATCATGTTTACATATTGCATTTCTCCTATTTTATGACTCTCGATTCCTTGCTCTTTTCCTGTTTTTCTTTTGTTTTGTTTTGTACCTGTTTTTCTTAGCTTGTACCACTTGCGGCTCGTGACTTGTATTAACGGGCGTCATCTTGTCTTCTTTTCTTTCTTTTTTGTAATAATGTACTTGCAGGCCCGAATGGAGAGTTACCAGAAGGTGCCGCTTATTAAGTGTTTTAGCTTGTTGTTTATCATGTTATCTTTAGTTTATGTTTTATTTCATACAACTCTTTATTGTAATCCGGGATTGCTTGACCTGTAACTATTTGTATTTTCCAGTTGTTGGTTATGTTATAGACTATGTCATGAACTTTCATTATCATATTGTGATTTTTACGTGCCTACGTGGTTTATTTTGTTATCTTGTTATTGAGTACATGTACAGCTTATGAATGGTATTTTCGCACCATTCGCTGGGCCTCAGTCATGTGCCCGTATTCCCGTATTTTGGGAAGCGGGGCGTGACATCTAGGCTCGACGACGACAAATCTGGGTGGTCGTCGACAGATCCTGACGATCAGGAAGAGGAGCAGAGGGGTTCGGGGGTGGTGTTACGGCGGTGGCCGTGTGGACGTCGATGGGAGTAGGGTCGACGGGGGATGACGACGGGATTGGGTGGCCGGAGATGGGGTGAGCACCGGGAAACAGGCCGGAGAAGATAGGTGTACAGTAGAGGGGTCTGTTTTGGGCGGGAACACGGGGAGAGCGAGAGAACGGTAGGAGAGAGAGAATAGGAGAGGGAGAATAAGTGGCTAGGGTTCAAACTTGTGCAATTTTTAGGGTTTGCATTAGAGTTGTATTTATAGGGTACAATTAGGGTACTGGGTTGGTGAATTAAGGTTCAATAATAGACGATTTAGGCTAAGAACAAATGAAATTGGGTTTTAAGGTTCAATTAAGAGATAGATCAAAATCAATAGGGTTCAATTAAAAAAATACCCACAATAAAAAAAAAGAAAAATAGGATTAATAAGAAAATAATTCATCAAGAAGATCAAAAAGTTTCATGAACAAGAATTTAAATCCAAATAAATAAATAAATAATACAAATGAATTGAATATAAACTGAGCTTGAAAATAAATTGGAATTCGCCAAGAAAACCAGATCTAGTACAATAACAAAATAATTCAATAAATGAATTTTAAATAAATAATCAAGAAATGACAATTAATTATTATAATAATAAAATCATACAATAAAATAATATCCGGGTTTAACAATTTTATTAAAATAATCCAAAAATGATAATATATTTGATTTAAACTCAAATAAAAATAGTCGATCAATAAAACATAGAAGTAGATTAAAATACACAATTATTCGAAATAAATATAATTGTATGTGGTGTGCACTTGGGAGATGTTCAACTCAAGCAGGTTCTCCGAGAGGAAAATGCACAAGCGGATGCCCTCTCTAAGCTCGCCTCCTCGTCCCTCCAAGGTCTAGAACGGACTGTCCTAATAGAAGTCCTTCTCAAACCTAGCATCGACGAAGATGGCTCAAAGCCAATGGAAGCCTACCTCCTAACACTTGGGAAAAACTCGATGAAGCCCCTCCTTGAGTATCTCCGAGACGGAGTCCTCCCCGAAGATCCAAAAGAAGCAAGGAAGATCAGGACACGAGCAGAGCAGTACACACTCCTGGACGGTGTCATGTACAAATGCTCCTACACCCAGGTCGATGGTCGGCCCTATCTGAGATGCCTCTCCCCAGAAGAGGCGCTCTACGCCCTAAGGGAAGCCCATGGTGGTCTACGTGGTGAGCACTTGGGAGCGAGATCCCTTGCCCAGAAGCTTTTGAAGTACGGGTACTTCTGGCCTACACTATTAAGTGACTCCGAGGAGTACGTCCGCCAGTGCGACTCCTGCCAGAAGTTCGCCCCAATCCGTTGCCTGCCCCAAGCACAACTTGCCTTGACGAGATCCGCAAGAGAGCCGCAATCTGCCAGGAGACCTACCGTCGTAGAATCACTCAAGCTTACAACAAGAGGGTACGACCGACCAACCTAAAGGAAGGGGACTTAGTACTGAGAAAGTTATCAATTTCGGATCCAAGTAAAAGAGGCAAGCTAGCACCCAATTGGGAAGGACCATATAAGGTCTCCAGAGTTATACGCCCGAGCGCATATCAACTCGAAGACCCGGGGGGCAGGAAGATGCCAAGGACTTGGAACGCCGAGCACCTGATGAAGTACCGAGAGGGTATCTAAACGCCGCTCCAAGCAACTTTCCCAGGATTGCAAAAACCTTACTTGTATCTTCTTTTTAATCAAAATATAAAGACGGTCTGCAACTTAGAAGCGGCCGCCCGGTTATTTCCAATAAAGAGAAATTTCTCTTCACAACTTCCCTATCTTTTGACTAAACAAACTCTACCTAGCAAATTCTCTATTTTTGGGGGTAGTTTAACTCTACTTGCAAAAAAGAATTCTCTTTTAAATGACGAAGTTCGGAGTCCAATACTTGGCTCGATTCCGCTTCTACTACTCACTCATAAGCGAGTAAGAAGTGGTTCGCCATTCGGAATTGCTCCGACAACCGTTGACTCTTACTTTTAAACGATGAGTTTAGAGTCCAACACTTGGCTCGATTCTGCTTCTACTACTCGCTCATAAGCGAGTAAGAAGTGGTTCGCCATTTGGAATTGCTCCCACAACCGTTGACTCTTTCTTTTAAACGACGAAGTTCGGAGTCCAACACGTGGCTCGATTCCGCTTCTACTACCCGCTCATAAGCGAGTAAGAAGTGGTTCACCATTCGGAATTGCTCCCACAACCGTTGACTCTCTCTTTTAAACGAAGAGTTTGGAGTCCAACACTTGGCTCGATTCTGCTTCTACTACTCGCTCATAAGCGAGTAAGAAGTGGTTCGCCATTCGGAATTGCTCCCACAACCGTTGACTCTTTATTTTAAACGACGAAATTCGGAGTCCAACACTTGGCTCGATTCCGCTTCTACTACTTGCTCATAAGCGAGTAAGAAGTGGTTCGCCATTCGGAATTGCTCCTTCAACCGTTGACTCTCTCTTTTAAACGACGAATTCGGAGTCCAACACTTGGCTCGACTCCGCTTCTACTACTCGCTCATAAGCAAGTAACAAGTGGTTCGTCATTCAGGACTTCTCCTACAACTATCGACAACCATAGATGCTAACAAAACACACAAGTGTGAAAAACAAGTATCATTTCTGTAAAGTTTGAGAAACAAGTCAAATTACAAGACCAACTACTCATCTTTACGACGAATTACAAAACTTGAGAAGCCAAAATTACAAGACCACTTCAATGCCTCATAGGAAGTGGGATACTCCTCTTGAGCGACAAACGAGGACGGCGAATATTTTGTCGCTGCGACCCTGCACCCGTTGAGGTCCCCAAGCTGGCGAGCCTAGTTGTGTCTTTGAGCGTTGCGCCGGCTGAGGCTCCACTCGACGAACCGGAAACTCCGCTTTGAGCATCCCCAGGACGCCCTGGGATGGGAGGCAAACGTAATGCTAACTCGTGGAACGATCGTCCCTGCGAGTACTCGTCTCGAGAGCAAGATGTGGTCCTGACGTTGCTCCCCTCCGAAAAACATCGTAGTCGGTGAACCTCTGCCTCTAACTCAACGACGCGCTCCTTCAGCGAATCATCCGTTACCTTGACTTGTGGCATGGATTTCTGCTCGTACTACCCACATGAGAAGCTTCAATGATAGTTTGCTAAAGCTGTGCCGTCTCTAGGCTCTTCTCGAGCACCACGTTCTTCAGACCATCTCGCTCCGCACTGACATCGAATAGGGTCTGCTGAAGTGACTCCGCCTCCCCTTCAGGGGGAGCTTCTCGAGCTCGTTTCTTTAGTCGCTTCAACTCGGAGTTGCGCCGCACCAGCGTTAGTTTGTGATGACCTAGTTCTGCCTCGCTCTTGAGAAACCTCTCTCAACTACGAGAGAGGGCAAACCTCGTCGCTCCTAAGTCAATCTGTAGACGAGAGGCCTCGGCCGCTACCATCTTCGGCGATGTCTCGACCCATTGACACAACTCGGCGATCTGAAAAGCAAGAACACAACAACGCTGAGCTCGAAAAACACCCATAGCAATGGCTCATATATGAAACAACTCAGGCCCCAACACTTAGTCGATTTTCACCAAAAGTCAGTCTTTCATTAAAAACTCAAGTACAAAAAGCGGTGGCCAGTCCGCTATTAGGCATCAGTACAAAAGACCCTAGATGAAGAACCACGACTAAAACACAAAAAAGTTATTAAGGGAGTTGAGTGTCCACCTCAGCGGATGGAACCACGAGCGCTAAGTCACCTTCACCGCCCTCAGCTGTCTCTGACACCGGTGCCATCGCCAATGGAGGCTCGGTCATTATGTCCTCCTCATCGGCAGCGTCGTCTCCTCCTTCAGCCTCTGCCCCTTCCTCGTCGGGGAACAAGAAATACCCCGAACAATCGAAGTCGGGGATATGCTCGCCGACATCCTTCAGCGCTTTGGCGTAGGCCTTTTGCATGTTCTGCTCCAAATAGCCGATCGCTACCTTCTCCGCCGCGGCCTTGGTCTCCTTCACCACCATGCCCATCTCGAACGCAACTTTCTCCCTCTCAACAGTCCTTTCCCGAGCCATCTCCTCCTTCTCTGCAGTAGCGGAGTCCTTCGCCTTTGCCAGTGCCTCCTCCAGAAGCCTGATTTCGGTGGCTTGCATTTTTACCTTGAGAGCGGCCGCCTCTAGTTCTCTCTTGGCCTTCGAACACTCCACCCTCTCCCGGTCCTGTAGAGCCTTCAGCTTTTTCTCCTGCTCCGCCACTTGTTTCATCAGGTGACTGAAATGATAGATCGCCTGCGAGAAGAGCAATGGTTCAAGAGAAGGGCGAATAAAGAAGACAAAGGTCGAGCGGGAGATTGAGGCTTACTATCATCTGCTTCTTGGCAATCTCCAAGGCCGAGTCGCCCACTGTCCCGTGCTCCATCGCCGCCTTATCCTTAGGCGTGGTGAGGCTGCGGACGGCATCCATGCAACTCGTCGAGTCTCCGAGGAAACCGTCGTGCCTAAAAACCTGCCAATCCGGCACGAAGATCCTCTTTAGCTCGTCCGTCAGTATCACCTCGGTTGCCACCGTGCGAGGCGGAGCTGTCAGGGTGAGCATAGCCAAACATTCGAGTCCCTTCGCCGACGGAGCAACAGGACTGGGGACGACTTCCAAGTCCACAACGGGGACGGCGGCACTCTCAACTCGTGCTGCCTTCGACGGAGTAGGCCGGGCAACGGCGCGCTTTCTCTTTTTCTCCTTAACTCGCTTGCCACTCAGTGCCGATCGCCTGTTCATAATATCCTCAAAGTCCATGGCAGTGGATCCTGCAAAAAGAGATTAAAAAAAGGGGACAAGATTAGAATTTTGTTACCACTAAAATACTTGGAAGTACGATCGACGAAAGAGAACTCGTACTAGGGTCCATCAGGCTAAGGCCTCCCCTAAAGAGGCCCTCATCGTAGATCTCCTTCCAATGCATAGTAGGCCGGTCCAAAAGGATACCAACCATTTTGTCCTCCTCGGGACTCAAGGTCCGCTCCATCTTCGCCCTCTTCGGCACATTCTCCCTCCACACCGTGGGGATGTCCCACGGCTTTTTACCCCGAACAAGGAAGTATTTATCTTGCCAACACTTCACGGAGTCAGGATTGTCAACCAACTTAACGCCCTTCCGAGCAGTAAGATAGAAGCGGTACTCCGTCCTTGTCTTTTGATGGATATTGTACAAACGGCAAAGTACGCTAAGCCTAGGTTCGATCCTGGCGGCCTGACAATGAAGGACAAACCTCGTGATGTGCCTCCAAATGTTCGGCATCTGCTGAATGGGGGGTACCCCATACCATTGCAGCATTCCCCTTATGAAAGGGTGTAAAGGGAGGCGTAGCCCCGCATGGAAAGCGTTGTAGGGAAAAATACAAGTATCAGAGGGGAGCGAAGAGCAAGACCTGATTCCTTCATGAAGCACATCTGGATGATTTGCAGGTCCGACTCCTTCAGGATATTAAAGATTTCGTTCACCTCAGTGCGCTCCCTAGGAGTGTTCTCCTCATAAAACGGTGCCAACCCTTGCTCCGCCCGTCGTAACTCCTCTGCACCATACTGCCAGGTCCCCCCAAGGGTAGACACGGCGATCGAATGTCTCCCGAACGCACACATCCTCCGATCTCTCTCCACTATTGATTCCACTACCGACGAAGAGAGAGCTGCCTCGCCGCCTCCGCCTTCGACATCGAGATTTTCTTCTACTTTCGGAGAGGACAGGACAATGGGGGCCTTCCCCTTATCGGCCGAAGAAGGAGTGGACCGGGGGGCTAATTCGGGCTAACTCGAGGAGGAGGGCTCTTCACCGGAAGACACCTTAGACATCTCTTAAAATTAAAATAAATTACCTGAGAAGTGACAATCATGGTCGGAATGCTCGTCGAAGAACGGAAAAGACCACCGGAAGCTCCGCTCAAAGCTACGAAGAGAAGAAATCTTAGGTGAAGTGAAAGTGAGAAAGTGAAGTAAAAAAGAGAGGGGATGGGGATTTATGGTAAAATTTGATGGGCTTGGACCGCACAGCTTAGGCGGCCCAACAAGCACGGAAGTCAAGGCGGTCAGAATAAGAAATGACAAAAGAGAAGCAACCAGAAGCAGCTCGAACCCGTTGACCAGTCAACGCCTTTCGAGCTCGCCGCTTCGTCTGAATCGCTCGACACACCGTTCGCCAAGCTCGTCGTCATATCCGAGCAGACGTGTTTTCGAGCTGAAAACACCAAAAAATGCGCTGACCAGTCAACGCCCTCCCAGTTCGCCGCTTCGTCTGAATCGCTCGACACACCGTTCGCCAAGCTCGCCGTCACATCCGAGCAGATGTATTTCCGAGCTGAAAACACCAAAAAAAGCGTTGACCAGTCAACACTCTTTGAGCTCGCCATTTCGTTCGTCAAGCTCAACACCCCGTTCGCCAAGCTCGCCGTCACATCCGAGCAGACGTGTTTTCGAGCTGAAAACACCAAAAAATGTGTAGACCAGTCAACGCCCTCCCAGTTCGCCGCTTCGTTTGAATCACTTGACACACTGTTCACCAAGCTCGCCGTCATATCCGAGCAGACGTGTTTCCGAGCTGAAAACACAAAAAAATGCGTTGACCAGTCAACGCTTTCCCAATTTACAGCTTCGACTGAATCGCTCGACACATTGTTCGCCAAGCTCGCTGTCATATCCGAGCAGACATGTTTCCGAGCTGAAAACACCAAAAAAAAGCATTGACCAGTCAACGTTCTTCGAGGTCGCTGTTTCGTTTGCCAAGCTCGATACCCAGTTCGCCAAGCTCGCCGTCACATCCGAGCAGACGTGTTTCCGAGCTGAAAACACCAAAAAAAGCATTGACCAGTCAACGTTCTTTGATTTCGCCGTTTCGTTTGCCAAGCTCGACACCCCATTCGCCAAACTCGCCGTCACATCAGAGCAGACGTGTTTCCGAGCTAAAAACACCAAAAAATGCGTTGACCAGCCAATGCTTTCCCAGTTCGCCGCTTCAACTGAATCGCTCGACACACTATTCGCCAAGCTCGTCGTCACATCCAAGCAGACGCGTTTCCGAGCTGAAAACACCAAAAAAACGTTGACCAGTCAATGTTCTTCGAGCTTGCCATTTCGTTCGCCAAGCTTGACACCCCGTTCGCCAAGCTCGCCGTCATATCCGAGCAGATGTGTTTTCGAGCTGAAAACACCAAAAAAAGCGTTGACTAGTCAACGTTCTTCAAGCTCGCCATTTCGTTCGCCAAGCTCGGCACCCCGTTCGCCAAGCTTGCCGTCACATCCGAGTAGACGTGTTTCCGAGCTGAAAACACCAAAAATAGCGTTGACCAGTCAACACCTTCCCACCGTTCGCCAAACTCCACATAACGTTCGCTGTGTTCGGCGCACCGTCCTCCAAGCTCGGTGCCCCGTTCAGCTCGTTCGCCTTACCGTACGCCCAGATCGCTGTACAAGCGTAATTCCGAACCGAAGACGCGAGAAGCCCCTTTTCTCCTGGCCGTCTGATCACCCAGAATTCCTCACCGGCGCATCATCAAGGGCTCAGATTTGGCCATGTCATAAATACGGCGATTAATTCCTTTTTTTATTTTATTAATTCAGATTATTTATTTAAAAATTGCAAAAAATGATTAAAAATCCTGGAAAATTAATTAAAAATTCTAAAAAATAATTATAAATCCAGGGGAACATTTTTGAGTCCCGGGATAAATAATTCTTGCCCAGAACGATTAATTAGTGCTCCCGGAGAGTAAATCATTGCCTTGCAAAATTGAATAAATGGTTCGAACAAATGATGTGAAAATCGGGAAAAATCACCAAAGACCCAGAGCAACCTAGAAGCCACTCTGAGCATGCTACCAACATCACCCCTTAGATAAGATTCGAACACCCGTTGAGAACTCCGATAAAGCCCTCTACGCCATTAAAACAACAAAACTACTCCCACAAGGCTATAACACAGTCTTTGGGAGTGGGGAGCTTGTGATATGGCTAAAAATGGGGGTAAATCGGAACCGTTCAAAGTGGGAACGAATCTTGAAGTCACAGGGGCAGGATAGTAATTTCATCTACAGACGGGTCTGAATCGGGCATCGGGCCTCTTCTCTTGGACCCGCTAGCCCATGGACGGATCTGGTAGACAGAGAACGGGTCTCAACCCATTAGGGACCAGTCCAACAGGATAGGAACAAATCCTAGTTTGTCCCTATCTTATGGGGATGGTTGTAACCAACCCCAACCAGCCACACCGGGAAGTAGGGATCTACCCTCATTCTAAAAAGGATCCCCATGGCGACTATAAAACCCCCTTTACCTCCTACTGTTAAAGTTGATTACACTTTGCACATTCGAGCTTTTTCCCTTGTCTTTTTCAGTGTATTGACTTGATCGTCGGAGGGTTCGTCGCCGGGATTCATCCCGGTGTCTCGAACGTTTGTGCAGGTTTCAAGGGAGCACTAAGGAGCCAACAAATTAGCAAGGAAGAAGAAGGGGTCGACCTTTGTGAGTTCCTCACGAACCTACAAATCTCATCTATTGCCCCCACACCCGAATTCAGCGGCAACACTTGGTTAGAGGTACTGCTAGCCACAAGTTTTATCCAACCTTTTCTCCGACAGTTATCTAGCATGTCCCTCAGAACATTCGCTACGATAGTGAATAGAAGAGGTGACAACGGATCCCCCTACCGAAGGCCCTTCTTGCAAGAAAATGGTTGTCCCGGCCGCCCATTCACCGAGATTGTCGTTTTACTGGTGTATAAATACTGTTTGATCCACCTGATCCATTTAACCCCAAAGCCTCTCCCTCTAAGAGATTCCAACAAGCAATCCCAGTCGACGGAGTCATATGCTTTCTCAAAGTCTAGTTTGATGAGGAAATTCGTAGAATGGCCCGTATGGCAGTTGTGGATAACTTGTTCTGTGGTGGCCACACAGTCCAGGATACATCTGACCTTGATGAAACCAGACTGGGTGTTGCTAATTAAACTGTCCATTATGCTTTCCAGGCGGATGGCCAGGACCTTTGTGATGATCTTAACTGAGCAGTTTATGAGGCTAATAGGTCTAAAATCCCCCACCCGAGTAGACTCCACCCGTTTAGGTATCAGAATTACTTCCGCAAAGTTAAACATGCCCAATCTGAGGTTGTTGTGGAAGAATTCGTCCATCAATGCCATAATGTCCCCTTTTATTTCTTCCCAGAAAACTTGGAAAAACATCGTTGGGAAGTCGTCTCGTCCAGGCGACTTCTCTGCTCCCATTTGAGTGATGGCCTTTTTCACTTCCGTCTCCGAAAAAGGTGTTTCCAATATGGATAGCGAATGAGCTGACTCGTTCTGGTGGCCCTGCAAAAAATCGTCCCTAAGTGGGATCCTGAAGTCATTCTTCTTCCCAAAGAGGCCCTTGTAGTAGTCGTGAAAGGTTTTGGAAATCACATTTTCGTCTTGGGATGTTCCCGTTTCCGTTTGTATTGACAGGACTAGATTGGATTTACGTCTTGCGCTTGCCACTCGGTGGAAGAAGGCCGTATTTGCGTCTCCCTCTTTGAGCCACGAAATCCTCAACCTCTGTTGCCATTTGATCTCCTCCAGCTTATAAAGATTGGCAATATTTCCTCGGAGCTCTAGTAGCCTGTTTCTTTCGTCTTGTGACAGGACTCTCGTTTCTTCCAATCTCTCTAGCTCATCGATTCCTTCCAAAAAGGAATCTTTTGCACGTCAGATAGTCGAGAATCTAGACCGATTCCATCTACGTAGCCTCTTCTGCGGATTTTTTTACACCATCGGGTTGCAGCATCCGATCCAGTAGTTGGGAGCGCCCAGTTTTCCTTCACCATGTGGTGAAAGCCCTGGATTTCTAGCCATGCATTTTCAAATCTGAACTTCCTTGACCTTTGAAATCCCTATACCCCAGTAAGTAGGACCGGGGTATGATCCGACGTAGGTCTAGGAATAGATTTAGCGGTTGCCAATGAGAATTTAGTCTCCCAATCTATCGAAACTAGGATCCTGTCCAACTTGGCCATAATCGAGAAAGCTTGCATATTTGACCAGGTAAATAGACTGTCAATAATTGAGATATCGATCAACTCCAGCTCCGTGATCACTCTATCGTGCTCTGCTCCAGCTCCAGCTGGCTTTACAATGCAGCATTTTGCAAGCTGTACTATAGCACATCCACATACATGGGATTATACTTTATAGCAAGTTCAACTTGCCACGTGATCCCCCTATACCCCACCCAAAAAAAAGAGAGAAAAAAACCACTCTGTCACGTGATCTACAGGTGGGAAGGTCACGTGACTGCAGTCTCCATCAAATAAATAGCTGACACGTGCTCCTTAAAAAATAATCTAACAGGTGGCACACTTCACACGCTACCTTACCGACGCAGACACACCCCTCCCACTCCGTGTAAAATGATTATTTACATATTAGCCCCTAACAAATGTCCGTGTATATGTAATTCAACCATTGTTAGGGGGTAACATGTAATTTGTCCATGATAAATTTAAAACGGTCGCCGTCGTCTCCTCCTTTAGTCCTCTCCCACTTTTTTCACTTAAATTTCTCGCTCTATTTTCTATCGCATTGGACTTGCTTAATCTTGCGATTCCATTTGGAACCCGTGCAAAATCACGGACTTCTGATTTGGTTAATTTCGTGATTCGTTCTGTCTAGATCTCAGATCAAGAAACCGTTGTTAAGTCGCAGAGTAGCAGTATTCTTCTTCCTCGTCCAAATTTTCTTGAAACGCTGACGGAATTCCTCAAGATTCGCGCTAACAAGGTATTTAATGAGTTCTCTTTTTTTTTTTCTTTCTTTCCCTGATTAATTTCTCTTGCTAATCAATAATGATTTTACTGTTGTTGTTGTTGATAGTACTACTGTTGTTGTTGTTGTGTTGTTGTTGTTGTTGTTGTTGTTGATGATGTACTAAGGGATGAGTGGCTGGTTCAAAAAACATCAGATGACTGTTGATTTTAACTGAGTGGAGAGCAAATGAAGCGGAGAAATCCGAATGGTAGATGGAGATCGAAGCTAACTTTGCTTCTTTTGTTGAGCATCTGCATTGGGAGCCTTCTTCTTTTGCTAAATCAATGCAACCGAATAATGAGGTTTACGGCGACGAGGACGAGGACGAGGACGACTCAAGTTGAGAAGCCGCCGAAGATTGCCTTTCTATTTATAGCACGAAATCGGATGCCCTTGGATTTGGTTTGGGATGCCTTTTTCAAGGTTCGGTTTAGAAGAAACGGTTAATTTGGATTTGACATGTCAGTTAATGCACCGTTTCTTCTATTAGCTAAAGTATTCGACCATTAATTGCATTTACATTGTAGGGAGAGAAGGAAGGTAGATTTTCCATATATGTTCACTCTCGGCCTGGGTTTCTCTTCAGTAAGGTGACAACTCGATCGCCCTTCTTCTACGGCCGTCAAGTCAACAACAGTATTCAGGTCTGCTATTCAAGTGATTCTATGCTAGTCATAATAATAAGAAGTACTGCTGCATTAATTTTAGATATATGCCATTACATTATTTATGAATTTTTCTCCGTTTTGGTGTTCTGTGATTGACTGCATATGCATGCTTAACTTATTTTGGAAATTAATACAATAACAATTGCTTGTAGTACCGAATACTTTGATTATCAACACAGCATAAAATTAACATAGCGTCATTGCTACTCCTATCATGAGGAGTGGCAGTCTGCTGGGAAATGAATTGGGTAAAGAGATATGAGCCATAGTTCCCGTCAACACACTTGTATTCTGATGGTGCTGGTTTTCAGGAGTGAAAATGGAAGCACTGGTTCATGAGTTAATGAAAATTTTATCTAGTTAACCTAAGGCAATATATAAAATTCTAGTAGATCCATCAGTGTTGATTGCACTCAATATCGAAGTTAAAAACTTCCTCATGATTATATTGTCTTGCTCCTAATTAAACTTATTTTTCAAATATCTGATGTGGTTTCAGGTTGATTGGGGAGAGTCGACCATGATCCAAGCAGAACGTATTTTGCTCAGAAATGCACTCAAGGATCCACTTAATGAGCGATTTGTATTTTTATCAGACAGGTTTGTATTTTCATGCTAGTTATCTGTTTTGCTTTTTATGATTTATGGGTACCTTCAATACTTTGTCATTTTAAGTGCTCAGACAATAAAAATTATGCAACGAAGTCCCTTTTACTGTTGATCATTATTCAAAAGTCAAAAGTAGTTAACTTAGCTTCTAATTTAGTTCATGCAAACTTGCAATGAGAATCTACTATTATTGATAATTGCTCCTGTTTGTGCGGTGTTGTTTCATTTTATATAGACTGGTTTCCTGTTCAATTACAATGCCCTCTTCAATTCAATTCTTAAAATTAGATGGAAGCATTTAACTGCAATTCTATATTAAAAATTTCATTAAAGAGTTCCACACCAACTTAGCAAAACGGGTATCATTTAAGTATCTTCCTAAGGTGATTATGCCACCTTTAAAGTTGAATAGGGATGCAAAATTTTAAATCTCCAGTAATGCACGGTGAGCAGCCAACCATCCACTATCATTATACCGCTCCACTTCACATCGTCATGGTTTGAATACTTGTACCTGCAGAAGACATAAGAGACTTTGGTACCCATGTCCTTTTGGGTCCCCTTGTGTTAGTATTTGATGTACTCTTTGGTACACACATCAAACCATAGTATTTTAAGTTGTTTCTAATATTGCATTTGGTGGAAACATGAGCTTGTAGCATTCAATAATTAGAAGTGATATTCCTATAATTTGATGGAGCATGAGATGTAGCATGTCTATGATGAGAGTGTTCATATCCGTATTGTTGTCTTTTCTAGGTGCTACCACCTTGAGATGACCTCTGTTCTTGCTAAGAATTTATTAGATCTAAAGCATTTCTTTAAGAGAATTAACTTCTATCTCATACACAAGAGCCACTAGGGTCTATTGGTCAGCCTCTTCGCTAGTCATTTCCTTTGTGGGGAAAAAGTGTGAGTCCGTGGTTATGGTCTTGTTAAAAAAAACATCAATCGCATACATTTCAATAATTTTTTACATCATTTTTTAGATCATTAATGATTCATCATTAGCAAGAATAGCAAGCAATTTTTCATCAACACATTTAATTTGATATCACTACATGCATGAATCTTTTTCAAAGAGCTATATTAGAACCAAGAAGTTAATAAGCATCATTTAATTCAAGTATCTTCAAGTTCTTCTTGAGTAGCATATACCTCTTCTTCACTCTCATTAGCCATGACATACAAATTTTGAGTGCATGCAATATTTGCCGTCTCTTGATCATCCTCATCTGAGTCACCCAGATCAGATTCATCCCAAACCAAAGCCAACTGCTTTTATTTGGATACTTGATTATTTTTATCTCTTTAGCTTTGGGAAACCCTTCTTGATGTGACCTAGCTTATGGCATTCATACACATAATTCAAAGAAGCAGAACATATACTACCTTTTTTTGTGAATTACTCTCCCAATTTTAGTAAAGCGATTGATCCTTCTTGAGAAGTTTGCAAACTCTTCTGGATCCACCAGTCTTTCATATTATCCAATTTCCGCGAGTAGTGGATGCAATTAGCACTTGATTTTCATATTATCCAAGTACAAATCTCAGCTAACTATTTTGAAGTTTATTTATTCATTGTCATGAAATATAATTTTTCTTTTACATGGATCTTAAGCTAATGCACATGGTGTTAAGCAACTTCTTAAACTTGCAGTGAATTTTTAATTTGTTGTTGCTAAGGATGCCAAAATCAACTTTTAATTCAATGTTTTCTGCAAATCACCATGTTCTTTATGTCACAGATGATTCAATTATGGTTTTGCAGTCTTCTCTTCCCATGGTTTCTGACAGCTTCTACTGCAGCTCACTTAACCCTTTTTTTTTTTTGTCTATTTCAGTTGCATACCTTTATACAGCTTCAGGTACATATACAACTACATAATGTCAACATCAACTAGCTTCGTAGATAGGTACGTTAAAACCACTTTGATTCCTTATGCTGTGTACTTTTTATTCTCTGGTGACATACTTTATATTTTGTATTTACCTTACATAATGTGAAAGAAAAACTGATATAATCTATTAATTTTTTACTCATCTATCTGGAGACATGTATATTTAACAGTTGGATGGGAAGCATGTCATAGATGTATGCGTACAACAATATCATGTGAGTGCCATGTGGATGCCAGAATCTATAGTAAAAAATAAAATCAGTGATAGTGTGATACAGATGATCTTATGTACATTTATAATAGAGATTAGCAGTCCTTCTTGTTGGTAAAAGGGCTGTAGCATCTATAGATTCACTGAAGTAAGGAGCTTTGTAGATTCGCTGTAATAAGGAGCTGCATACTAAAGAGTGCATGGACATGCTATGTTGAAAAATCTTTTTCCCCAGTAAACTTTGCATTAATCTACATCCATGTTTTTTAAAATTTTGATAAGGATTAAAATAATCATGATGGTAACCCATTTAGATGATCCAGGCCTATTAATCATATTTCTGCATAATTCATAAACTTGAATTTTCCATCTTGGATTTTATGTTTGTAGTGGAGTGACTCAAATCTAGGATCATCCCGTATTATCAAAGAGCTCATAAACTATATTGGAAGTTCAGGATAGGATACAACCACAAATATGCTATAAGCAGTAGGAATTGGGAGTAATTAGACCTTGTCATGAGTTTAACCTGAAAATATTTCTCAACTATATCTTTCGTTCATGATTGGTGTACCAGTTTACTAATTAGAGGAACATATTGCAACTAAATGCAATAAACTGAGGGACCTCACAATTCAAAAGAATTGGAGTACCTAATAGAATATACTCGTGGTGAAGGGATATGTATGTAAAAATTCCTTTTGTGATTTACCTGCCTTTCACGTAGAGTGTCATTCAAGTATTATTATGAAAGTATGATATTAGATTACTATAAGAAACTCATTTCATGATATTAGATTACTATAAGAAACTCATTTCTTCACATGATGATAAATGAGGTAATTTGGATGATTGCAGATTTCTTAGTAGAAGGTTGCTATTAAATATACAGCTGTGCAGTCTATCACTTAACTACCAAGTGCAACTAGGATATGATTCCACCAATTGTACTCACGATTAGTTTGCTAATTTCCACTATTAGCTGTTGAAACTACTGAGAGGTAGCCTGATAGCTTAAACAACAATGGGTATCTAATCGGCTCTGTTGAATTATGTTTGGATGCATTTACACCTGGATGTTGCATCCAAATACTTGATGGATTTTTCTCATTATCTATCCCTGTCATAGATTTATATGATGTTATGAAATCTTTGGATGTTTGTGTAATGATCGCTAGGTTCTAATAGCATATGGTCATCTAATGCTCGAAGCAGTTTTGCGGATACAAAAGAACACCGTTATAATCCAAAGATGCATCCAGTTGTTCCTATAAATAATTGGCGGAAGGGATCCCAGGTAAAGCATCAATTTGCCTTATATTTCAATATCCCCTTTTAAAACTCTCAAAATAAGTTTAAGACTTTAAGTAATTTTAATTGGACATATTTGTAACATAAATAGTTTACTATTCTTCCAGCATTAAACATGAGTGTCTTGTTGTTCTTCCAGTGGGCTGTCTTAATAAGGAAACATGCTGAGATAATGGTGGACGATGAAATAGTCTTCCCAGAATTCCAGAAGTATTGCAGAGTAAATGGGACTCTTCTCTGAACTTTGAAAGTTTCAAGTTATATTATAAAGGATGTTGGTGTTTTTTTCCCCCTTCTTTCTGTTATATCCCATAGCTGAAGCATTTTTTGATGATAAAAATGAGCTTTTAGATTATCTTAATGTGTCTATTCTCTATTTTTATGTAAACTTTTATCATAAGTTTGTGACGAACAAGCACCCTGAGACCATGCTGAATTTGATTTTCAGGACTTGGCTGATGCTTTGAGCAAATTAATTTTCCCAAAGGAATGGATTGTACTTTCTTTAAATTACTTTAAAGGATCTTCAGATTCTACCAATTTTCAGCATTCATTTACTGGATATATGTAATCCTTAATAAGCAATACAGTTCAAAAGGATACTAATTTTTTAGCTATTATATTAAGTACATTATGTTGCACTGTTTATGCGATGCTCAATTTCGTTTATGCTTTACCTGAATCATGATGAGTATACTTTGTTTCGTGTTTGCATCGTTATTTTCTTTTTATCTTTTTTTCCTTTTTGTTCTTTTATTCTTTGGAGTTTACATGTTTCCTTCAGGGAAATATTTGTTTGTTTTATTGATCTCTACGTTGTGATGTATGGTTTCCTGCATGGTTTTTGAGAATATTATTTTTTGGATGCAGAGGAAGTCACTACCAGAGTTTTGGCGAGATCGCCCTGTTGTAAGTATTTTCTTTTCCCTTAGTTCTGCCCTAACTCAAGTATTAGATATTCACATTATTCTATATAATATTGAATTGTCTACGGAAAAAAAAAAAAAAAAAAAAATCTGCTCCACTGGTCATCAGGAATAAATTAACTTGGAATACATAAGACAGTTGTTGATTTTACATAGGTATAACCACATCTGGGTGAATTCCACAGATATGGGCGACGTTTTCTTCGATTGATATATGCTAGAAATTGCAATCTTTTCTAACTAAGAAACTAGCCCAAGTGAAATAAATGAAACGACTGTAATTGTGTAGATTTGTACTATTGATGAACGCATAGTTCACTACTGTTCTTTGTTGTTCAATCCATTCACAAAGATTGGTCACTGTCCAACTTTAAGTTGTTGCTCACAATACTGATGGACAAATTTTATTGAAAATTATGACTGAAAAGTGTGGATGTTCATTACAGGATAGGAACATAATTATATTTGCTTTCATTTTAAGTGAGGCTATGAATTAACATGACTCGCTATTTGCATGTTGCTGCATGACATGTTTGTTATTATGGTTCTTTTATAATTTGAGCTTGTTTTCGGATACTATGAAGCACGGATACGGATACGCGTATCCGATACGGTATGTATCGGATACGCAGATACGTCGATTTCTCAAAAACTAGGATACGGGTACGTTAGGATACGCTTAAATAAATTAAATAAAAAACAATAATAATATATATTATAAATAAAAATTGAATTCCTTAAGTTATACATAGACAATATAAAACTGCATTAAATAAAAATTTTGTGTGCATCTTAATCAGTAATGTCATTTTGTTATTGTAATATTTTGTTATTGTAATATACTCTATTTGTGTTATTTTGCTATTTTGTTATGTAATGACAAATTGAAAATTATGTAATGTCATTTGTTAAATACCATTTCTTATACTTATACTCTATTTGCAAGAGAATTCCTACATCAAAACATGCACTAAAACAAGCTCAGTATAACTCCAAGATGAGTTAGATTCCTACATATCTCCAAAGGAGTCAGGTAAATCCTTTTGAGTTTTGATCACATAAATAAAGAACTGAAAAAATAAAAAATTAAAAAAAGAACCGATCAGGCAATCACGGTGAATAAATTAAGAACTGAAAAAATAAAAAAAGAACTGAAAAAAGAACTGGAAAAAGAACTGAAAAAAGAACTGGAAAAAAAAATACCTTTATGGCAAATATCTGAGGGGGACAGAGAGATCTGATCGGGGTCGGAGAGAAAAACTGATGGGGTCGGCTGAGAGAGATCTGATCGGGGTCGTAGAGGAAGACTGATCGGGGTCGGCTGAGAGAGATCTGATCGGGGTCTGATCAGATCTGAGGGTGACAGAGAAGGATCGGTTGAGAGAGATAAGGGGATAGGGTTCTGATCGATGGGATGAGAAAGAGAGAGGCAGAGAAGGATCGGCTGAGAGAGAAGGGGATAGGGTTCTAATCTTCTGATCGATGGGATGAGAAAGAGAGAGGCAGAAGATAGAAGATAGAATGAGCCTGTTGGGCCGAGCCAAACTAAAAAAAAATAAAAAATAAAAAAAAAGTATCGGTGGCGTATCCTGCCCTTCCGATACGCGTATCGGAAGAGTATCGGATATTTTTTTAATTTTTTAATTTTTAATTAATTCCGATACGTATCGGGTACGTATCAGATGAGTACGGTACGCGTATCGTGTCCGATACGTATCGGGTACGTGATACGCGACCCCCCGCAGAGTATCCGTGCTTCATAGTTCGGATATATTGTTTGAGATTATAACCCCTAGTCAATGAGAAGATCATTTTTTTTTTCAGATTCCAAAATTTGGAAATATCATATATATTTCGTGTGAGCAGAAACAACTGTCCAACTTTATGTTGTTGCTCACAATACTGATGGACAAATTTTATTGAAAATTATGACTGAAAAATGTGGATGTTCATTACAGGATAGGAACATAAACATGGTTACTAATATTTGCTTTCATTTTAAGTGAGGCTATGAATTAACTAGGACTTGCTATTTGCATGTTGCTACATCACATGTTTGTTATCATGATTCTTTTATAATTTGAGCTTTTTTTCGGATATACTATTTGAGATTATAACCCCTAGTCAACAATGAGAAGAACATTACGGACTTTATAAGATGGATGGCAGATTCGGACAAACGCAACATAGCTTAATGAGATTAAAGTTGTACTTGAACACCTGGTACTCGAGAGGCATATTAATATTACACAATATTCATTTAGTGTACTGTAGCTGAATCAGCTTCACTGCATTGACAAGTTAATGAAGCTGACTTACTGCTTCTATTATGTTTATGAATCATTTGCAAGATTTTGCCAGCCTTTGGCTTTAATATTGTGCTACAATGGTCATTGTTCTAATTATCGTCCCAAATTTCGGTTAGAAGGCAAGGGAACACTAGAACCTTATTAAATTTCCTCTGTCATTTTAGGGGATATTTTTTAAATTTTCATGATAGATTCCAAACTATGGCCAAAATTTTGGCATCATGTAAACCCAAAGTTATCCAGTTTTGTTTGACGTTTAGTTGCAAATGGGGCAGGTTCGCAACTTTAATCTGTCGAAACCAGACCTGACACCACCTGTTTTTATAAGTTCAAGTGATGCCTATAGATTACTTATGACTTGTGTGAGGGTGCATAGTTGATTAAAGTGACATGGCCATGATAGCTAGGCATATTGTTATTCATGCTCATGATGTCTGTCTTTACTTTTACGGTTCTACTTATACTGTGATTAAGTTTACTTGTACATGTTTGCCTGATAGATGATAGGTATGTTTTTTACTTGTAAGTTTTAGTTGTTTGTAATTGTGTTTGAGTTGTGATTGTATTCATGTAGATTGTATGTATTACATAATTTATATTGTATCTTTCATTGTGTCTGCGTGCTGTCATGCCAAAGACCACATATATTTGTTTTAAACTTGTAATCAGTATTGCTTGAATTACATATATGCAGGGCCGGCCCGGAGATCCGGGTTGCCCTAGCCAAACTCATGTTTTGTTGCCCCGTAGTAAAAAAATTTTAATACTAACAACAAAAAGTAAAAGTAAAAGCAAATAAAATAAATTTGCACAAAGCCATGGAAAGCAATTCATGCAAAAATATTTCATGATTTAAAATAACAATCAATCTAGGAACTGAAAATTTTGTAAGCTTCAACAAAGTTATAGAACCCAAAAACTAAATCTAAAAGCATAATTTGAAGCAATCACAGAACCCAAAAACTAAATTTATTTACCACACTGTAATGACAGTAATACCAGAATCTTTTATATACCCATCAAGTAGTTTCTGTCAATAAAATGAACTTGTTAGTTTGTTAGTAAAAAAGAAGAAGTGAATATTGTGCTTGTAGGAAACTTATTGGAAATTCTACATTGATTTGTTTTTTTAAATATGATGATTTTCTTTCGTTCTTCTCTTCTTTCTTTTGAATAGTGAATAGTGTGCTTGTACTTATTTATTAATTATACATGCTAAATATTCATGCATCTATTTGAAAATCAATTAAAATATGTTTGTGCAACAAAACTAGCAGGGAGCAAGAGAAGACAATAATGGTTCAAGAGTTTTAAACAAATCATCCCTTGTCATTCCTGGCTTTCTAGGGACACCAGCAGGAATTATGACAAGGTCCATTCCTATGAGTGCATTCTCTAACTGTGGTTGAGCCAAAAATCCCTTTACCTGAAGTGATAATAAAACATAATTACTATTCACAGAAGTTTTCTGGTTTGTGTCTCATAAATAGCTGAAGTTTAAAGCCAACATTAAGTTTGTATACCTAATACACTTCACAGATAGGACATATATTTTTATCCAACAAAACACTCTGATATTTCCAAATATCCCCAAAAGTTTTCCCATATCCTATATGAAATCTTTTAATACATGATTGCCTAATGAGAGATTTAGAACCTTGACAGTGGTACTCAATAGCACCCCATATCGATGTCTTTTCTTATTTTGTTATAAAAAGCAAGTCCAAGTTTTTTAATGCATTTCTGTGAACTAAGTTTCGGGATACCTCTTTTGTCTCTCTTCTTGTCCCCTCCAATTTTTTAGCTGACCCATTTTGATGGAAAAACGCTTAGATGATGATGGCGTCTCTTTCAATTTTCTGCTTTGTGCAGCCTGCAGAAGGATGGAAGGAGCATAACTGTATACCAGATGAGCATTATGTGCAGACACTTTTGGCAGTAAGTTTCGTCTACATATGTCATATTAGGTTCAGGGTTGAATTACTCTTGATTGCTTGATTCTGTATAAACATCTGCTACTATGGGAATAAGTATCTCAATTCTCAACTTTCTCTGAGGTGCCATAAGATCCTTCTTAAGTGGTTGACAGAATACCATAAGATCCTGATAATGTGTTTTGAGGACATATATTGTTGATCGAGTTATATGTTGTGTGTATTGTAATAATGTTTCGAGTGAAGTGGATCAAAAAGGAAAAAATGGTGCATGAGCTCCTAGCAACAACAAAAAAAATACTTTGTTTTAAAATGACATTATTATAATTTTCGACATGTTTTTTCAAGATGTTTTCCGCATGTACTTTGTTTATGAGATCATACTATTTGGGTATAATTACGTGTAGCGCCCCGAGTTCCACACACTGGGAGCTCGTGACACTTACCCAGAATCTTTACTTCAATGAGTACACAACACAGAAAAATTACAGGAAATTAGAAACTTACATTGCACATGGACACTTTATCCTACACCTGGATGCTTTCCGCAGCACGAGTCCTCCGCTCCACGATCAGCGATCCTGCAATTAGCAAACTGTGGGCCTTTTAAAAGAAAACAAACTAGGCTCTTTAGAAAATTAACCATACTAACATAAAATAAATAATAGTGTAGTGTATGAAAAAAATAATAATGTTAATGCACATATATATATATACAATCATATATATATATATACAATATACATATATACATACACACACACATATATATATATATAACAAAGTATATAGATATATATATTGTAAGAATTTAGGGGTATTACATTACGCTCCTGCCTGGTTTTGTTGAACAGCAAAAAGGACTAGAAGGAGAAATTACTCGAAGAAGCTTGACACATAGTGCATGGGATCTTTCATCCTCCATAGACCGGGAAAGGCGTGGCTGGCATCCTCTGACATACAAGCTTTCTGATGCTACTCCCATGCTCTTAAAATCTATAAGGGTATGGATCCTCACTTTCCATTAATTTGTCATACATGACATATTTTGCTAGTGATATTTATCCTTAGTGGCATGCCTATTTGGCCACTAGCTTGTTTCATTGTTAATTTAATTGTAATTAACTAAGGGTTCTTTCGGCATTGTGAGCAGGACATAGATAATATAAATTTTGAGACAGAATACAGGAGGGAATGGTGTACTAGCAGAGGTAAGCCATCCAAGTGCTTTCTCTTTGCAAGGAAATTCACACGTGCTGCTGCTCTCCGACTTCTTAACACGGTATGGAAATAACTTCAGTCAACTATAGTTCTTATGTTCAGGTTTTACTTAATTTGCACAAATTGGACGTCCGAGTTGTTTTGAGCTATGGTCTATGTTTATGTTAAGGAAACGCAATGGTTTCCTCTTTGTTACTCAAAGGACGAAAGTTTTAGACATCTTCTCTTCAACATTTCCTCGATCATCACCAGACTGGAAGGATTGACTTGGTTTGAGTAACTGAACAGAGTCCGTTGTTAAATTGTTCGAGAATAAATGGGCGCTGGACCTATATGTCAAACTGTCGTACTATTAATCTTGCCGATTTTGCATTTCTTCATTTCTGTTCTTTCTTCACAATTGATATTCTAGATGAGCAGCTATTTATGGTCTTTCAGTAGTATTGAACAAATTTTTTTTCTTCCATCTTTCTCATTTTCTTTTAATGACTTTCATACTTTGGCAGTCTGCACTAGTTCTGAGTTGACAAACACTGCATACACATACCAGTTTCGGGCGACCGGAGGGAGGCGAGCGAAGTGACGGCCAAAAACGGAAGCAGGAATCAATGGATAAGTCCAACAATTGAAGTTAACTCTGAGTCCTCGATTTGTATAGTACCCGATTTCAGTTCTATATGCAAATACTATCAAATTACATATAATCCAAAGTTGAAATATTGTAATACGTTTTTGTTCAGGACACATGAACTGATGAACTTAACACACAAAAATAAATGTTGATGAGCGGTTGTCATGAATTTCAGGATTTTTGGTTGAGTATACAGTCTGAGTACTATTATTCCTCGGTTAATTACCCAGGGTTGGGGTCTGTCAGGTTGCAATTTAGCATGGACTACTTTTCAGTTGTCACTAAGAATTGTTGTCTTCCTTGTTCATGGTATCATTTGAAATGCAAACTGCATTTTCTGCTTCACAAGTGTGTTAAACAACCTGTTATAAGCATGCAATCCTTATGAAGTTCTCATACGCTCCATGCACATATAAAGGAAAAATAGACCTCCCAAGTATACCGGAACCCAATGAAGTGCAAGCTTAGTGAACAGACGGAATAACAAACAGTTCTGCATGAAAAAATAAAAAAAGAACTGCTTAAACGGCCGGCCCTAAGTTCCGAGGCCCGAGATGGCGAACTCCCGAAATGGACCCCTATACATACCCGAATCTTTTCTCAAACTGACCCACTTTTTAAAAATATTCCCAAACTGACCCACTCGCTTTGTCAGATAGCTAGTGTAGTCAAAATTCACTCACTATCTGAGAAAGCACTCACTATCTGAGAAAGCGAGTGTTGGTTTTGGGTATTTTGGTTTCTTCCTTGGCCAAAACTCGATGTCTCAAAAAACGAGCTTATTTTAACTAAACTCGCTTTTTAAGACGGTGAGTGTCGACATGGATATAAGGGATAGGTCTAGCACGGGTACGGGAATGAAATGTTCGAAATGTGGGTTGCATGGACACAATATGCGGCGATGTAGTACAAGAGGATCTCAAAACAGTTCAACCATGTAAAATTCCGATGTGTTTGTCTTTATTTTGTGGACTTTATAGTAGTTTGTATTTGTTTTATTATGTGATGTTGACTTTCTAGTAGTTTGTATGTGTTTCATTTTGAACTATGATAATTCTCATTTGTTTCAAAATGATTGGAAGTTGAGAGATTGTGAATAAATTTGGATTCATGGATGTTGGAGTTTATATGAGTGTAAATGTCAGACTGCAATTGCAGTTATGACTTAAAAATATTTGGCCTAAACTCGCTTGATGAGAAAGCGAGTTTGGTTCTAACTTCCTCGCTTTCTGAGAAAGTTAGTTTGGAGGCTGGATATTACTAAGAGCATCAAACTCAAGACTCGATATCTTAGATAGTGAGTTTGGGTCAAAGTGCCTCGCTAGCTGAGATAGTGAGTTTCGAGTTGATAGATTTTCTGGATGTCTCACTATTCACACTGTACACTATCTCAGAAAGCGATGAAATTTGGCCTAAACTCGCTGTCTCAAAAAGCGAGTTTGGTTAAAACAAGCTTTTTTTTGAGTCAGCGAGTATTGGCCAAGGAAGAAACCAAAAAACCCAAAACCAACACTCGCTTTCTCAGATAACGAGTGGATTTTGACTACACTTGCTATTTGACAAAGCGAGTGGGTCAGTTTGGAAAAAATTCCACATAACACACACACACACACAAAATTCCACATAACACACACACACACCATATATATATATATATATATATATATATATATATATATATATATATATATATTAAGTCCTAATATATATCAAATTTTAACTTAATTAAGCCCTAATCTATTAATTTGAAAGTTGAAATAATAGCTTGAGATTCACAAGCTTAGTGAACAGATGGAATAACAAACAGTTCTGCATGAAAAAATTAAAAAGAACTGCTTAAACGGCCGGCCCTAAGTTCCGAGGCCCGAGACGACGAACTCCCGAAATGGATCCCTATACATACCCGAATCTTATCCCAAACTGACCCACTTTTTAAAAATATTCCCAAACTGACCCACTCGCTTTCTAGATAGCGAGTGTAGTCAAAATCCACTCGCTATCTAAGAAAGCGAGTGTTGGTTTTGGGTATTTTTGTTTCTTCCTTGGCCAAAACTTGCTGTCTCAAAAGGCGAGCTTATTTTAACTAAACTCGCCTTTTGAGACAGCGAGTGTCGACATGGATGTAAGGGATAGGTTTAGCACGGGTACAAAAATGAAATGTTCGAAATGTGGGTTGCATGGACACAATATGCGGCGATGTAGTACTAGAGGATCTCAAAACAGTTCAACCATGTAAAATTCCGATGTGTTTGTATGTGTTTGTCTTTGTTTTGTAGACTTTATAGTAGTTTGTATATATTGTATTATGTGATGTTGACATTCTAGTAGTTTGTATGTGTTTCATTTTGAACTATGATAATTTCCATTTGTTTCAAAATGATTGGAAGTTGAAAGTTGAGAGATTGTGAATAAATTTGGATTCATGGATGTTGGAGTTTATATGAATGTAAAGGTCAGACTGCAACTGCAGTTTTCACTTGAAAATATTTGGCCTAAACTTGCTTTCTGAGAAAGCAAGTTTGGAGGCTGGATATTGCTGAGAGCATCAGACTTAAGACTCGCTATCTCAGATAGCGAGTTTGGGTCAAAGTGCCTCGCTATCTGAGATAGTGGGTTTTGAGTTGATAGATTTTCTAGATGTCTCACTATCCACACAGTCGCTATCTCAAAAAGCGATGAAATTTGGCCTAATCTCGCTGTCTAAAAAAGCGAGTTTGGTTAAGACAAGCTTCTTTTTGAGATAGTGAGTCTTGGGCAAGGAAGAAACCAAAAAACCCAAAACCAACACTCGCTTTCTCAGATAGCGAGTGAATTTTGACTACACTCGCTATTTGAGAAAGCGAGTGGGTCAGTTTGGGATTTTATACCCCCCCCCCCCCCCCCCCCCCCCCCCTCTTCAAAAAAAAAATACAAATGTTTTTAAAATTAAATCCTAATATATCAAATTTCAACTTAATTAAGCCCTAATGAAAGTTGAAATAATGGCTTGAGATTCACAATAAAACAATACCCTAATCTAGTAATTTGAAACCCCAACTTTAGAATCGCAACGATAAAACAATGCAACAATCAATCATACTGAAAAGTAAAATCGGAAAAGATATAGCTACCAAATAGCAGCGACAACCGACGAGCAACTCAGCAACTCAGCAAGAGTAAGAGAGTAACAACAAGAGCAACTCATAACAACCACCCACCACACAACAACTGCAAGAGATTTGCATAGAATAAGGATATAGGAATTTGGGATTTAGAATTAGAGTTTAGGAATTTATACTTAGGATTTTAGGAGATAGGAGATGGAGAAGGAATTTGGAGAATGAAGCCGGAGATGGGAGACGGAGCCGGAGCCTTGGTCAGAGGTTTGGGGAATTAGCTTAGGGTTTTGGAATTTGGGGATTTAGATTAGGAATTTTTCAGAAAATGAATTGTGAGATAGTGAGAGTGAGATTTGGGGAGAAAGCAACGGGTTGGAGATGAATTGAATTTGAAGAATGGAGGGTAGGGTATTAAAGTAGAGGGTCACGTCTTGGGTGCAAGTGCAGGTCGGATGGAGGGTGCGGGTGCAGATTGAATTTGGAGATGGATTTGTTTCCCCAAATTCAATCAGCAACTAGCCCAAGCAACTAGCCCATAGCCCAAATTCAACAGCAAGCTATTTTAATTAAAGCACTAGTCCAAATCTAATCAGCAACTCAGTAGTAAACCCAAATTTAATCAAAGTACTAGCCCAAGCCCAAATAACTAAAAAAAATCTAAAGACCTAAATAATTAAATTTGGGAACCCCTAATAACAATTATACATAGTGTAATTTAATTTTACGTGTAAAATACGTAACTACAAGTATAAGGGAAAAAATTGAGGGTTCCTAAAATTGAGAAAAAATTGGGGCCGGACTCCACTATGGGGCCGGCCCTGCTTCCGCCACCCAATATCTGATCTTCTGATTAGTCTATATTGTAAACTTTGAACAAGAATTCTCTAATAAGAGTTCAGTTTTTATACCAGAGTAGTGCACTCATTCTCATAACTGGGATTTGCCCCAGTCAGCTATTTTCTCACAACTACAGAATGAGAAAATAACTGAGCTGCAAGAAAGGGAAAAAGAAAAAATAAAAAATAAACAAAAACAAAAAAACAAAAAACAACCCTCCCTCAACTATGGTTTGAACACAATTTTTTTTTAAAAAGACTTTGGTTACCATGCCTTGAAAACATAGTTGAGAGAAGTTCAAAAATAAATAAAAAAAGTTAAGAGTGCAGTTTTTTTTAAACTTGGCAATACTTGAGTGAGGTTTTTTGATATTTAGCCTTTGTATTTTTGACTGGTCCCCAAAATCTTATCTTCACATAATTACTAACAACTAACGACACTCTTGCTTGTGACGATAAAGTCAATACACATCATGCTATGCGTTCAAATAGATGGAGTAATAGCTAGAATATCTGCTTTCTGCTCCAGATGCTGGGGAAAGCACTGTGCTTACATAATTGAAGGATTCTAGTGTGCTGTGGGAACTAAACTTTGAAGTCTGCTGGTAATGTTTTCTCCGTAAAATATTCCTTCCTAACGGTCTCAACGTTGCAAAATTTCACCTGAAAAAGATACCAAAAGAATCAACGAAGATGACTTGTAAACAAGAATGAATTAACATTGTAAAAATATATTTCTTACGCTCCTATTCCAATGGTTGTTCAGATCAAATGCATTGATCTTTATCATTAATGATTGTTACTCGTAGAAACAATGAATCAAAATATTCAGAATATTTTTTTTACTTTTTATTCCTCGAGACTTAAATTGAATTAAGTTTTGCATGATACGTGGAAAGTCTATGATGCATGAAGATTAATACATGGAAAGACACTATTAAATCGGAAAGCCAATGTAAACTATGTGGTATATCCACTCACAAGAGAGGCATATGATCTCATCAATGGCTTAACAAGTTTCCAGATAGGCTGAAACACAAATGGGGCTTCCACAAAGAGTAGCTGACCCAGCCGTTTCGGATAATAATTGTAGAATACATCGATCTGGAAAAACAAATGGTAAAAGGAAAATCATGATACAACTTTCAACCTTTCAGAAAGACCAACTATAATAAAGAATAATTAGAGTAATAATCAATTATATGTAATAAATGCTACAACGATATATTTTTCTTAGCCATAATAACTTAAGGAATATAAACTAAACACTATTTTTCTTGCCAAAGGTTAAGCAATGAAGGCGTTTTTTCAGATGAGCAATTAGCCTTGTTGCAAGTTCCAGAAGAAGAACCAGCCCCTTCCCTACGCACCAAGTGATTCAATATAAACCGCAGCAAAACCCATGAGCTTTCAGTTTACATCAACAACCAAGTCTATCTCAAATTTTTGGTGTCACCCACCCGAATTTTTTTTATCCATCCAGCTCTATTAAACACCATCCCATCACCCATTTATAAAGGGTATGGTAAGCATTCGTGTTTTATATTAATATCATCATTCTTTTAACTTAAAATGATCTTGTGTATCAGCAAAATCAAACAATAGTAGTTGAATTTTGTAGTTGAGGAGAATTAGTTGTTATCTAGGACCAAATTCACGGAGTTGTAAAGCCTAAGCTTGCCAATTACAAATTTGAAGGACTGGCTTGCAATTGGGCATCAGGTAAATTTCAGATAAATTATAGATGGTCAGGTCAGAATAAGTCCGTTGAGATGGAAAGAAGCTTGTAAAAATACATTTATCCCAGGGATTGTGATATGCAATATTTCATTAAACACCAAGAAGTGGAAGATAGAATACAAAAAAATATTGGTATATATATTAAAAGGCATATTAAAATGAATGTTAATAATTATATTAACAGGTCAAGTACATTAAAGGTAGAGAAGATCATCAGACAACCAAAAAGGAAACAAGAGTGAAGAATTTACCAAGAACGTTAAGAAGGAAATATCTGCATTTTTAGTCCCAAATCCTCGCAGATCAAGTACTACAAGTATCTCTTCCACTCCATCTGGAAGCTTACGTAAAGCCTTCTCAACCAAATATACACAAAGCTTTTCATTCTCACTGGTATCCTGCGTCTGTGTGGCCACATTACAACTGGCAAATCATTAACAGTGCACCTGGAGCAAAAAGCTATTTTAAGAACACAATGGTGAGCAGATCATACATATTCAACGAAATTATTAGCTAGTCCCATCTAATTAGTAAACTAGTTCCGCACTCTACATGTCATGATGCTACAAACAACCGAAATAATGCATCATGTTTCTCATTTCTTAATTGCTCAACACAACAAAGCAATGTGGTTATGTAACTATCTTACATAATTTTCACTTCACTTTCAAGAATATTTTGGATTCACATATATTAATTAAGAACTTCACTCTAGCGATCACTTTTATAAATGGACATTTTTAATCACTCCATCATGATGAATTATTGATCATAGACAGTGAAAATGATAACTTCAAGATACTTCTTGGTTATCACTGTGGACTCCAATATACCCTCTTCATTTATTCTCATAGCTCTCCTAAAGTTGCATTCAGTGTAATCTGTCTTTGACCTATTTATTTTCTTTACTTTAAATTAAAAAACATCTATCAACCTTCAATAACTAGGTCGAGAGCCTTCAACCAATACAATCTCATCAGTCATCAATAAACACCTTTAGTATCTCATCCTGGATATGCCTATTACATCAGTCATTACTAAAAAGAAAATATGTACTTAACGTTGATCCTTGGTGCAACTTGTGATACGGAATTGAACTGCTGCGTGCAACCCTATTCTACTTACATTATTTACTACTACACTGTACATATCCTTGCAATCAACATGATGTTGTACATATCTGCTTCTTCTCTAAAACCCCACCACCATATTATCTCCAAGGTAACCAACTAAGTTCTTGTCCACATGTCTTTCTGATCGTTGTAACAATAGTTCTGCAATGTCATTTTTTTTAGTATAAAACCAAATGGAATTTCACAATTGTTTCTTTTCTTAAAAGTTCTTCACCAAATGTTTGCTTAAATTTCCTTGAATTTGAGCCACTAGGAATATTAACAAATTAGTTGAATAAGTTGATTATGATACTCTGCCTGTATTCTTAAGCTTCAGTTATACCATTTCTTTCCAACAAAATGTATGTAATGGAATCTTGGAGATATTTGGTTTAGAAGGGCTCATAAATTTCTTCACCAAGTGTTTGCTTAAATTCCTTTGATTCCAGCCATCAGAATATTAAAAACTGTAGATAGATAAGTTGATTATGAAACTCTTCCTGTATTCTTAAGTTTCAGTGACAACATTATGTTTCCAATAAAATGTGTGAAATGGGAAACCATTAAGTACATATCAAAAGGGTGCATAATTTATTTTTACCCCCAAAATTTTCACTTTGGACAAAACTATGTTAGTCTCACTTCTTATTTTTAACTAGCAAAGTGTATCAAAGTTAGAAACAAGTTGGGAAACCTACTTCGACTAGCTAATTACAGTAACTGATGCAGAAAATGAAGCATTAGAGTTGAATATACCATGATACCCATGTTTCTGAAGGAAAAATCACCTCTGAATTATGCATGTTATCAATAAATAGTTCATTGCATAAAATAAATCTGTTGGCACAATGCACTACATTCCATCTGGAACACAATTTTCATTCCATAAATATTTCTATAATTATAATTGATCCAGTATTTCATTTCTTCTATCTGCAATTTGGCTTTAGTTGAATAATCAGAAATTTCTACTATCTTTATATTACTTTCAATATTTCAGTTTTCACAATTCCAGTAAAAAGCTAATTTTCTCTGTCCAGGCCCTTGGCTGAAACACCAAAATATGATGAGACTTGTACTTCCATATTTCAGCTTGATGAAGCAACCACCCAGGATCACCGCTACATCGCAAACTAGCGATTCACGGAAAACAACTCAACATTCAAACTGTAATGCCATACCATAGCAATATTGTAATATAGCAATTTTACGCTAGAACAGTGAAGGATAACATATCCTCGAAACTATTCTAAACCAGATATGTCTAAAAGCACGAGACACCATCCTAGATATGTTAAAGGGTCAAAATCTATAGAAGGAACTAGGACTACGTGAGCATTGTAATAGTCAATATATAAGAGTGATCATGTATCCGCAATAACGGATGTTCCAGGACATTCTGATGCATGTGAGCGAAATGATGCCTACCGAGGGAAAATGTTTGGATGCCACTACCACAAGCACTGGTCTACCATTGATGTCAAGGAAGTCGTGCACATAGGCTTTTCCTGCTCCGTATATGCTCTTCAAAGATTCTTCGGACAATCCTGATACACCAAAGTCTTGACGCCATTTCTGACATACATGTTAAGGAAATGTAGTGGATGATAAAATGATTGGAAATGAAATAACAAGTCCATTTGCTTAGAAAGCGAGGGAATGTGTTCATGTACTGACTTGTTCATATATACTGCCCATAATTTGATTTTCCTTTCTTCCTATTCCCTACGTGACTGATGTTTTCCATGTTTTGAAATGATTTTTTTCATCAAAGTTCCTCCTCTTCTGTTTGTAAGAACTACAGAACAAAAGCATGCTTATGAGTACATGTGTACACGCATGCATATATAAACAGATGCATGCAAAATATCATGAAAGCAGACCACTATATATGATGATACTATGCAAAAAATTACGACAAGTGAAGTTAGAAGACCAACTGATTTATTGTCTTACAACTTAAGGACCAATTTCCATGGATAATAGAAAATGTAATCCAGAACCAATGCCAAATGGAGCATTCAATAAGTTGTTCATGAGTACGAACTATAAATATTTAGACCAGAGAATCTTACGAGTAAACAACAACAAAGCCTTTTTCCCAACTAGTTGGGGTCGGCAGAGAATCTTACGAGTCAGATAAGAAGAATTGTGTACAATAATTTAATATCGAAAAAACATGAGCTTTAGCCTAGAAGAAACTGGAACAATTTACTTCAGTTAGAATGGGTGTTTAAATATTATAGAGCAGCAAAGAAATAATATTTTTATCCAATACTTTAGGGTTAGATTATATGAATCATTTTTCTCTATTGAGCTCTATTAATGGCATTATGGAAATATTATGGAAATTCAACAAAAGATTAAGTAATCTATTTGTTAAATGTACACTCATATCAATTAAACACTAATGATGTCCCTTTCAAATCAAGCCAAGCATCATCATGCTAATGTACATTTCCTATTCAGTGGCAGGACTCCTTAACAATCCTAGCAAGCACAGCTAAGGGTGTACCACAATGTCCTCCAGGTGGTTCTAGGTGTCTAGTGCCAAATCTGCCTTGGCTAAGCACCTTGAAGGCTACATCTCCTAGGCACCCACCTAGGCCACTTTTCAAAAGACTGGTGTGCAGCTTGAAAATTTGTGTTATGTTTGATATGAATACTGATCCCTAGATTATTTTTTGCCCGACGGTACCATTGTTTTATTTTTTCTCTTACATGGTCACTTCATCATTGTTTTCATCAAAGCTTGTTCTCCTTTTTAACAATAACCAAGGAAGGGTAAAAGTTCACAGCATAATATTGGAAAAATATCTGTGTACCATCTCTGTTGCTACAAATAAAAAGACCATCAGTCGCAGAATGTTTCATTAAGAAAGAAGCATAAGATATCCTAAACAAACAGTAAAATCTATCTTGCATTGAAGCAGAAGATAAATACCATTCCAAAAAGGAAAAAAAAAGAATATACTGCTTGGATACAATAGCTTTCGTCAATTTTGTGAGAGCTTCTTCTACAGAGAACTTCCTGTCCTTCAAAAACCAAAGGATCATTTCTTCATCATCTCTTCCATTCTTGCCTACAGGAAGATAGGGATACTCCATCTCAAGCTTCTCCTTGACTTCCACCACAAGCTACAATTCAAATTGAAGACAGTAAGGATTGGTTAAAAATGTCGGATAATAAATAAAATAAACTTAAATTACTTTTAAGTTGCTATTCTGTACTACAAACCTCTTGAGAAATGTATCAACATGTACATTGTGTGCAGTCAACTCAATAAGAAAGGATACCCTATCGATCATAGATGAATATCACTAATTTTTAAATGATCAAGGAGATTCAAAAATCTTACTTCTATGTTGGCACATTCAGTTGTCAGGTATCAAATTTAGAATAAGATTACTAGCGATACTGTTCCACCATGCTGCACAATTCTAAACATTTTTAAAATGTTCAGAAAAAGACCCACCTCATCCAAATGACACAACTTTAATGTCAAGCCACCTAATTTTATGAAGCTTATGTTTCTGATTTTATTTTGTTTTAATTTTTTTTTTTTTTTTTTTTTTTTGACAAAGAGCTTATGTTTGTGTTGTGAAGATGTCAGTGCATAGTCATAATCTAATCACGGAGTTTGGTATGGGATGTAGGAGTCACCTGAAGAAATTAGGGTGTGGTGGTGGTAGGGATATATAGAGGAAGATGTTGCCTACAGAATAAAGGCATAATGATTAATTGGACATGTGCTTCTGAAATTTTATGTGAGAAGAGGATTGCAAGAAAAATAACAGGACAGTACCATTAAATGGTTCGATATCCAGCTCTCTTGTGTGGGTCAGAACATTAGGCAATTATAAAGAAATACATCAAAATTTGTGGTAGAAATGAAGATGCATAAGTGGATCAAAGATAAGATAGTATAAATACGAAATACGAAACTAGCATATTCGTGAGAGACTAGAGATAGCACCAAAAGAGAAAAAAATTAGGGAGAATACATCAGGTTGCTAACCAGCTAAAAAGAACTATCTAGGAAAATGCATATTGTATATACAAATAAATTGTTAAGTTGTATGAAAATATCTAAAGGGAAGGTGCAAATTTTTATACCAGATAAAAGACACATCTACACTGAAATACCTACAGTTAATGGCATTTCCATGTCTCCATATCCATTACAGGTTCTGATGTCAGGAAGAATGGTTGATTAGATGCACTACTTCACCCATTTATCGTCATTATTACTTATGATTTATCCTTTAAGAGAATTTCATATTACCAACTTGGAGTAGCGTAGTAGTGGCTATAAGAGAGCTTCCTTTGTTCACTCCAGCCTCATGATCTTACTGAATGATACAAAGCAAATAACACCTATTGGACCATTGGTGTATGAGGTACAGGGTTTCCTATGCTATCTCAAATAATAGATGTCTTTCGTCAGGCACATAATCTGCTAGAGTCAGTCCTTTAGCCATATTACTTAATAACAGATGTATCTCTGAAACTTGAGGATGCAAAGTGTCCCCAACAATGAACTCATGGAACACACCATCCACTTCGACAGAACTAGTAGCTGGGGTCTTTACCACCCCTCTCTCCTTCATAACATGGACCTATCTCCCCTGGATAAAAAGACCTAATTCGGCAAAGGCAGAAAGAACAATGGCTAGAGTAAAATAATCAGGTTTTTCCTCTCTTGAGCACATGTCAGTAAACAATTCAATTGCATCATTCACTTGTCCATTTTCTTTGTAACCAGCGATAGTTGCATTCCAAGAGACAACATCCCTACAAGGCATAGTGTCAAACAACTCCCTTGCTAACTCCTTACAACCAGCTATAGCATGTCCACCAATCATAATGTTCCAAGAGTACACACTCTTTGTGGGCATCATATCAAATATTTGACAAGCGAATTTCATTTCTCCACATTTTGCATAGGCATCAAGCATAATGTTCCACGAAGTCAAGTTCCTACATCGCATCAACTTAAACAACTTGTGAGTCGTAGTAATATTATCACATTCAACATACCCACTGATCAAACTATTCCAAGTGATTAAATTCTCACCTTTTCGAACCAATTATGAGCAATTTCAATCCGATCACACTGTGCATATGATCCATTAATCATGATCCCCCAGGTCACAATATCTTTAGAATGTGCTAAATCAAACAACTCTCTCGCAACTATCAAATCTCCACATTTAGCATAGCCATCTATCATGATATTCCACGAAATAGTATCTCTCTCCGGCATTTCATCAAACAACCTTCTTGCATGCTCTATCTCCCCACACTTCGAATACCCATCAATCACAGCGTTCCAAGAGAACACATTCTGTTCCATCCCCCAAACAACTTCATTGTATCACCATCTTTAACATACCCATCAATCATCGTGTTCCAATTAACCAAATTCCTATGCGGCATTTCATCGAACGAAACACGTGCAGCCTCAACCTCACCGCACTTAGCATACATAGAACAAGCGTCATAATCAGATCGGAAGGTCCTGAAAAGCGAACCCTGTACAAACAAGTCCAAATTCAACGAACACTTCCAAGCCCGGCAATGCACCTGCTCCCCTTCCCTAATTGCATGAGCAGCAGCACATGCTTTAAGTACAAACGAGAAAGTAAACTTGTCCGAAGCTATACATAATACATTGGCGTAGCATACGTCTATACAAATTATCGCCTTCCACGAGTTCCCACTTTTCTCATACCCTCTAATCGCATCGTTCCATACAATAGGATTCTGATCATCAACATGCTTCAATAACAAATAGACATACCCCATCTTCCCTATCCTATAAGAGGGCTCGACGACATTGCTCATCGCCGTTGAATCTTTCAAACCCCTGATAACAGCCATTGATGCAAGTACGCGCCTGAGGTCTTTCGCAGTCCCACATTTTCGCAGAAGGGAAGTGCACATCTCGATCAATTTGATTGACCGACTAGTTGTCCTAGAAAGCATTTCTAAGCTTCTAATTCTTCAACTGTCACGAAATTTAAAGCACTTTATCTTAGGATTTATATGCATCTATGTACCCAAATTTGGTAGCAAATTAGGGTTGAGACTAAAACCCTAGAAATAAAAAGCCCTGAAATTTGTTGGTTAATTAATTATTAAAAATACTGAATAAAGACCTTTTGGGTGTCGAGGGGTTGGACGGTGCGGTGCTCCGCAGAGAATTTTAAGGTACGGCGTGGCAGCTTGGTGGCGAGTTGGGGAAGGGGGGAGAGGCGGAGGGGGTAGCAGAAACGCAAAGCCATTTGTTTTGCTCTCCTTTTGTTTTCTCTTTTCTTTTTATCAAAGATATTTAATTTAATTTGAGTTTGAGTTTGAGTTTTTTTTTGTTTGTATTTTTCTTTTCTACGTCTTATCGTTCTTTTTTTGGATAAGTATCTTATCTTTCTTGTTGAGTTTAGCGTGGGAGCGGAATTTTTTTTTAATATACCACTTTTTGAAAGTATTTACAGAAAGATAACAGTTGCCAAAGTATTTATATACGTTGACTCAACAACTAAATTTGTCATTCCCAACGGCGAGTTTAGTTATTTCATGCTCGCCGTTAGGACACGACGAGTTTAGTGCTAATTTGTTGAGAAACTCGCGGTTTTCCATTCAAAATTTTCAATGAAGACTCGTCGTTCCCAACGACGCGGACATTTATACTATACTTGCTATTGGAAACATCGAGTTTAGTTCAAAATTTTCAATGAAGACTCGTCGATTCCAACGGCGAGGACATTTATAGTAGACTTGCTATTGGGAACGACGAGTTTAGTTAAAAAAATTCTATGGAGTTTTTTTCGGAAATTCACCAAGTCCAACAAAGTATTTCACTCTCTGTGAAATTTCCTACATCCTCGCCGTTCCCAACAGCAAGTTTAGTATAAATGTCATCGCCGTTGGGAACAACGAGTCTTCATTAAAAAAATTGAACTAAACTCGATGTTCCCAACAGCGAGCCTAGTATAAACGTCATCGTCGTTGGGAATGACGAGTTTCTCAAAAAATTATCACTAAACTCGCCGTGTCCCAACGACGAGCATGAAAATACTAAACTCGCCGTTGGGAACAACGAGTTTAGTTGTTGAGTCTACGAGCGCAAATACTTTGGCAACTGTCATCTTTCTGCAAATAGTTTCAAAAATTGGCATATAAAAAAAATTAGAGTGAGGCGATGTGAAAGTATGGACTTTTTTATGAGGATAAATGAGAAAATATAGAAAGAGAGACGAGTAAATGGATGGTGGATGATCGAGAGGATGATGATCGGACGGATTAAACCTTTTCCCCAGTTATTACTATATTTAAAATAATAATTTGTGAGTTTTAATCAATGAAATTTTTTTTTCAAGGGTAGTGACAGGGTTTGGCAATTATCCAGATTGAACCCTCATATCAACAATGGTAGCGAACAAAGTATGGTGATTGGAGTTTAGGGGCAAAGATGCGGAGGTCTACAATATTGGCATGTACAACAATTTGGCTACTAGTTACTAGGGAAGGAGGGGTGTTTTCTTGTGTAATTAACAAGAAACTCTTCAGAGTTGCGAATGTGTTTTGGGACAACCTTGTTGTAGACCAAGTGATCGTCGAAGAAATGTGTCTGCCAATTCTAATTCAAATTCGAAAGCAGCACGGTGGTTGAAACCACCAGAAAACGCAGTGAAGATCAATGTCAATGGAGCAATGAGTAGTGAATAGGTTATTGCGGGTGGCCCTGCGTAATACGGAAGACCGAAGGTGGGGGGTTATCAGACTAGGGATTAGGATGGCATTCAATTTTCGAAGCCAAATGATCATGGTAAGTGTCTCGGCCTCAATTTTTAAGTGGATATTCGAGCATGACATGGATCCACCATGGCGGTTTAGGCACATAACTGCTAGTTTTCGTTAACTGATTAACACTACACCAAATATTACTGTAATTCATGATAAATGTTCAATGAATGTGGTGGCTAACAAGTTTTCCAAAGCTTGTGCTACTGACAATTTAGGTTTTTTGTTTCTTGGGTCAAGGCATAGCCCGATATATTAACAATATCTTAAAACGTTTACAAAGCATAGTAGCTGTTAAGGAAGAGAGGAGAGGTAAACAGTTATTACGTTGTTATCATAGTAGATGCAAATACAAAAAATAAGAGAGAGAATAGAATATCCAAACCCATTTAGGTGTTTGTCGAGCTGCATTAGCCAGTTGATAGTTGAATGCCTTGCCATTCCTAGTCTTCCATGTTATCCACATGAGATAGCTGCTTGTAATAGCTATACAGGAGTCCAGAAAGATGACTAAGCCATGACAAATATCGTGTAATGTTCTGAAAGATGGTTGGTGATATGGCTAAAAATGGGGTTAAATCGGAACCATTCAAAGTGGGCACGAATCTCAAAGTCCTAGGGGCAAGACGGTAATTTCGCCTACAGACGGGTCTGAATTGGGAACCGAGTCCCTCCTCTTGGACCCGCTAAACCATGAACGGATCTGGCCAATTGAGAACGGGTCCCAACCCGTTAGGGGCCAGTTCAACAGGATTGGAGAAACTCCTGGCTCCTCCTGATCTAGAGGAGGTGGTTATAACCACCCTTATCTTGTCACACCGAGAAGTAGGGATTCACTCTTATCCCGAAAGAGATCCCCTTGGCGACTATAAAAACCCCTCTACCTCCCACGGTCACAGGTGATCACTCTTTGCATACTTGAGCTCTTTCTCTTCACTTTTTCTGTGTATTGACTTGAGCGTCGGAGGGTTCATCGCCGGAATCCATCCCAGTGTCTCGAACGTTTGTGCAGGTTCAATGGAGCACCAATGAGTCAGCTAGTCAACAAGGAAGAAGAAGGGGTCCGCTTGTTCAAGTTCCTCACGAACCTACAAATCTCATCTATTGCCCCCACACCAGAATCCAGCAGCAACAGATTAGCGCCGTTTGTGAGAAAACACTCGACAAGCAATCTTGTCTTCCTCCTTCAGCCCACGTTACTCTCAGCCATGCCTCCCAAGAAGTGACCCGCAAACTCCAACTAAAGGACAACCTCTTCTCATCCTCCTCCTCCTCCACCGCAGGGGGATCTCCCTCATCCCAACCAACCAACCCTACAGCTCGATCCTCTGGCTCCGTAGTCCATCCAGCAGCCTATGGGACCCCAGGCCACAGTGGGGGAACACTCTCGACGAAGCCGCCACAAGCAACATGTCCATCAGGTTCGAGTCTCCATCCACAATGCCGGCACTGATTCCATGACTTCCTACACCCCCCCCCACTCCAAAGGATCTGCAAAACATGATCAACAATCGGCAGACTGAGCACGGACCCGATCTCCGTGCCCATCTGGATGAGAGGCGGGCCCAAGAGGCGAACCCTCGCCGCGAGCATACTAGGGATCGTTCGCCACGCCGATCCAACCAAGGAAGGTCCAACTCTCCCCGCAGGTGAAGAGAGTCACCCAAGACGGAGCCACTCCCCGGCAGGCTGCCCTGCACCTTGGGCCCATCATGAGCAGGAGGTCCCCATCACAAGGGCGGAGTTCCAGCAATTCCAGGAGGCAGTCCTTCGGGCTCTCAACGCTGCTCCCAACAATGGCCATAGGGCTCCCAGTCCTCCGCTGGCTCCTCACCATCCTCGCCGCTCCCGTAGTCCCCGATCGGCTCCTCACCATCCTTGCCGCTCCCGAAGCCCTAGGCCTACTGCGAGCCATCATCGCCCTTCTCTCGAACACCGTTGCCGCTCTTGAAGTTCGCAGCCTACTCCAAGTCACCCCCACCGTTCCATCAGCCCACCTCTTACCCAGAGCCATCGCCGTCACAGCCCCAGCCCTCCTCGGATGAGGATGAGTCTCGGGGCTCAGTCAGACAAGACCGAAGGGAGGACTCGGTCTACTGCCATCTCCACGAGATGGAGAGGCGCCTCGGCCAGCTCGACCGAGACCAAGAGCGACGGGCAAGGGACCTTCGTCCAAGCAGACCCCTATTCTCCCGCGCCATCATGGAGGCTCCAGTTCCCGATAACTTCAAGCCTCCACATTTCGAGACCTACACCGGAGAGTCGGACCCCGCAGATCACATTGAGAATTTCAAAACTCTCATGATGATCCACCATGCATCTGACTCCCTCCTTTACAAGACCTTCCTGGCCACACTTAAGGGGCCGACTCGGGAATGGTACTCTCGGCTTGCACCAGCGTCTATCTTCTCCTTCGACTAGTTTGAGGGTCTTTTCCTCATGTATTTCGTGAGCAGTCGCCGTGCCGAGAAGACAAGTAACATCCTACTGTTCCTTAGTCAAAAGAAGGGCGAACGACTGAGGGACTATGTCAAGCACTTCAATGCTGAAGCCAGGTCCATTGCTTCCTTGGAACCCTCGGTCGCCACCATTGACTTCCAGTCCAACGTCCTCAACGCTGACTTCAGGGCATCCCTCGCCAAGAAGTCCCCTCAGGACTTCTCAAAGCTCCTACTTCGGAGTGAGAAGTACATCCGAGCGGAAGAAGCTGTCTGCCACCTCACCTTCGAGGCCTCGTCTTCCGCGAACAAGCGGAAGGGTACAGAAGAGGAAGGAGCTAAGAAGCTCTAAAAAGACAATGGTGGTCAGCGGCGTCCTCCACCTCGGTTCGAGAAGTTCACTCCGTTTAACGCGAGTGTATCTGCCATCCTCATGGAGGTCGGGAACGATGGCCCCCTACCACCCCCCCCAAAGATGAACACTCCGGCAAAGAAGAGGGACCGGAGTAAGTGGTGTCGTTTCCATCGGGACCACGGGCACGACACCGACGAATGTCGGGCCCTTAAGGACGAAATTAAGGCTCTCATCTAGAGAGGGCAGCTCACCCGGTTTGTAAGGAGGGATCTAACCGATCCGCCCCCGCCTAGGGGGGCTAACAGGCAAAGTGAGCAGCGCACGGAGACTCCAGAGGCCAAAGTAGAGGGCATCTTGCACCTGATACACGGAGATCCAATGGAGGGAGATTCCAAATCCTCCTGAAAAGCCTTCGTAAGGGAGGTTAACTCCGTGCAAAGCCATCCTCCCCCAAAGGGCCTCAGAGTCCTAGTGACGTTCTCCGATAGGGACCTAGAGGGTGTCCGCACACCCCACTGCGATGCCCTCGTCATCAATCTCCGAATGACGAACTTCGAAGTTCGTCGCATCTTAGTAGACAACGGCAGCTCCGTCAACATCCTTTTCTTGGAGACCTTCAAAGGTCTCCTGCTGTCGAGGGACCGGCTCAAGCCTGCAGGCTACACTCTCCACGGGTTCACTGGGGTCCCGATTACGGTCGAGGGAATTATAACTCTCAACGTAATGGCTGGAAAGGCCCTGGCAACTCGCGCGGAGCCAATGGACTTCATGGTGGTCGATGTCAAGCCCGCCTATAATGTGATCCTGGGTAGACCAGGTTTGGCCGTGCTTCAAGCCATCCCTTCAGTCTACCACATGAAGATGAAGTTCCTCACGCCCTCAGGAGTGGGAGAAGTTAGGGGAAGCCAAGAAGCAGCTCAGAAGTGCTATATAACCTCGATGGGGGGTCCTGTTCTCTCCTTGGAAGTGCTCGAACTGCCTCAGGAAGGCGGTCAGACTATTTCCGAGCCCGTGGACGAGTTGGAGGAAGTGACCTTCTCCGAAGAAGAACCCCACTAAGACGTTCCGCGTCAGCAAGGCCCTCTCCCCCTCTATTAAGCAAGACATCTTCCAGTGCATACGGGAGAATCGCGACCTCTTTGCCTGGACAGCAACGGACATGCCCGGGATCTCAGAAGAGCTCTCAATGCGCCATCTGAGCGTCATCCCTGGGGTCAAACATGTCCAACAGAAGAGGCAGAAGTTTTCCCCCGAGAGGCAACATGCGATCAAGGAGGAGGTTGAGAAACTCCTTAACGCCCGCTTTATTCAAGAGGTGAACTACCCTGAGTGGCTCTCCAATGTGGTGATGGTCAAGAAGGCCAATGGGAGTTGGAGAATATGCATTGACTTCACCGATCTCAACAAGGCATGCCTGAAAGACCCCTTTCCTCTTCCCAGCATCGACGCCCTGATCAATGCGACCTCCAGGCACGAGCTCCTCAGTTTTATGGATGTCGTCTCAGGGTACAATCAAATCAGGATGTTCCTTCCTGACATTCCGAAGACCTCGTTTGTGACGGACCAAGCCTCTATTGCTACCGTGTTATACCCTTCGGCTTGAAAAATGTGGGAGCTACCTATCAGCGCCTGGTGAACAGGGTCTTCCGAGGCCAAATTAGCCAAAACATGAAGGTCTACATCGACGACATGTTGGTCAAAAGCACCCGAGGGCAAGAGCACACTCTCGACCTTCAAGAAGCCTTTGAGGTTCTTAGGAGACACAATATGAGGCTAAACCCGAACAAGTGTGCGTTCGGTGTCTCATCGGGTAAATTTCTGGGGTTTATGGTCAGCCAGAAGGCATAGAGGCCAACCCCGAGATGATCCAAGCCATTCTCAAAATGGCTCCCCCTCCAATGTTAAAGAGGTGCAGAGGATCACGGGACACCTCGCCGCGATCAGGCGATTCCTCTCCAAGTCCGGGGAAAAGTGCATCCCCTTCTTCAAAGCCCTCAAGGGGGCTAAAGGCTTCGAGTGGGGACAGCCGCAACAAGAGTCCTTTGACAAGCTCAAAGAGTACTTGGCCCACCCTCCGCTCCTGAGCAAGCCAGCACCTGGGGAGGTCCTCTACCTCTATCTTGCAGCTTCGGAGCAGACGCTCAGTGCGGTCCTGGTAAGGGAAGAGGAGAAGACACAGAAGCCCATCTATTATGTGAGTAAGGTGCTCTGCGATGCCGAACTCCGTTATCCAAAGCTGGAGAAGATGGCTCTTGCCCTGGTCATGGCGGCCCGAAAGCTCCACCCCTACTTCCAATCCCACTCGGTGGTCATCGTTACCAACCAACCGCTGAAGTAAGTTCTCCATAAGCCTGAGACTTCTGGGCGGCTCATGAAGTGGTCCATCGAGCTGAGTCAGCATGACATCAGCTACTAGTCCAGAACGGCAATAAAGGCCCAAGCTCTGGCCGAGTTCATCGTGGAGAACACCATCCCCGACTCATGCGAGTCGTATACTGACCCCGTCGTCTGGACTGTTTATGTGGACGGGTCTTCTTGCGCCGATGGAAGCGGGGCTGGCGTCATCTTAACTGGCCCCGATGCTTTCGTCCTCCAGTATTCCCTCCGCCTCAACTTCCCGGCATCAAACAGTGAGGCAGAGTATGAGGCCCTCATAGTGGGGCTCTGCTTGGCTCGCAAGGTGGGTGCTAAGCGCGTAAGGGTCTTCAGCGATTCCCAGTTGGTGGTCAATCAGATGTTCGGGGAGTACAAGGCCAGGGATGACCGTATGGCTAGCTACCTGGCAAAGGTGAGGGAGCTTCTAGCTCTATTCGAAGATGTTCAATTCTATCGGGTTCTCCGAGAGGAAAACACGCTAGCGGATGCCCTCTCTAAGCTCGCCTCCTCGTCTCTCCAATGTCTAGAACGGACCGTCCTGATAGAGGTCCTTCTCAAACCAAGCATCGACGAAGATGGCTCGGAGCCAATGGAAGCTTACCCCCTAACACTCGGAGAAAATTGGATGAAGCCCCTGCTCGAGTATCTCCGAAACGGAATCCTCCCCGAAGATCCGAAAGAAGTAAGGAAGATCAGGACACGAGCAGAGCGGTACACACTCCTGAATGGGGTCATGTACAAACGCTCCTACACCCAGATCGATGGTCGGCCCTATCTGAGATGTCTCTCCCCAGAGGAAGTGCTCTACTCCTTGAAGGAGGCCCATGATGGTCTATGCGGCGCGCACTTGGGAGTGAAATCCCTCGCTCGGAAGCTCTTGAACTACGGCTACTTCTGGCCCACACTACTGAGTGACTCCGAGGAGTACGCCCGCCAATGCGACTCCTGCCAGAAGTTTGCCCCAATCCGTCGCCTGTCCCAAGCGCAACTTTCTTCCTTAGCAAGTCCAATCCCCTTCGCAATGTGGGGGATGGATTTGCTCGGACCCTTCCCTCCAGTACCAGGCCAGCTGAAGTTCCTCGTGGTGACAATAGACTACTTTTCAAAATAGATAGAAGCTGAATCTCTTTCAACAATCACAGAGCACAAGGTGCAGAAATTCTTTTGGAAGAGCATCATCTGTCGGTTCGGGGTGCTTGCATCCTTATACCGACAACAGGACCCAATTTACGGGGGCGACCTTTCGAGATTTTTGCACCGACCTCGGCATTCAGCAGCGGATCTCTTCAGTAGCACACCCCAAGTCAAATGGTCAAGCGGAAAACGCGAACCGACAAATCCTCTTAGGCTTGAAGAAGAGGCTCGACAAGTCCACCAAAGGGCTATGGATCGAACAACTCTCCAATGTGCTTTGGAACTATCGCACCACCAAAATAACTCCAACGGGAGAGTCCCCTTTCAAACTTACGTACGGATTCGAAGCTCTCATCCCCTTGGAGGTGGGATACTCCTCTTCAACTTACGTACGGATTTGAGTCCCCTTTCAAACTTACGTACGGATTCGAGGCTCGATTCCGCTTCAACTACTCGCTCGTAAGCGAGTAAGAAGTTGTTCGCCATTCGAAATTGCTCCCACAACCGTTGACTCTCTCTTTAAACGACAAGTTCGGAGTCCAACACTTGGCTTAATTCCGCTTCAACTACTTGCTTATAAGCGAGTAGGAAATGGTTTGCCATTCGAAATTTCTCCTACAACTGTTGACAACTACATACGCAAGCACACAATCTCACAAAACAAATGCTATTTCATTCGAATTTGGGATTACAAGTCCAAGTACAAGGCCAACTGCCCATGTTTACATTGGAAAACAAAACTTGTACAAAAAGTCTGCAACATCACAAGCGAGACGCCCTAACGCCTCCTAGGGAGTGGGATACTCCTCTTGAGCGACAAACGGGGTCGATGACCACCTTGCCGCTGCGAACTTATGCCCGTGGAGGTCTCTAGGCCGACGAGCCGAGTTGCATCAACGAGAGTTGCAACGATTGAGGCCCCGCTCGACGAGCCAGCCACTCCACTCTGCGCGTCTCCAGGATGCCCCAAGGTCGGAGGCGAACGTAGCGCCAATTCGTGAAACGACCGTCCCTGTGAATACTCTCCTTGGGGGCAAGAAGTGGTCCTAACGTTGCTTCCCTCTGAGAGACGTCACAGCCGGTGAACTGTTGTGCAATCTAGTTACCTAAATAAATAGATAAAACTAGACACAAATTATAAACCTCGCAAGTGCACGAATCGTTTGGAAAAGCGTAGTGACGAGCAAGGGTCGATCCCACAGAGATTGTAGATTCTAACTTACTAATCAATAAAATAGAAAACAGAATATTGAAGTGTTGTTCTAAAAGTCTAAAAGAAATGAAAAGATAAAAATCTAAATAAGTAGCATCACAAGTTGAGTCACAAATCTCTATTAAAGTAGTTGGGTATTGATTTCCACCAATAGTCAGTAATGCTAAGTCATATACTACATCCATTACTCATGTTTGTTCTCTTCAAGGGCATGGTATCTACTCCTTAAAGTAATGTTTCCCTAGGCCAAGAATTAGGCATGGTATCTACTCTAATTCGTTTCTTTCATTAAGTATTTAGCATGGTATCTACTAATTTGCACTTAAAGAAGGCATAAGAACAGTGGAAACGAACAAACACTCAAGGTCCTAGAAATTGGTATCAGATCTAGATCCCTTAAGTTGATTAAACCAAGAACCCCTAAGGACTCCCTTGTTACGAGTTATGAACACGAGATACGGGTCGTCTCAATATGCTCATCTAACCGATTCAGATCTACACTGCACAAACTTATAATCCCAGATTCGGACCAGTCGACTGGCTGTCACTTCAGTCGACTGCCCTTAAGATTCTGAACTAGTTTGAGTATTATAAATCTATTCCAATTCACTCAGGTTTAATCAATAAGTAAGAGAGTAGCAAGCATTACATAACTATGGTCTCAATCCACCCAACTATGAAAGTTAGTTCCACATAATAAAACTTTTATTGATTAATATAATAGAGTTCATGGCTACAATAGAAATAAAAATAGGAGAAAGAACAGAAGAACACTGATTTTTATGATGTTGACGTTGAGCCCAATCAGTAATCGTCTTGTTCCCCTTCCTTTGATGCTTGCTGTCGACGACTGGTTCTTGATGATGGATCCGGCCTCCTTCAGAGAGATCTTTCGCTTCTTTCTTGATTGGTATTTATAGAACAAGAGAAGAGAATTAGGGTTTGTACTTTTTTCAGGAAAGTCCTCCTCTTTTATTATTTCCTTTCTTATCTTGATCAGCCTTTTATTTCTTTCTCTTTTTCTTCTTTCTTCCTTATCTGCTCACCACGTGCTCTTGCTTTAATTGTTTGAGAATTTGTTATTCGCAGAAAACACCTGGGTTTGGGTAACTTAATTTTGATTCGGATTTGGATGAGGATGCATCTGTTCTTATCTTCAGACTCGCCGCATACCAGTCGACTGGCTTGGGGAGCAGTCGACTGTGTCGAGCCTTATCAAACTCTCTGTCCAGTCGCCTGGTTGAAGAGTCAGTCGACTGATCTCTGCTGTTCCCTATATATCATCCTCTCAGTCTGTATTAGTCTGGAATCTGCTTCGTTTTGCTGCTTTTGGTTGTTTCCTATGGAAAAAGAGAAAAGAAGCGTAAATACCACATATAGAGCATTTAAATGTCTAATTGCCTTAAGATTATTGCTCCTAAAAGTGAATAATATTTGGTTCATCAAATACCCCCAAACTTAGCTTTTGCTTGTCCTCAAGCAAACTAAAATTATGAACAAGGGGAAAATAATAGTATTCTACCACCAAGAATTTTTATTATGCAAGCATCAAAATTATAAACAATTTGCAAATAAAGTAAAAACAAGTATACCCACTTTCTCCAGTGAAATTGTCTATTCATAACTCCAAACCCAATCACACTTGTCATGCAATTAATTATAGTTATAGTATGTAACTCTCCATCTGTGATTATCCCCTTTTCTCTACTACAAACCGAGTAGCAAACTAGAGTTTTTTTTTTATTTTATTTTATTATTATTATTTTTTTTTATAGTCTCTTCTCTAAAGTTGTCACTTGCCTTTTTACGCGAATGCAAAACATTTGTGATGAATCCACCCGGTTACTCAACAAGTTACAAACTTCAAAGTGCTTTGCATACTCATATTCCAAGTTGCTGTTTGACGTAAAGGTAAACATTGGTGATGAATACCCCTAGTTACTAAGCACTCAAAACATTGGAGTAGATTGACATTATTCAAATATATATATATATATATATATTATCACTCTATTTACTTAAACTCAATTTAGGACTAGATCTAAAGGGAATAATCAACAGAAAAAACATCACATTTGTTTTTTTATGTATAATCGCATGACTCCTACAATTTTGTAGGGAATTATGAAACTCAACAATCCTAAAGTAAATAAGTATGTTTAGTCTTACTTTATAAGAAATTGTTTATCTTAAAAAAATCAAAAGACTCCAAATAACTAAATACCCCTAATAACCCCTAATACCCCCAAACTTAGATGGAACATTGTCCTCAATGTTCGCACAAAATTTAAAATAGGCATGTGTTACCACCTAGTTTGAAGAAAATGAAATAAAGAAATAAAGAAATGACTAAAGAAACGAATAAAGGAAGAGAGTGTAAATACTCCCCTGAAAAATTGGGTTGCCTCCCAATAAGCGCTGTGTTTCTTGTCTTCAGCTAGACTTGATGAGTTTGTGCAATGTATTGAATGGGTTGCGGCTCAAAACTCATCTTCTTATAAGGTTTCCCCCCTCTGCCCATTCACCTCGAACGTTGAGCTTCTGCCACCCTCCATGTGGGGGAAACCTGTGCAACAATTCATGGACTGTACCATCTTGACATTAGTTTATCAGCAATGGTCCATCTTAATGCACCATTGTGCTTTTGAAAGACTCCCTGCAGCCTCTCCTCTTTCTGCATCCTAAAATTTGTAGCAACTGTCACAGGTGATGTCTGGTTGTCCCCCAAATATTCATACTGCAGGTGTTCATGTAGTGGCTTCAGCTCCACGTCTAGGATCCTGGTAGCAGTCGGGACAGTCGACTTATCCCGTCCATCAGTCGACTGGTCTGCAGAAACACAAGTTTTATCAGACTCAAAATTTTTAACTGCAGGTGCAAGCTTACCTGTATATGACTTTGGAGTTTCAAGGTGATGTACTGTCTCTGCAATCCTCCGATCATCATATTCCTGTTCAACATGAGATAATGTTAGAGGGTGTGTAATTGTTTCTTGTAATGGATCAGCACTATGTTCCTGCAATGTTTGGTCACAAATTTCCTGAACCACATCAACATTATAACATTCATGATCATCGTGTGGAATTTGTGGTGCATCAAACATTTTAAACTCAATCTCTTCCTCTAGTGTTGTCCTTAATTGGAGCTGTTCTTGTCCTCTAGGGTTGGGGATAGTTTGTGATGGGAATTCTCCTGCCTTTCTTTCACTTAACTCCGTAGCGATTTGACGAATTTGAAATTCCAATTTTTGAATGGCTTGTCTTTGTTGATTGCTTGTTTGCTGTTGCTGTTGGAGTAACTGCAGAATGGTGGATTCGAAATCCAACTTCTTTTGTTCTTGTGCTGGCTCCTCATACCCATTCCCACCCTGGAATTGCTGCTTATCCCCTGGTGCAAATTGATTGTCTTGATGGCTTTGCCACCCTGGGTTATACGTGTTTGAAAAAAAATTGTTCTGGGACGGGTACATTCCCTGTTCTACGTAGTTTGTGTGCTCCTGATCTGCGAAAGAAAATATGGGACATGAATTAGTTGTATGATTAGAATGAAAACAATTTGTACAAATTTCTTTTGGTTGGCTTTTTATGCCACCCAACTTTGAATTCACAAGCATATCAATCTTTTTGTTCATGGTTTCCATTTCTAATTGCATGTTATTATTATCAGAAATTTCATATACTCCCTGTTTTTTCGAAAAACCCCTCCTAGTTGAGAATTGTTGTAAGTTCTCGCTGAGTTCTTCAAATAACTCTATGGCCTCCTCAGCACTCTTCCTCATCAACATTCCATTGCAACCTGCATCTACAATTGCTTTGTTAGTGTTATTTAAACCCTCATAAAATGATTGTACCTGGTCATCCTTAGGTATGTTATGCGTAGGACACTTGAAAAGCTTGTTTTTAAAGTCCTTCCATGCCTCGAAAAACAAATCGCCATCTTTTTGTTGGAAAAGTAGAATCTCCCTTTTTAGTTGTCTGGTTTTCTGGGCTGGAAAGAACTCTTTCAAGAATTTTGTTGCCAATTGCTCCCATGAATTAATTGATCCTGGTTCCAAGGAATTATACCACAACTTAGCATTAAGCTTTAAAGAAAAAAGAAACAAGATTAACCTGATTTGTTCAGAAGTAAGCCCTTGAATGCTTTGTGTCCTGCAAAGATCAAAGAAGTCTTGCAGATGTAGGTGTGGATCCTCGTCTATTCTGCCATTGAAGTGGGGAACCATGCCAAGTAATTGAGGTGATAGATGCATATTTCCTGTGACTTTGGGTTGAAAAGCTATGCAAGACGGTTGCTCAATATTTTTTGGAATGAAATTGTCTTGCATTGGTACTCGATTCAATATTCTTTCACCCATTGTTGCTTTTGGAATTCTTCGCTGTGCAGTCGACTGGTCCTTGGAGACAGTCGACTGGTCTGATCCTGTTTGTGCAGAAAGTAAACTAAAAGAACATGTTAGAAAAGAAAAAGAAGAAATAAAATAAACTAAACAGAAAAAGATTTTACTGATTTGTAAGTTAAAATACTAAACAATCCCCGGCAGCGGCGCCAAAAACTTGTTGTGCAATCTAGTTACCTAAATAAATAGATAAAACTAGACACAAATTATAAACCTCGCAAGTGCACGAATCGTTTGGAAAAGCGTAGTGACGAGCAAGGGTCGATCCCACAGAGATTGTAGATTCTAACTTACTAATTAATAAAATAGAAAACAGAATATTGAAGTGTCGTTCTAAAAGTCTAAAAGAAATGAAAAGATAAAAATCTAAATAAGTAGCATCACAAGTTGAGTTACAAATCTCTATTAAAGTAGTTGGGTATTGATTTCCACCAATAGTCAGTAATGCTAAGTCATATACTACATCCATTACTCATGTTTGTTCTCTTCAAGGGCATGGTATCTACTCCTTAAAGTAATGTTTCCCTAGGCCAAGAATTAGGCATGGTATCTACTCTAATTCGTTTCTTTCATTAAGTATTTAGCATGGTATCTACTAAGTTGCACTTAAAGAAGGCATAAGAACAGTGGAAACGAACAAACACTCAAGGTCCTAGAAATTGGTATCAGATCTAGATCCCTTAAGTTGATTAAACCAAGAACCCCTAAGGACTCCCTTGTTACGAGTTATGAACACGAGATACGGGTCGTCTCAATATGCTCATCTAACCGATTCAGATCTACACTGCACAAACTTATAATCCCAGATTCGGATCAGTCGACTGGCTGTCACTTCAGTCGACTGCCCTTAAGATTCTGAACTAGTTTGAGTATTATAAATCTATTCCAATTCACTCAGGTTTAATCAATAAGTAAGAGAGTAGCAAGCATTACATAACTATGGTCTCAATCCACCCAACTATGAAAGTTAGTTCCACATAATAAAACTTTTATTGATTAATATAATAGAGTTCATGGCTACAATAGAAATAAAAATAGGAGAAAGAACAGAAGAACACTGATTTTTATGATGTTGACGTTGAGCCCAATTAGTAATCGTCTTGTTCCCCTTCCTTTGATGCTTGCTGTCGACGACTGGTTCTTGATGATGGATCCGGCCTCCTTCAGAGAGATCTTTCGCTTCTTTCTTGATTGGTATTTATAGAACAAAAGAAGAGAATTAGGATTTGTACTTTTTTCAGGAAAGTCCTCCTCTTTTATTATTTCCTTCCTTATCTTGATCAGCCTTTTATTTCTTTCTCTTTTTCTTCTTTCTTCCTTATCTGCTTACCACGTGCTCTTGCTTTGATTGTTTGAGAATTTGTTATTCGCAGAAGACACCTGGGTTTGGGTAACTTAATTTTGATTCGGATTTGGATGAGGATGCATCTGTTCTTATCTTCAGACTTGCCGCATACCAGTCGACTGGCTTGGGGAGCAGTCGACTGTGTCGAGCCTTATCAAACTCTCTGTCCAGTCGCCTGGTTGAAGAGTCAGTCGACTGATCTCTGCTGTTCCCTGTATATCATCCTCTCAGTCTGTATTAGTCTGGAATCTGCTTCGTTTTGCTGCTTTTGGTTGTTTCCTATGGAAAAAGAGAAAAGAAGCGTAAATACCACATATAGAGCATTTAAATGTCTAATTGCCTTAAGATAATTGCTCCTAAAAGTGAATAATATTTGGTTCATCATGAACCTCTGCCTCTAACTCAACGATTCGCTCCTTCAGCGAGTTGTCTGTTACCTCAACACGTAGCCGAGACGTTCTACTCGTATTTCCTGCATGAGAAGCTTCAGAGATACTCCGCCGAAGTTGTGCCGTCTCCAAACTCTTTTCGAGCACCATGTTCTTCAGACCGTCTCTCTCGGCTCTAGCCTCGAACAAAGACTGGCGAAGGGACTCTAGCTTCTTGCCTAGCTTGCTGGACTTCGAGGGACTCCCCTCCTCCGCTTTCTGAGTTTGCTCCCTCAGTCGCTTCAATTCTGAGGTGCGACGCGTCAGCGTCAGCTTGTGATGACCTAGTTCTGCCTCGCTCTTGAGAAGCCTCTCTTGACTTTGAGAGAGAGCCAACCTAGACACTCCTAGGTCAGACCGAAGACGAGACACCTCTGCCGCTTCCTCCGACTAATTGATACGGCTCGGCAACCTGAAAAGACAAGGACATGACAACACTAAGCTTGAGACACACCCCCTCGCATATGAAACGACTCAGGCCCCAACACTTAGCCGATTCTAGCCAAAAGATAATCAAAGAATTCAACAACGTTAATCTCCAACACTTGTTCAAAATAGAAAAGTTCATTCATTTAAAAGTTGATACTACAAAAGAGCGGTGGCCAGTCCACTATAAGGCAATACAAGAGGCAAGAGCGACAAAATAAGACAGCTGAAGTCAAAGGGCCACCTTGAGTGGTAGCTCAGTGATGGGCTCCTCGGTGGACGCCTCCCCTACCTCCACTATCGCTGTCTGCGGATCGGCTACGACCTCGTCACCCCCTTCCTCCTCCTCGCCCTCCTCGCCTCCCTCTGGGTCGCCTTGAACAGCCTCGCCACCGGCCAGGCCTCACAGATTGTATCCCGACCTGTCGAAGCCGGGGACGCGAGCCTCAACGTGCTCGAGGGCTGTGACGTAGGACTGCTCCATGTTTGCCGCCATGTGCTTCTTCAGCTTGGCCTCTATCGCCGCCCTCGCCGCCGCCGCCGCCGCTTCCTTCTCCCTTGCCATGTCTTCTAAGGCCTTCTTCACCTTTTCCCTCTCCTCGTCCACCCGAGCTGCCTCCAAAGCTGCCTTCTTGTTTGCCTGTGTCAGGGCGGTCTCAAAATAGGCGACCTGAGCTGCCAGGGACTCCGAGCGGCCCTGCTCTGCCTCGTAAAGCTTTGCGACCCTTGCCCTTTCGGCTCGGTCCCTGTCGCACGACAGCTTCAACTCCTTCTCTTGCTTAGGGTATTGCTCGAGGAGGTGGCTGAAATGACACGTGATCTAAACAAAAGAGAAAGAGAAACAATGAAAAGCGGAGCAAATGCCTTAGAAATTTTTTCTATTATTAACGAATCAATTAGGAGACTCATCGACATCGTCGCCCGAGCTATCTCAAGAGCATCGTCGCCTGTGGTCCTCGCCTTCAGGGCTGCTCGGTCCTTCGGGGTTGGCAAATGTTTCAAGGCCTGCATGCACATGGCCGAGTCCCCCAAGAAGCCATCATGATTCATCACCCGCCAGTCAGGGACGAAGGGCTTCTTGTGCCCCTTGGCCAGGATTGCCTCGGCCTTCTCGGTGAGGGGAGGAACCTCAAGCACTAACGCCGCGGAGATGGAGAAGTCTTCGGCTGAAGGCTCGGACGGGGTCAGTTGAGGAAGAGAAGCAACCGGGGCAGATCGGTGAGGGGACGCCAGATCCTCAATCTCGACTGCGGCAGAAGGCATTTTGGCAGGTCGGCCAGATGCTGGTCCCGCGGTCGTCCTCTTCCTCTTCTTGGCATCGGTGCCTTTGGTGCCGCTCACGTTCCGCTTCGCCACTATTGCCTTGAAGTCCATGTTTGGAGCCTCTGTCATAGTGAAAAAACAAAGTTAAGACAAGGAAGACGCAGTATAAAGAGAAGTTAAAAAAAAACAAGATGTCCGGAGCGTACTTGGGTCGATCGGACTGAGACCCGACACGTGAAGGACCTCCTCAGTCATGTCTTTCCAGCTCAGGGTCAGAAGATTAATCAGGTTCCATGCAACCTCTGCCTCGGCCGGAGTCAACACCGGCTCGACCTTTGCCCACTTCGGCACATCCTCCTTCCACCTGGTCGGGAAGTTCCATCCTGTGGGGCTTCGGATCAGGAAGTACTTCCTCTTCCATGACTTAATGGAGTCCGGATTCTCTATCAACTTAATGCCTTTTCGTGGTGACAAATAGTACCGGTGCTCCATCTTGTTCATCCGGTTGATCCGATACATGCTACGGAGAACAACGAGCTGAGGCTCCACCTTCGCCGCCCGACACTAGAGCAAAAAGCCGAGCACGTGGTGCCACATGTTCGGCATGAACTGGATCGGACTCAGCTCATACCATCGCAGTACTTCGGTCATGAAGGGGTGAAGGGGCAGGCACAGACCTGCATTCAGTGCGCCGTAGGCGAAGACGCACATATCGGGCAAGATCGCCGTACACGCTCACACTCCAGGTCCGGGGAGGATTAGAGAGTACTCCCGAGGTATCATGAAGCTCCTCCGGATCTGGAGCAGGTCCCTCTCATTAAGAACCGAGGGGATGTCATTGACCTCGGTAACCTCCTTCAGTTCGTTCTCTGCATACGACTCCGACCTCCCGTAGATGGCCTTCATCAGCAATTCGCCAGTATACTGCCTGATTCCCCCATGGCCTGATATCTCAGACGAAAGCCGACCCGTCTTTCCTCCCCTCTGGACGGGTTCAACCACCGACTCGACTATCACCAACTGAACCACCTCTTTCCCTTTTCCCTGGGCGAGCGAAGCAACTGCTACCTCCTTCCCCTTCTCCTGGGCTAACGAAGCAACTAGTGCACTCACTGCCGACCCTCATACTTCTGCCCCCTTCTCTTGGATGAGCGGAGCCTCTAACGTTCACTCACTCTCGTTCCCCGAGGAAGAGGCCTCACTACCTGAGGACACTATAAACATCTTGGGAAAAATATATATCTAAGTGAAAGTATATATATATTTACCTTGATGGGACGTTCTCGGTCGGAAAAGTTTGCCGAAAATTGCTTTGCCACGCCACGACAGCTAGCACAACCACCCACGAGCGAAAATCACCGCTAGCAGAGCAACTCGAGAGCGAAAACTTTTTCTTGGAGCAAAAAGTGAAAGAATGAGAGAAGTGTTGAGGGGGGTGAGAACTTATAGTAAAAAAAGCGACTCTTGGGCTTCTAACGGATTGGGCCCCACTCAGGCCCATTAAAGAATGTTAAACAACAGAATTCTTAAAGGCAGGAACGACATATGGCCGTCCTGTCTCGTAGCGCCGAACTACCGAGGCACTGACATGTCGAGGTGCCCATTCGGAGAAGGATGCCCCCGAGCTACCGGGGCACCAACCTCCACATTTGGAGAAAAAAAGCCTCCGAGCTCCTTGGACCGTTTGATCGCCCAGACGTTCGCGCCCACCTCTGATGGATGGCTCAAATGTCGCCACATCCACAAAATAACAAAATCACGTTTTCTCGTGATCTGAGCCCACAAAACGATAAAATCACGTTTTCTAGTGATCTGTGCCCCTCGCACCGAGATACGAGCCTCGTGAACGTCTCAGATCTAGCCACGTAGCTCGCCAGCCATCGTAGCATCGAACTACCAGGTTGCCGAGCTACCAAGGTGCCCATTCGAAGAAAGGTGCCCCCGAGCTGCAGCATCGAGCTACCGAGCCGCTATCCCGAGCTACCGGGGCACCGACCTCCGCATTTGGGGAAAAAATGCCTCTGAGCTCCTTGGACCGTATGATCGCCTAAATGTTCGCGCCCACCTCTGATGGATGGCTCAGATGTCGCCACGTCCACAAAACGACAAAATCACGTTTTCTCGTGATCTGAGACCACAAAATGACAAAATCACATTTTCTCGTGATCTGTGCCCACAAAACGACAAATCACTGCCGAGCTGCCGAGGCTCCGAGCTACCGAGGTGCCCATTTAGAGAAAGGTGCCCCTGAGCTGCGGCGTCGAGCTACCGAGCTGCTATCCCGAGCTACCGAGGCACCGACCTCTGTATTTGGGGAAAAAAGCCGCTAAGCTCCTTGGACCATTAGATCGTCCTGATTTTCGTGCAATGGCTGATGGACGGCTCAAATTTTGCCATGTCCACAAAACAACAAAATCACGTTTTCTCGTGATCTGTGCCCACAAAATGACAAAATCACTGCCGAGCTACCGAGCTATCGAGGCTCCGAGCTACCGAGGTGCCCATTCGAAGAAAGGCGCCCCCGAGATGCGGGGTCGAGCTACCGAGCTACCGGGGCACCGACCTCCGTATTTGGGGAAAAAACACCGACGAGCCCCTTAGACCGTTAGATCGTCCTGTTTTTCTTGCAATGGTTGATGGACGACTCAGATTTCGCCACGTCCACAAAACGACAAAATCACGTTTTCTCGTGATATGTGCCCACAAAATGACAAAATCACTGCCGAGCTACCGACTTGCCGAGGCTCCGAACTGCCGAGGTGCCCATTCGGAGAAAGGTGCCCCCGAGCTGCGACGTCGAGCTACCGAGCTGCTATCCCGAGCTATCGGGGCACCGACCTCTGTATTGGGGGAAAAACGCCTCCAAGCTACTCGAGCCGTCCGATCGCTCAGATAATCACGCCAGTCACTGATGGATGGCCCAGATTTCGCCACATCATAAATAAGGCGATAAATTCTTTTTATTATTTTATTAATTCAGATTATTTATTAAAAAATTGCAAAAAATGATTAAAAATTCAGGAAAATTAATAAAAAATTCTGAAAAATAATTATAAATTTGGGAAAATATTTTTGAGCCCCCGGGTAAATAATATTGGTTAGAATGATTAATTAGTGCTCCCGGAAAGCAAATCATCGCTTTGCAAAATTGAATAAATGGTTCAAAAAAATAATATAAAAATTGGAAAAAATAACCAAAAATCCAGAGAGACCTGAGAGCAAACTCAAGCAAGTTACCAGCTCAGAAAAGCACCATCACCCCTCAAACGAGATTCGAACACCCGTTGAGAACTCCGATAAAGCTCTATACGCCATTAAAACAACAAAACTACTTCCCAAAGGCTGTAATACCCAGTCTTTAGGAGTGGGGGCTCATGATATGGCTAAAAATGGGGTTAAATCGGAACCATTCAAAGTGGGCACGAATCTCAAAGTCCCAGGGGCAAGACGGTAATTTTGCCTACAGACAGGTCCGAATTGGGAACCGTGTCCCTCCTCTTTGACCCGCTAACCCATGAACTGATCTGGCTAGTTGAGAATGGGTCCCAACCCGTTAGGAGCTAATTCAATAGGATTGGAGGAAATCCTGGCTCCTCCTGATCTAGAGGAGGTGGTTATAACCACCCTTATCCTGCCACACCGGGAAGTAGGGATTCACTCTTCTCCCGAAAGAGATCCCCTTGGTGACTATAAAAACCCCCTACCTCCCACGGTCACAGGTGATCACTCTTTGCATACTTGAGCTCTTTCTCTTCACTTTTTCTGTGTATTGACTTGAGCGTCGGAGGGTTCGTCTCCGGGATCCATCCTGGTGTCTCGAACGTTTGTACAGGTTCAAGGGAGCACCAAGGAGTCAGCTAGTCAACAAGAAAGAAGAAGGGGTCCGCCTATTCGAGTTCCTCACGAACCTACAAATATCATCTATTGGCCCCACACCAGAATCCAGCGACAACAGTTGGAATGCTCAAAAAAGTTTATGCTTCGAGTACAAGGCTATTAGTGAATGTACATGAATAGAACATATGATTCAGATCTTCATCCCACATAGATGACAATGCTTTATCAATTGTAGGCAAAAATTGGCTCAGATGGTCAGCAATTGGTACCCTTTGGTTTGTTAATTTCCTGAGAAATTTTTTAATTATGTGAGATACCTGTAATTTCCAGATTGCTTGAAATGGAATTATGATGTTTAGGAATTATACGTCGGGTCTTGTTGAGTCTTTGATATGATCAATACAAACCACCAAACAAATAGTAGATCACACCAAATACATAAAACACACAATATTTGTCCCGCTAATCCATCACCATGGCTCTCTTTCAAGCCTAACTGAAAATACTTGTTGTTTACAATAGAGAATTCACTCACCTCTCAGATGAAGTATTATCGTCTTTTATTCGACACTCAATAGAATCGTATTGCCATTTGAGCTGTTTACATTGATTATGTAAGAATCTAGAGATTTTCTATTCTTGATACAATAATCATCCGATGTTTCTTGAAGAGATAACCATACAATAGAGTCATACAATCTAACTTGGAGAACAAGTCGAGCTTCAATCAGATCCACAAGACCCAATACCCTGTTTGTCGCCTGCTGCATATGTCGATCGATTATTCGCTTGGACGGTCGACTGTCTTTGCTTGTTGTCCCTGTTGCTACTGGTTGTTGTTCACCTTGCTTTCAACTGCATTCAATCACAACGATTCATCCCCATTGCAACACCGTCTTCTCTTCTTAATGGATTAGTATGCAAGACATATAAACCCAACAATCTCCATCTTAGATTGCATACCCATGAATTACCCATGAATCCACACATGTGTGATTAAACTCTTCTAGACTCTTTTAATCTCCTCTTGTAAACAACCTAGTTCAATGACTTTCTCTGCTAGTTGAATCTACCTTCACATGTTTTCTCAAATCGTATGCCCCCTTCAAGGGCACACCCCAGTACGTGTCAAGACGGAGGTGCCAACCTCTGCATGAACTCCACCTACCCCCAGCCTCTTTCCACCTTTCGACGATATTCAAACGTTGCAGTCTTGCTTCAGTGATTTTAGTGACGACATACTAGATGATGCTTTAGGAACAATGTGCTTCCAAACACTCGGTTAAGTTTTCATGTTCCCATAACTGGTAGAGGTTGTGCTGACCCTGCCAAATTCCTTTTTTACCCTTGATCACCTTACGATGACTCTCTCAAACTGAAAAAACTCTACCTTGAGATGTATACCTGCAGCCCCGAGAATCCAGAGTCCCCAAGGATATCAGATTCCACTTCATCAAAGAAATATGCACGACATCTTCTAGTGTTGAACATTTATCATCTGGCATCTCCAACTCAACTATTCCCGCACCCACTACTTTACAAACCTCACCAATCGTCATTCTCACATTATGACCTTTTGTAGACTTGTAAGTAGAAAACAACTCCCTTTCAGAGCAAATATGAGAAGAACTTCCAAAATCAAGTGTAACACCACACAAAATTGAGTTATGACAATTTTTCTCATGCACATGTTATGCACGTGCATTTATACCATTGCGTGTAATATCTGTAACATTATTAATAAAATGGTTATTGGCTAATTTGCTGTACTTCATAATATATTATTAGTTTGTGTTATTAGTTTTTTTTGTTTGTTTTGTGTGTTTTTCGTGTGTACGTGCTCAACCCACTTTTTCTTTTCTTGTCTCCCCTACGTGCATACCTCATATTTGTATTTTTTCCCGTCCACCAGTGCTGCACCCACCATATTTTTCTCCAAAACCCCTCACCTCCCCCACTTAGTGTATCCCTCTTAACCACACCGCATCTTGATTGAATCTGGACTAAGACCGTGTGAGACATTGTGTGCCCATTTTGATCCTGAAAACAAAGGAATTGTAAACTGAGTTCTGAATGGAACTTGTAGGTTTTCGAGTCATCTTCCAAACGAGGGTTCATACACCCCAATCAGACATCTCTAGCTATGGAAAAAGTTTATTTTACTGCAGTTGTGCATAGAAATCTGAGAACTGGAAACTTCGTTGATATTGTAACACTCGATTTCGAAACCCGACCCGAACGTCCTCACCTTCCCTGATTCTAACAACAGCAAACCCCCCACCTTCACCTCCCATGTCATGCCCCGTTTCCCAAAAGAGAATACGGAATACGGATACGCGACAAAATCCCAACGAATGATTTTCATCATCCATAAGCTGTTCAAGAATCTTTACAACATCTCACGAAATAATTAGAGTCGGAAGCAAGAGAATCAACCACATGCACATATGAACCAAAATACCAACAAGAATACTTGAAACCAAAATATATTATTCTCAAATAATCATGATCTAAATAAGTTAAAATCCTGGGTCACATTGCCCAAATACAAGAATAAATCCAAGTAATCAAATACAATTGTTCAAGCAAGCTGTAGGAAATAATAATAACAAAATTCAGTACTAATATTTCATGTCACCAATACCGTCTGGAACCTGTTCTCCAAAATCTGCAATTTAACAATTGCGGGAAAGAGGAAAAGAGAAAACAAGGTACCCATCAATTGCAAGTTATGGGCCGCTTGTAATACAGGATACAAGTACATTGGAAAAACTAACTAATAGCATGGAATAAGCATGATGATAATGTATAACAACTAGCATGGTAAGGTGAACAAGTACAAGTAGCATGTATCAAGCGTTAAGTGAACAAGTATCAAGTATCAAGAATCAAGTGTCACAAAATTAAGTATCACGAAATCAAGTAACAAGTAGCAAGGGTCAAGTAGTCAAGTACAAGTGTCAAGTATTATGTTCAAGTATCATGTTCAAGGATCATGTAAGCATGTATCATGTATCAAGTCTTGTTTTGATTACTATTTAGGTAGCACTTCATGCATCCCAGCTTTTACTACATAGTTGCTACAATAAACTGTTTCGCTTTAGATTTCATAGTGGACCATAGAGGACAGTGTACTCAGGAACAAGTAATCCAAATCATATACCAAATTCCAAATTAACCAAATCATATACCAAATTCCAAATTAACCAAATCATATACCAAATTCCAAATAATCCAAATCATATACCAAATTCCACATGTGGGAAACACGGGCCCCCTTCCGAGTACACATTTTTGAATTATCCACTATTAGATCTTTCCCTTAAACCCCGACTTGGTTATTTTATTGATATTATCAAGTATGTATGTGTCACGAAACAAGTAAGTATATCATGGTATGATCAAGTGACAAGTTCAAGTTGCAATATAAACATGTACAAGTGCAAGATAATTCACAAAAGAATAAAATAACCAAATTTCAAGTTCAGGATAGCAAGACCATAATGTAGCAAAACTGAAATTTCTAGTGTTATAAACATGCAAATATGAATCCGTCAAAACATCTAGAAAATAGACTCCCAACCGAATCCAGCAAGTATAAATAAGTTATATAGTATTTCACAAAATCATAACTCAAAACTGATTTAAATCCAGAAAATAGGTTCAGTCAGAAATCAGAAAATCGAATTCAATAGCAGGAAAACAACATGAAAACTCATTAAATAAATCCAAAAAAAATCTTGGGTATTTCCCTATATGTCTAATATCATAATATAAAGTTTCATAATTTTCCAGTAATATTAGCTTAGCCAAGAAAAATTAGAAATCATAGAGAAAAGATAGTTTGGCAAATTTGGAATTCCCAACACTATTGTACGAAAACTGTAATATCTCGCAAATCGTGAAACGAAATCCAAATCTGCCAAAGGGATATGAAAATAGACAAAATAAAATAACTTTCGTATTTCACAAATATTTTTCATACAGTCAAAGGAATCAGAGTGAAAATACGATTCTTTACAGAACAGCGATTAAAATACAGCTAGACAGTCTTTATAAACAAACATGAAACAGCATATAAAACTCATCAATAAAATCCACCAAAATTCTGGATAATCCCTAGATAAGTATAGAAAAACTAACTAAAGTTCTAGATCAAAATAATATGTGTAGCACAAGTATCAAAATAATTTAGTCATCAAAATTACCAAGAAACGAAATCTAGAAAAGATCTACACCTCTGTAGTAAAACAGTCATATCTCACATATACAAAAACGAAATCGAGCAAGGTTAGAGGGGTTAGAAATAAGATGAATTTATCTACAAATCATGTTTTGTACTGAAATTAAGATTCTGATCTTAATATGGTCTAAATTACTAATCAAGACAGATCATCGACAAAACACAGAATTTCTTCAAAAACCAAAATCAACATAGATCCAATGAAACTTGATCCAAATACAACCAAACATGATATAGAGTCTACCAAGTGTCCAAACATCATGAAATATGGTAATTAACATATCCAATGCAAGTCTATCACATGGATCTCAACAAATACCAAATTCTCACAAAAATCCCACATACATGATCAAATCAAGAACGGACAAAACCTAAGTTGTTTCACGTCAAATTTGTGTCATGAGTCAACTATGGTCAAATAGCACTATAAAGACAAAATCCGTCAAGAATAACACACACAAGAGTTGTCTCTAGAACCCAACTACACTACAAGTGGTATTTTTGACTTGTATGATACAAAGAAATTTGAGTACAAATTACTTGTCTGGGAGACGATGACGAGAACGGAGCAAGAATAAGAATAACGAGAACGGATTCTTGGGCATGAACACAAACACAATGAACGGATCACGAACCAATCACGATCACATGAACAACGAATCTGGATGAGACGATCACAATCACGATCACGATCGAACGGCTGAGATCAAAGATCAAGATCAAGATGATCGGATCAGATCGGACGGTTAGATCTCTTGATGATGAAGATAATGATGAAGATCAAAATCAATCGATCGAATGGCTGCGATCAAAGGAAGTTGATGATCATCATGATCGTGATAATCAAGAAGAGATCGGACGGCCCACATCCAAACAAGCATGATGATCAAGATCCAATGGACGGCCAAGATCACCTCGATGGTGATGATCAAGATCAAATCAACGGATGCCTAGGAATCAATCAATCAAGATAAAGATCACAAGATCGGACGGCCCACAATTGAAGTTGATCAAAACCAAGATCAACTACACACTCACGGGGCTGCACTGTGGGGGAGTAGTACGGCACACGGGGTGGTGGCACGGCAACTGAACATCGCTTTCGGTGTCGGGAGGGGTGCGCACAGGGGACTGGCGCACTGCGGTTGCTGTAGTCGGACGTCGGGAAGTGGAGCGATGGCCAGGGGGAGGCTGCCGCAGGTGGCTGCAGGCGAGGAAGCACGACCAGGGCATCGGGATGATGCCGCGATGCTCCAGCGACACCGGGGCTGAGTGGTGCGACCAGGGAGAGGGGTGGACGGGAGAGACCGGGGCTGGCGTCGCGGGGATGAGGGCTGAACGGGCTGGAGGATGGGAGATAGAGCAGAGCGGTGTAGGGAGAACGAGCAGGAGGACGGGGGTGAGCAGCAGAGACGAGGGGACGAAGTAGAGGCACTGGGGTTAATAGGGTTAGAGAAGAGGTAAATATATATAGGGTATAGGGTTGAAACGGCTGAATATGTAAACTGGGTTTCGGGTCTGGTAAAGGGTTTTAATGGGTTAGGTTGATAGGTTTTAGGGTAAAGGGTGTTAATGGGTTTGGGTTAATTAAAACAGGGTATTAGGGGTTTGGGAAAAAGATAATGGATTATAGGGTAAAGGAAAATATCCAATAGGTTAATAAATAGATTTTGGGTATTAGAAAAATATAATAAACCAATACAAAAAATATACAATTAGGATTTAAATAATAATAATAATAATAATAATAATAATAATAATAATAACAACAATAGCAATAATAATAATAATAATAATAGTGATAAAAATAACAGTAATAAGAATAATACTGACTACTGAGAACAATAACAATAATAAGAAAAATGATAAAAATAGTAATAGTACTAATAATAACAGTAGTAGTAATAATAAAGTAATAATAACAATAATAGGAATTGTATTAAAATATAAAATCATAGAAAATAGTTACAAATAAAATTATTGATCGAAAAATAGATTTCAAATAGAAGGTCCAAGAATGCATTTTATCAAAAAGAATTTGAAAGCGAAAAAATAATTTATAAAAATTTTAAATACTGAAAATACACAGAAAATACATTTTTCGGAAAACAGGGGTTACATCCCCACTTTCCCTTCAATTTCTCCTTGAGTTCAACCCTACTTTGTAACGCTCCTGCCCCTAGCTCAGACAATTTATACAATTTATAAGACAAATTAGATACTATGTAGTACAACTGCCCACCACAGGCTGCCTCTCAAAAGTTGGTTAACCGATTAGGTGACTCTTGATCATTGGCTATTATATTTATATATTATTTTATTTTTTTTACTCCCGATGTGGTACTATTCACTTACCTCTTTTCCCAAACCATCTCACATCAGCCGTGAGAAGACATTCAAGACACCATGGTGGGCCCTGGGTCGGTGACGTCATCACCCAAATTACCAAGTCAAAGCAGCACTCAAACTGCCTTTCATTTTAATGTGGCCCCCCGCCATATTATTCACCATTCAATATTCCATACACATTTCATTCCATATATTTTACCTTAATCAGCCAACTATTATATATATACTCCATATAAATATATGCAGGATCTCCTTTCTAGCCGATGTGGAGCATCTACTTTTTCTATCCGTCCTCCCTGGGCAACCACAGTCACGGAGATCCACCACCGACTGGGTATATAGTCCCGGAGTCCACCGTCAGACTAATCATAACAAGCAACCACAGTCACGGAGATCCACCGCCGACTGGGTCTATAGCCACAGAGATCCACCACTGACTATGTAGACATGCCCCACACTCGGTGTCAAAAGTCGGCTCTGATACCATTTGTAATGCCCCTGCCCCTAGCTCAGACAATTTATACAATTTATAAGACAAATTAGATACTATGTAGTACAATTGCCCACCACAGGCTGCCTCTCAAAAGTTGGTTAACCGATTAGGTGACTCTTGATCATTGGGTATTATATTTATATATTATTTTATTTATTTTTACTCCCGATGTGGTACTGTTCACTTACCTCTTTTCCCAAACCATCTCTCATCAGCCGTGAGAAGACACTCAAGACAGCATGGTGGGCCCCTGGGTCGGTGACATCATCACCCAAATGACCAAGTCAAAGCAGCACTCAAACTGCCTTTCATTTTAACGTGCCCCCCCCCCCCCCCCCCCCCACCATTCAATATTCCATACACATTTCATTCCATATATTTTACCTTAATCAGCCAACTATTATATATATACTCCATGTATACATTATATATATATATATATATATATATATATATATATATATATATATATATATATATTATTTTTTGAAATAACACGGGGTGTTACACACTTCCCCCATTTCAGCCCCACTCTCCACTCAAATATGCCCACTCTCTTCCAACCAGCCCCTCCATCTCTTTCACCAATAAATAGACCCATAGACCACTCTTGTTGCCATTACTACAAACCTATATATCCCCTCTACTATTCTGAGAGTTTGAGAGGAAGTTTGAGATAGTTTTGAGAAGGAGGCGCAGAGCCGAAGAGTTAGTTCAGAAACTTGGAGGGCAGTGCAGTTTCAGAGCAGAAGGAACCTGAAGCTTTCATTTTCGCATCAAACAACAAGTGGGTAACAACTTCACTACGCTGATTTCTATTATATTGTAGGGTGTATGCATATTAGTGAATCTATATATGTTGTATTGAATGAGTATAAATCGATAGAACTCGCATGATTGAAATTAAGACTTCAGTTGTTTATGTGTGCATGAAATTTGTGATTAGAATGTTGTTCGAATTGATTAGAAGTCTCATGTTTATGATTAGAAAGTGACCATTAGTGCAATGAAGGAATATATATCATAATATATTGCTAATGCATTTGATTTTATGAAATTGAGAATTTATATAGCAAGTTAAATTAAAAGAAGAAATTAAAGAAATGAATTGAGTAAAATAGCAACTGTATGTGATATAAATGAGTTGTTTAAGTCTTTGGAATGTTTAGAAATGTTTGTGCAAATGTATAACTCGATGTTGCAATGAAAAGAATTGAAATCGAAAAAAAAACAGAAGGAGATTGGAATATGCAGGCGTGCATAAGAAAAATAGCATCCGCTAGCCTCTGTCTACGACTGCAAGTGCTAGCGGAAGCACCCTGCGGAAGCAAAAGAGCATCATCAAGTACCTTCTGCAAGGTGCACAGAGTGTGCATGTTGATTTTTTATTTGAGTTTTTTATCGATGTTTCGATCTATTGCTTTGATTTAAGGTTAGATGAACATTTTGACTTTGATAAGAGTTTGAGAATTGTTTAGATGACCCGTATTAATTATTGCACCATTATGTTAGAGTTATGAATAACTTCAAAGATAATTGTAAAGAATTGAAACTTGACTCAGAGTTTGTAATATCTCGAACTAAATAGAAGTTGAATTTTAGTTGAGTACCCTTAATAATACTATGGAATCAAAGAACTAAAAACTATACAAATTTGTAGGTATAGTTAGGTCATGTACAAATGGGTTTCATATGAGGCGTAACTCGATCGTTTGAATGATTAATTTGCAAGTATTGTATAATTGAGCCAAGTACAATTGTAACCCGTGTTTCCGCAAATACATATTTTCTAAATATTCTCTGTACTTTGATGATTTATAATTTGTTTTTTGTGTGGAAAATTCGTTTTGGACTCTCCATTGAAATATTTTCTAATCAGAAATTTTATTTATTTCGAATAATTGTATATTTTAACTTTAATTTCTATTTCTATTTGATCGTATTTATATTATATATTGTTGTGATTATTTTCAATAAATCTGTTAAACTCGAATTTGCATTTTGATATACATATATTATTATTATTACTATTATCAAAATTATTTTGTTAGTGTTGTTATTTGCAGTATCATTATTTTTATTATTAATAATAATAATATTATTATTATTTTATTTTAAGTCGAACATACTCTGTTTTATATATATTTATTATTTGACTTAATGTATATGTATGTTTTATAAACCCTATAATACTTGTTATTTTCCCTATTGGATTTAAACCTATTGATTGATTTATAACCCAAAACCCAGTACCCATTCTCTTATTGCATCCTATATCATCTAAACCCAAACCCGTAACCCTATTTATATAATACCCTAATAATCTAACCCTAACCCTACCCCCTATTCAATGTACAAACCCCTACCAGTCGCCTCTTCACCTTCCCCTCTCTCTCTCCCCCTTCCTGTCTACCCAAAACCCATCCCTGCTCTCGACCTTCTCCCCTGCCGTGTGCACCCCCCCGCCTGCTCACGACCCCCACGTCGTCAGCCCTCGGCCGCTCTCTTCTCCTCCCGGAACAGCAGCAGTCACGACAACAGCAGCACCCGCGACAAAAGCACCTGCGACAGCAGCGTTCTCCTCGGTGGTCCCTCCTCCATGCCGTGATGCCAGCGTGCCACCCCATCTTCTGAGTAGCACTATCCCGACGCTGCCCTGCCTCCCTATCGCGACTCCTCTCGACGACGCAGCCAGCGCAGCGCCGTCTCCCCCTGCCGTCTAAAGCCCAGCCAACCGCCCTTCGTCCGCCATTCCTGTGTGTCATCCTCTTGACGACGCACCCATGACAGTAGCGTCAACACCCCTGGCCACCACTCTCCCCTTGGCCGCCACCAGTCGTCGAACCGTTTTCCGTGCTGTTTGATCAAGGAAGTTGATCGTTCAATCTTGGCCGTCCGATCGCCTTCATGATTGGGATTTCCTCTTGGCATTTGCTGTTTTGGTGTGAGGTTGGATCTGGGTTGCTTTTGATCAAGTGTAATGTGGGTCGTCCGATCTAATCAAGATCCAAGCCATTATCATCTCCATCCGATCTGATCAATCTAAGCCGTCGATCGCTTCTTTTATTGTATGTGTGGTTTAAAATTTCAAGTACTGTTATGTATATGATTACTTCTTTTATTGCATGTGTGGTTGTATTACTTCATATTTTATATTGTTGAGTTGAATCAATGACAGCCTATGAATGATGCAAGTCATTCGCTGTGTCTTGTCACGTGCTTGCATTCCGTATTTTTGGGAAGCGGAGCATGACAGGGTTTTTAGTGGTATTAGAACCAGGTTTGACTCTAACTAGTTTGGGATTGGACCCTGATTAGTTGGGTTAAACCGGTTTGACTCAACAATATGTACAACACGCGTGAATCACATAATTAATTGATAACCAACATATAATATGGATTCCAACATTTTTGATCCACTTTTTGATTCCTTCATACTCAGTTCCTTCATTTCTTAGTTGTTTCGTCCCTTCCATTCATTCACATTCATTGATTCCTTACTGGGTATAATTTTATTCTTTTGTGCCCATATTCCTTTGATTCTGGAGTTGTCCATTCTTTTCTCCCCGCTTGGTTTGTCGATCGGCATCGGTGGATCTTCAACGACATGTTAGAGGCTTGTTTAATTCCTACGTTACTGTATATTTTTATGATATATTTATTGTGTAAAATTGCTACACTGCATATTTATTTTCTCATTCATATTTGCATTGTGCTTATGCATGTATTTCATTCCATTTTTCTCCCTACTTTTATAAATTATTTTCACTACTACTATTTTGTGCTATTGTGTTTGATATTTGTAATCTATACATCTATTTTGATATTCTATTGTGTGACTTTCAATTACATTTCTTACTTTTATACTATTTTGTTATCACGAATTTCGAAACATAACATCATACTTAAATTAAATGTCCTATATCCCTGTGCGTATGGAAGGTTGCATCTTTCATTTCACCATTTGGTGCAACCTAATGTCGAGATGGCAAATATGCAACTCGATGTCAATGGAGACAAATTGTAACTAGATGTTAGGAGGCAAAATGTGCAACCGAATATCCAGACGGCAACCTACAACCTGATGTCGTGAAGGCAAATATGTAACTTGATGTTAAGGAGGCAAGATTCTCTACCTATTTGCTAATTGATATTTCAAGACTTTTTACTTATATAATGAAACTAATGGTAAAGAAATATTTTCTTTATGACATTTTGTTAATACAATTACGCTTTATGTTTCCATATAATTTGAACTAGTATAGTTGATTTTACTCTATTTAGTGTTTACAATTTTTCTTTTTACATTTATGTTAAGATTGAGTACATCAACTATGGTCAAAGTTTTCGTTCTTTTGTGAATTACTATTTATTGCCTCCGTTTTCCAATTCTTTAACATGTTAGATTTTTCACTTATTTTTGTTTCCACGTCCTAATTAATGATTTGACGCTTACTTTTATAATATTTAATGAACTCCTTTTAAGTCTTCTTGCATACAAATATTTTGGCTTATTTTGCTCGTTATCCTTTAATATGTTTTTCGAGTATTGATTATAATGTCAACATTCACTAATTATTATGTGTCTTTTACATTCATTGTTATTAATATTTTCTTTATTTAGCTAAATTTGTTCGTATTTCTATGTATCTTGACTGGTTATTTTTCCAAAACTATTTTTTTATATATAACCTTTAAAGTTAGTGTTCCTTTGTTGTTTCTATGGTTATCAATCTTTTATATTTGGGTTTTATCTTTTCACTTTTGACTTCGTATTCTATGTGAACAATCTTCCTATTTTCTTACGATTGGGAATTAATGGTGTATTTTGACTTCACTTTCCATTTATAATTGATCGACTATATATATTCCTGTTTGATTTATTTATAGAGTTGATAAACCAAATTCTAATTTTGTTTTATAATGTTATTATTATTGCTTTGGTTTTCGTTATTATTATTGGTATCATTATTATCATTTATATTACCATTACTATTATTATTGTTGTTTTCATTATTTCATTATTGTTGTTAATATTGAATTACCTTCATACAAAAAAATGTCGAACCCAAATTATATTCTGTGTTGCATTATTATTCTTACCAGTATTGTTAATATATTTATTTTATTATTTTTTTATTGTTATTATTATTATTATTATCGCTATTATTATTATTATTGCATTATTTTCATGAATGTGTTGAATCCTATTCTGTCATTATCAGTATTGTTAGCTTTTTTATTTTATTTTTATTATTATTACCAGTATGATTATGATTATTTTTATTACTGTTAATATTATTGCTATTATTATTTTTAATATTACTGGTATTATAATTTTATTATTGTTATTATTATTCTATTATTATTGATATTATTATTTTTTATTATTAATATTTGTTGTTATTATTATTTTTGTTAAAGCCCATTCGTTTGATCTATAACATATCTTTTAATTATTTAAATTCAAGCCCAAACTCTATATCATTTTGCATTATTTATTATATCTATCTTGAGCCCATACTCTCCTTGATCCTGATGTCTCATTCTTGTCTTCCTGCTCGGTTCGTCGATTAGTGTCATGTGGCCTACAGCGACACGTATGCTGCTTGGGACATCACCATCGGAGTAGCGCAGTGGAAGCTATTGTATTTCATGTCATGACATCTCACAACAATTGTAGATTGCATACTAGTTGCATACTAGTATTGATGGCTTATATGATTGATGTTAGTGTGTTAGTTGTTTATGATTAGTAAGATTATGGACATTATACATCTTAATACCATGTTCACATAGGTATAGTTTGCTGTGATTTATGATTGTTAACTCCCAACTCATCGTTCGAAACATTTTAATATTTTTATTCAAAAAGAATATGTTGACTTCCTGAAAAATTATCGCCGACCTGAACATTACCATACTGTTTCGACCTTCATAATGTCACCAAAATCAATAACTTCCTGAATATGAAATGTAGCCCCAGATGTCTAGCTTACTATCCTTTTGATGGAATTGAATTCTGAGTTGCGGTTTGTGAGATATCGCAGTTTTACTGCTATTGTGTCGTAGAATTCCAGATTCTAAAAATTGCTGCAACACTCTGATTTACAATTAATTTAACCATGCTACATGTAAGATAATGACTTGAAATTTTACATGCTGATAATAGACACACTAGAGATTCTCTAATTTTTCTGGAATTAATTAATGAAGTTTCACACCTGTTTCATATGTATAAACACAATTTTACAAGTTCTGGCTGAACACAAATCCTGTGTAGTTTGCTGTTTTGACACGTGATGCCACAACTTATATGTACCTTATTTATATGCATTGGAACCGGGCATGAGTCTAGTTTCTAGACCTTCTGACGGATCCACATTTGCTATAATATCCCGGACGGATATTATATTGTATAAATTATTATTATTAAATTAAAATATTTTTAATAGAAATTACTTTGTTTTCTCATTTAAAAAGTTACCTAGACATATATACTAGTATGTATATAAAGGTATTATATCAGTTTTGTGCACTTGTGCAAAATCTTGAAAAACGTATTTTTAGAAAAATGTCTGGAAAATACCGGGTAGATATTAAAAATTATTATTTTATTTTTATTTTCAAAATTGAAATATTTTTGGTGGACAACACCCGGTTTTGTTAATAAACATTATATTTGTATATATACTAGTCGGTATATGACTGTTTTGTATCAAATTGATACTGGAATCTTCTGAGCCAGTAATAAAAATATTTTATTTTTTTTCTCAGAATTAAATTATTTTTGTACTGATTTGTTCGTTTTTACTAATGAAAAATATCTGTATAATCAGATATTTGTACGAAATTGAACTGTATCGATTTCGGGCGTTTGAACAAATCGTGTAGTATGTGATTTTGGGAAATTATATTTTATTTTTGATCCATCATGATGCGATGGAGGGTTAGGATGGATTAGGGCTTGATTGTAAGATTTATTTGCAAAAGAAACATGGATTGTTTTCAACCACAAGAACAAATGGACACTTGTTCTCTTCTCCACCATACCCCTTCACCCATTCACCTTAACCCCACCCCCACCCCCCTACCAATGGCCGGCCCCTTTTCTTCTAGGGTTAAGAAACCTTCCCTTCATTTGTGTTTCCATCCCCTTCTCATTCCAATCTCATCTCATCTTCCAACTCCTTCTTCCACTTGTTTTTATTTTAGAAAAAGAAAGAGAGGAAAAAGAAAGAGAGATTGAATCAAAAGAGAAAGAGGGGTTTTTGATGAGTTATCTTTTCATGGTGTGTTCTTGAGCGAAAAGAACAAGGAGCAAGGAAGGAGAAGGTGCTAGCTAGTTCTTCCTACATATTCTTAAGGTGGGGGTTTCTCGCTCTTGTGTTGTTTTAGCTATTAGGGTTGTTATTATTATTGTATGTTGTTGTATGGAACCAATTTCAAGTGCATATAGACTAGAATAAAGAATGTGCAATGTTTGAAGTGGTAGAACACTAAAATCAAGCATAAAGAATCGATTTTTATGGTTGTAGGGTTAGATTTGTTTACTTATGCTAAAGGTGAAATTTGGACCCGAAATTTATGTGGGAGGTTCTCTTATGTGTTGTTACCATGCTAAAATTTTTGGAGATTTTTTGGAGCCATTTTGATGGGTGAAACAAGCATTTCCCCCAAAACAGCGAGTCTCAAATCAAAACAGTGAGCTCACCATTTTGGGGTTCGTGTCGCAGTAGGTTCAACGGGATGAAACTTGGGGTTCCTCTCAGAATTTGAGGAGGAGAACAACTAGGAAGTTGTAATAGACGTTCTCCCCTTTTCGAATTGACTTTTCGGGTTAAATTCCGATAAGAGACGCAAAAGTTATGACTGTTACAAAAACAGCAACTAGCTGTTTGGCTGAACGTTGCTGTTTTGGTTGCTTGATACTTTTGGGTGTTTTACTGATTGAATCTGAGGTTCGGGCAAACTAGGGAGTTGTAGTAGACATTCTTCCCTTTCCGAATTGGCCTCTTAGGCTAGATTTCGATAAGCGAAGTAGGAGTTCTGGTATTTGGAAGATGGAGCAGCCAGCTTTAAGCTGAGTGTGCTTGCTGTTTGACTTCTTTGATATTTTAGAGTGTCTTACCTATTGAATCTGAGGTGGAGACCAACTAGGAAGGTGTAGTAGAGACTCTCCCCTTTACAAATTGGCCTCTCGGGTTAGATTCCGATAAGAGACGCAAAAGTTATGGCCGTTACAAAAACAGGACAGCCAGTATGGCTGAAGTGTTCACTGTTTTGATTCTTTGTAGTTTTCGAGTGTTTTAATTGTAGAATTTAAGGAGGAGACCAACTAGGAAGTTGTAGTAGAAGTTCTCCCCTTTCCAGATTGACCTCTTGGGTTAAATTCCGATAAGCGGAATGGAGTAATGGTCTTTGGAAAATACAACTAGTTGTTTTGACATGATGCTTGCTGTTTTGATTCTTTGTCATGCTTGCTGTTTTGATTCTTTGTCATGCTTGCTGTTTTGATTCTTTGTCATTTTTGAGTATTTTACTTGATGAATCTGAGGTACAGGCCAATTGGAAAGTTGTAGTAGACGTTCTCCCCTTTCCGAATTGCCCTATCGGGTTAAATTCTGATAAGCAGAGTAGAAATTATGGCCGTTAGAAAATCTCAGCAGCTGGCATTTGCCGAAAGCTTGCTGTTTTGCTTCTTTGCAGTGAGTATCTTGCTCGCTGAATCCGAGGAGCCAACCAACTAGAGAGTTGTAATAGACGTTCTCACCTTTCCGAATTGCCCTCTTAGGTTAAATTCTGATAAGTGAAACAAAAGTTATAGTCTTTCAAAGTTTCAGTTTCCTTTGTCAAATCTGCTATTGTATTACCATTTGCGTGTGTTCGATGGGTAGGAACTTGAAGTTCCTTACGGAATCTGAGAAATTGGTCAACTGGGAAGTTTTAGTAGATATTCCCACCTTTTCAAATTGTAAGTTTCGTTAGATTCCGACGAGTAGAGCAAAAGTTACAAGCTACGGAAGTTTCATCTTTTTATTGAAAATCAGTAGTTTGGTAACTGTATGCATATGTTCGAGGTCAGAAATTTGGAATTCCTTATGGAATCTGAGAAATTGGTCAATTGGAAAGTTTTAGTAGATATTCCCACCTTTTCAAATTGTCCAGTTTCGTTAGATTCCGACGAGTAGAGCAAAAGTTACCAGCTTGCAAAGTTTCAGCTTTTTGTTAAAAATCTGCAGTTTAGGTAAACTGTTTGCGTGTGTTCGATGGACCGAATTTTGGATTCCTTACAGAATCTGAAATAGTGTTCCACTAGAGAGTTGTGGTAGATATTCTTACCTTTCTAAAATGTATATTTCTGTTAAATTCCAATAAGTGTAGCACTAGTTGCTTCTAGGTTGTCGGAAGGTTTTTATGTCGCTTTTGGACTTCTCATTGGTAGAATGTCTATTTTAGACTATTAGTAGATTCTTCTATTGTTTCTAAGATCAAGAGTTTCTAGTAAGCACGTTCGGTCGCTTCTAGGTTGATTACCTGTATGGTTGTTTTCATATGTAGGTTATTGTCTCATACATGGCTCGCCTGGTCCGTATGTAGCTGTTGGTCCCATACGTAGCTTATTTGGCTCGTATGTATATTGTTATTTCGTACGAAGCTCATTGGACTCGTATGTAGGTACTGTCTTAAATAAGTAGGCTATGAGTGGATTTGAGGAGATCTTGTGAAGTCTAGTTTAAGACTTGGTAAATTGTGTCAAAAAATTGTTACACTCTCTAGAAGAGGGACACGTACGGTGTTTTTTCATGACGAGTTGGAAGCACAGTGGCATGTCTCGCTTGTTTGGTTAGGATTAGTGACATCGTTAGGGTAGTAACAGTTACTTAACCATTTTTATCTATAAATTGCCAAAAGGTGAGAGTTGGTGTTAGGGGTGATACCCTATAATCCAACCTCTCCTATAGGCTGACACTAGGTGGAGTTATTGGGATGTATTCCCCTGTCAAAGGGATACGGGCGGTGCTTTTTCATGACAAGTTGGGAGCACGGGATCCGTATCTTGATTGTTAATTTCCGAACTACCGTGATAAGAACGAGAGGTTTTCCTAAGAAAATAGACCCTATGATTCCATCAGGTTCTATGCATTCTCATGACAAGTTGAGGGCACGGAAGAAGGTTGACAAGTATCTTGTAGTTTGTGTTGGCTTTGAGCGAGGACCGGTTCGCCAGGCAATAGTGAAAAACGGGGACACCACTATTGTACTGCAGTAGTGGAACTAGACCATACCTGCAACCTCATCACTCATGTAGTATGTGTCAGGAATAGGATGGGTACAAAAGTAGAATTCATGACACGGGTTCAAATCCCTATATATGAAGAAATGGCTTGATATGGGGCGTATGTAGTATGGGCTGCATACTGTTCCGGAGTCTTACTTGCATTAGAATAAGAGCATCATTGCATTGGTAATCTTGCATTAGAGTCTAAGTCATTGCATACACTGACACATCAACTATATATATACGTTTCTCTTTTCATCAATCTGGTTGCTATAGTTGAGATTCACTGCTAGTTATCAGCCTTAAAGCGTCAGTATATGTACTGACGTCCTCACTTCAATAGGTATTGGATTGCAGATGTACAGGTACTGGATTGCAGAAGTACAGGTACTAGATTGCAGAAGTACAAGTACATGATTTAGGAAGACTCGAGGCTAGAGAGGCAAGGAGTCAAATTTTAAGTTTGCACTGTAATATATGTTGTAATTTCATTTGTAACAATTATTGTAATTTATTCATTGTTGTAATTTGTTTATTGTTGGGGAAGCATCTAAGTGAAATACCAAGTGTTGTTCTTTATTCATTGTACTCTGATGTAATTTGTTGAAAGTTGTAACACTTAGGATTGTAAAGGTATTATTGTAACACTATTATACTGTATTGCAATTTCGTAACATTCGGACTTGTAATACATTTGTGTTGAATAAAAAGTTTTAAATTTTTTTGTTTTTCTGTGTATTGTGGCTAATTGAAGAAAAGATTCTGGCTTATGTCACGGTTTCCCAGTGTATGGAAATCGGGGCGTTACATTTGCTATCCTATAACGACGGGAATTCTGATTTTGGTACAACAACCTACTGCTATCCAGAATTGGGTTCCTGTCTAATAATATATAATTGAGTCTATAATGTTGAATTTGGTGTATTTAATTGTAAAAAATACATTGCGTGATCTTAGGGTTGTGTTGTCATCTTTCTAGTGTCCCTTATTAATCGCATTATCGTAAGATGATTGAACAAAGAATGTTAATCAAGCCGGGGTTAAGGGTTAACAATGGTAGTTGATAATATAGTGACTGTACTCGGAATTGTGGGCTTGTTCCCAAAATATTGTGTCGGCTAGTGCTATCGATTTATTGTTGGATTACTGACTACAGTATCCCAATTCATCGTGAATTGTTTTAGGATTATCGTGCCGACTATTGTTATCGTTATTGTGCAAGAAATTGCTATTGTTATCATGCGAGTACATGACCTATGAAATCTACCATCTTAGTCTAAACGAAATTGATTGTATGCATGAAACCTGTAGTATGGGATGCAGTATTACATGCATTGGTTAAGATTAAAAAAATGAATAATAGACTTAAGACTTTCATCACATTGTCATTGCATATTTCCATCTTTACTGAACAGTGTTATCGTTATTGTTACCATTATTGTTATTGTTTATCGTTATCAATTATCGTTATTGCACATTGTACTGTTATCGCTTGTCATTGTTCAACACTTTTGATTTCATCCTTCATTGAATTCATCGTTATACCGTTATTGTCATTGTTCTCTGTTTCTCTACTTGCTGTCAACGACTTGCTCTATGGACATATTTCCTCTCTTTAGATGAACAGCTTACAGATAATCAAGAAGATTTGTCTGTTGGACTAGGAGAACAACATTGGTGAAAGACTTGTGTTGCTGCGCCGTTCAAATAATCATTATTTTTCCCTCTTTGAACTTTAATAATTGAACATTGTTGTATTTGTGGGCTTTTGACCCGAATAATGTTATTATCGATTCCAGATGTTGGTAGAGGCTCAGAGCAGGCAGAAGAGCTATGCAGACAACTGGAGAAGGGACCTTGAGTTTGAGGAAGGTGACTTCGTCTTTCTGAAAGTATCGCCCAGTAAAGGTGTGATTCGATTTGGCAAGGGCGGGAAGTTAGCCTCGAGGTTTATAGGCCCGTATAAGATATTGAAAAGGATTGGCAAAACTGCTTACCGGCTTGACCGGAAGAGTTATCTCAAGTGCACAATGTCTTTCATGTGTCTATGCTAAGAGGTTATATTTTAGATCCAAGTTATCATTTGTCTGAAGTGCCGAAAGGTCTGCAATTGGATCTCAATTACATCGAGTCTCCTGTCGAGATTGTTGATCGTCGAGAGAAAGTCTTGAGCAATAAGACGATACCGATGGTCAAGGTAGTCTGGAGAAACCATTTGGTTGAAGAGGCTACTTGGGAGTCTGAGGAGAGGATGTTGAGGGATTATCCTGAGCTTTTTGCTTGATTTGTATTTTGTCTCTTTCTTTTTGCTTGTTGTGAGTGTTTTGTTTCTCGCTCTTGACTGTAGTTCCGGGGACGGAACTATTCTAAGGAGGGAGTATTGTAATACCCTGATTTTCATTTATGAAAATTATTATTTTTATTTTTGTACGTTTGCGCACGTGCAATTTTGCAGTATAAAATTTTATAATTATTTTCATTTCATAGACAAATGAGTATATATATATATATGTGTGTGTGTGTGTGTGTGTGTGTGTGTGTTTTCTAATTGTTGTTATTAAAGCCCATTTTTCCTTAATAAACATAAGTTTCTTTTATAGCCTAACTTAATTTATTTTTAAAGTAGGCTAATTTGGCCCATTAAATAAAAGCCCATGAGTTTATTTCCTTTTTAAATACAACTTGTAATGTAGACAATTTTAATAGATTATTTTTATAAAGAATAAAATGTACAACTTTTATAATGGGGGACTATTGGACACACGTGCATTGCACGTGCACGTGTATTGTGCACTTTATTTTTGGCCGGATTTGAATGGGAGGGAAAAAAGAGAAGTGGAGTTTGTGGGAGGTAGTTTTGGGATCATGGTTGGTTACTACAACTTCCCCTTAAATCCTAGCCTTTGATCCTTAACTCCGAGATTAATCCTAGCCTTTTATTTGTCCCAAAATTTAGTATAAATACCCCCCCCCTAGCCTAGTGATTCTTGCACTCTACATTATCCAAACCTATAGTAAGAAAATACAATTATTAGTAGTGCATTATTAGTGGGAAGTGAGAATAAAAGATTGAGAGAGAGGGAATTGTTGTGCTTGCATTCAAGGAGGCCAGCACTTAGGAAGGCTCGAGTTGCATATCAAGGAGGAGGAGCACTCGTTTGGCAAGCTCGAGAAGGACTCTTTCGTTTAGGAGGTGTTGTGAATCTTTCTCTCCAAATAAGGTGGGTTGGTTTTCTATATTTCTAACTAGATACCATGTTAGGGGTGATTGAAATGATAATGCATGAAAGAAACTAATAAGAGTACACTTAATTGTGAAAAATGGACTTGCTAGTTGATTAAATTAATGCTTGATAAGATTGTATGATAACTTGTTATGAATCTTAATTTTGAGTGCGAATTGTTTGTAGTTATGGAAATATTGAATTGGGATTGTTGATAATGTCAAAATTGAGTACAAAATGCTAGTAGATGAAATTATTGATTTATGCACTAAATGAACTATTTACTGTAAATTTTTAAGTAGATTGTGATATGGAAAGTTACGTTCAAAAAGAGAAAAAAATATATTTTGAGACTTGAAAAACCCCGCAGCACAGCCGACTGGTCATATGTAACAGTCGACTATCCTGATCTTTTGATTTCGAGTTTAAAAACATTGCAGAACAGCCGACTGATCACATTTAACAGTCAACTGCCCTGACCTTCTTATTTTCAAAATTTTGCATTGTTGCGGAACAGCCGACTGACCTTATTCGACAGTCGACTTCCTCAAAGTTTCAAGTAAATCTGTTTTTTTTTTGTGAGCTAATTTCTATGACTTGCGGCCCAGTATAAATGAGAATTTAAGACTGTTTTACAAGGAGGAATTTATTTTAAATTATTAACTTTCTTTTGAAACTATGGTTTCTTATTCGTATAATTTCATAAAGAAGTGATTTCACGAGGTGAATAAGATAAGTATTAAAAAGGAAATTTGGTGAAAGAAAATATAAATGTGAATTTTTATATGAGATATTTTGCTAAAGAGTAGTGTGACAATGGTGATTTGTGAATATTCACTTTGAATAGATGTTTCATATTATGACTTTAATGTGGAAATAAATATTGGTTATGAAATGCATGTTGTATAATTGAACTCCATGTATGATTATCGATTCATGAAAAGATTGGAAATCATGTTATTGAAAAAGAGAAATGTTCCTGAGTATGACAAACTCAGATATGTGAATTTGTGAATTAAAATTGAAAATTAGGGTGTAGCCAAAACTCACACCGGCAAGTGAAAGTGATGAGATATGATTATTGAAATTGAAAAGACCAAGTTTGGGTCATTGTGAAATGAAAGAAATAAGACCGGTATTAGTGAGAGGGCTAACTCTAAGAGATTGATTTTGTTCATGATTTCATTAAATTGAGAATTAGTACATAGTGAAAAGGTGATGAAAGTGAGAGAAAAACACAAGTATGAGGGCATCGAGTCTACGATGTGGGTGTGATTCACAGTTTGTCTTCACGATGCGTCGTGACATAACGTGGGCACTACTCCGGAATAATCGGGATCTTGGCGATGCTTGTGGGGTATTTGGTGACTGCGAGAGGATCGTGTGCCATGAAGGAGGCTGAATTATCCATAGATAGTCTTCACAATGCGTCGTGACATGACGTGGGATTCCCCTCTAGTTTTTCTGTACATGAGCTCGTACTCATAGATCATCTAGGATACTTACCGTAGTTACAGTAGTAGATTAAGTCATGACGAGGGATTGAACCCTACAAGATGAAGAACGATTAAGAGGCTTGCCCTCGGACCTATGTAGTATGAGATGCATAGAATCCGAACAAGTGCGCATTAGTGTCTTGTAATATAAATAACTGCATTAAGGACTAAGTGCACAATCACAACACGACATCAATAAGATATTCCCCTTAGTTTGATTTTTGAACAAGTTTGTGTTTGTTAAATATGGAAAATCAATTATACTGTTTCCGGCATAGAGAGGATGACCGTGTATAATATTCGTCGGTTGAATAAACTGACGTACCCACAGTTTTGTATGCAGGATAAATGGCATGATAAAGATTAAAGGAGAACTGATGCTTAGAGATTATTCAAATGTCGTTGTACTTTTATATAAATGTTGTAAATTTTGCTTCCGCTGTAAAATGTAAAGTGTAAAGATTTCTTGTAACTCTGATGTAAAGTGAAAAATTTTAAATTCCTTATAAAATTGTACGAAAGAAGTGTAAAGATCCTGTGGAATCTCGAATTCAGTTGTATTTTGGAATTCATGGTGTTACAAATCACCGTCATTGCACATTGTACTGTTATCGCTTGTCACTATTCAACACTATTGATTTCATCGTTCATTGAATTCATCGTTATACCGTTGTCATCATTCTCTGTTTCTCTACTTGCTGTCCACGACTTGCTCTAAGGACATTTTTTCTCTCTTTAGATGAACAGCTTACAGGTAATCAAGGAGATTTGCCTGATGGACTAGGAGAACAACATTGGTGAAAGACTTGTGTTGCTGCGCCTTTCAAATAATCATTGTTTCTCCCTTTTTGAACTTTAATAATTGAACATTGTTGTATTTGTGGGCTTTTGATCCGAATAATATTATTGTCGATTCCAGATGTTGGATTTATTTCATGTTGGTTATTTATGCTTAAAATTTCAAGTACTGTTATTTATGTGATTACTTCTTTTATTGCATGTGTGGTTGTATTACTTCATGTTTTATATTATTTAGTTGAATCAATGACAGCCTATGAATGACGCAAGTCATTCGCTGGGCCATGTCACGTGCTTGCATTCCGTATTTTTGGGAAGCGGGACGTGACAACAATGAGCATTGGTGTCAAAGTGATGTAAAGGTGAAAGTTGTATGATTTTTCAAAGCCAAGGGAATGGTTGTGACTTAAGTGAGGCCTAGGTCTAGCAAAGTTAGAGAACACTGAGGGAGGAGTGGAAGAGGATCGGTGTGACCAAGATTTCAGTTTGTAAAATGTAAGTCATGAATAAGGATCTTTAAGTCTAGATTATATTTTGCATCTTTTAGTTAACAGCTTGCACTAGAATAAGAAATGACAGTAACAATGATGGACATGTCTGATAAAGAGCTGCGGTTCCTAAGAATGTTCGGACTGAGGATACGCCCCGTAAATCCATGTGTGTGGGCTAGGGGTAGGCTAGTAAAGTTCGTAGTTATGGAAGATCGACTCATTGGAGTTCGCAAATGAGCATACGCCCGGAAAATCCACGTGTGTGGGCTAGAGGTAGGTCGGTAAGGTCCATGAACCGGCGAGGTCAGCTTGCACGTGATAACGCGTTGGAGTACTAGTCATTGGGTTTAGGCATGTACGGAGAGAGATTGTGCCCCAAATGAGAAGTAATGCCTAGTAGCTTGCATTTGGGAACTATGTTGTATGGGCGGCATAGTGTTCCAAAAAAGCATGCCTTAGAAAAGCATAGTTATCATGTGCATATAAAACTTATAAAATAGTATCTTTTCAGACAACCTTTAATGATATAAAATAATTAACATTTCCATATTATTATTATTTCATTTAAAATTGTCATTACTTATTAAATCACCTTAATCTAATTTCACCTTGGTTGGGAGTAGGGATGGTTCAAAAATCCGATACCCGGATCTAGCATTGGACCGGAACCAACCCGACCTATATGGGTCCGGGTCCAGGTCCGGGTCTAGGTCCTAAAATAAGATCCGATGCACTTCTAGGTCCAGGTCCGGGTCTGCTCAAATAATAGGGTTATAGGGATATACATGTAAAGAGTAATGTTGAAGACAGATGTGGAAATATAATATTTATTCATGTACTGAGAGCCTTTCACCTTATTAATCCATGTGATTTGGACATGTAGTACGATTCTCTGTATTTGCTTGTGTTATATTATGCTTATGTATGCAATTGAATTATTGATCTTGTGAGTAATGCACGGTCCCCAGTGTTCATGTAACCCCTGTTTCCTTAAATACGTATTTTCTGAATATTTTTTGTATTTTGATTTATTATAAATTCGGTATTATTTTAAACTCGATTTGTGCCTTCTATTAAAATCTTTTCGAACCAAAAATTGTATTTTCTTCGAATAGTAGTATATTCTAACTTTAATGTTTATTTTCTAAGTGATCGGCTATTTGTATCTTATTTTATTACTATTTGGATTTTAATAAACTTGTTTGTCTCAAATCTCATTTTGATATGTATGTCAAAATTATTATTTTTGTTATTATTACTATTATATTTGATTGTTGAATTGAAAATCTTTTACTATTGTATTTAGTAGTATTTGAGTATTAATTTGATGCACACAAATCGATTTATTTTGTTACTTTATTATTATTGATCTATTTATTTGTTTTTCTCTAATTGTTTATTTTTCTTATTGGATTTTAATTCTTATTGAATCCTAAAACCCACTAAATCCAATACCCATTCTCTTATTGGATCCTATACTATCTAAACCCAAACCCAAAACCCTATTATATAAATACCCTATTAAAAGCTAACCCTATTACCTACCTACTCCACCCTATTCATATTTACCAACAACCGCAATATATTTTTTCCCCTGACCTGTTCATCTTCCCCCACACACAACATCAGCCGCTTCAACTTTCTTCGTTTGCCTCTCTCCCACCGCACCTCCTCAACCTTCCTCCATCTCGCCTCCTCGTCGGCCGTGACGACCCACCGCAGAGTAGCACCGCACCACAGCTTCCCCTCCCTGCCGTGCTCCTCCCTTCGGCGGCTGCACCACCGCAGCGACGCCACGACAACAGTTGCCGTCAGCCTCCTTCCTGCTCGCGACCGCAGTAGCGAAGGAAGCGTCGCGCCGCCCCGGCCTGTCCTCCATGATGCAACAGCAATGCGCTAGCCTCCGCCTACGGCAGCGACAGCGCCACTGCCTCTCCCCGACGTCCCCATCTGCGCTGCATTCCGACGTCAGCCGCAGCGAAGTGCCGTCCCCAGCGCTCCTGCACTCCCGACGCAGCTAGCACCAGACCGCCGTCTCCCCGTTCCGACGTCAGCAGCATGCAGCTCCCCTCCGCCGTTGCGATGCCATGCCGACGACAGCCAACAATCCAGCCCCGTCGTCTTGCTCCTTCTGAGCACCGGCACCTCCTCCGACGACTGACAGCAGCAGCGACGAGCACTTCCCGCCATCCCGTTGCCTATCCGCCGTCGTCCTCCTGCCGCCTTGCACCACCTGCCTTGCGCCAGCCAGTGCAGCCCCAGTGCTGGTTGTAATTGTTTTGATCATGTCGATTGTGGGCCGTCCATTCAATCAGATCTTGATTTCTTGATCCTGGCCGTCCGATTCTTTGATCATCTTGATCATCATGATCATGTCCCCCTTGGTTTTGATCCTGGTCGTCTGATCCTCCATTTGATCATCACCAAGCCATTGGATCTAGGCCGTCCGATCATTGATTATCGCGATCGTGATCATCGTCTCCATCATCATCAAGATCTTGATCTCAACCGTCGGATCTCTTTTGATCATCGCGATCGTAATCATCATCTTGATCTTCGATCCCAGCCATCCGATCGACCGATCACACCTGATCTCGGCCATTGATCGTCTCGATCGTCTCGTTCGTCTACTACTTGGTGAGTTAAACATTTGATCCACTTTTTGTCCTCATTTTTCAAATTGTCAATTATAGTATATTTACTCTTTTGGTACTCTTCTAATTCTTGTATGTTTTATTTTTGATCTCGACCGTTAGATTTGCTTGATCTTCATCTTGATCATCCTCTTGATCATCGAGATCCGTGCTTGTGTTCGTGGTTGCGATCGTGATCGTGTGTTCGTGTTTGGTTCGTGAGCCGTGTATTGAGTTCGCCGCCCGGGACCCATCTCGTTATTCCACCGTCAGATTGTCAGCTACACCCCTAAGACAAGTATCTCTTGTACATTTCGTTTTCTAGTACAAGCTCTTCCTTGAAAATACTGCAAATAGTTTGTGAATGTAACTGCTCTTTGTTTATCGATGATAATCTCATGTTTCTCCTTATATCTATAACTATTATAATGGGAGAGTGGGGGTTTGTAAACAAATAAACATTTTTTATTCTTTTGTGTATGTGTGTCAACACGTGCAGCGCACGTGTTGGTAGGTTTTTTTTGGTTCCTTTTTCATTCCCCTCCACGTGCATCGCACGTGCATTATACTAGTATTACATGATCTAAGAGTCACAACCTTTCGTTGATACACTTGTTCACAACTACTAAAATTTTGATTTATTTCATACAAAAAGTGTTTTGTTGGTTTCTGTTTCTGTCTTGCCTTGCTGTTTCGACCCCAATAAAAGCAAAAATCTGAACTTGAGTCCTGAATATGAAATATAGCCCTAAGTGTCTAGTTGTCAATAACATCTAGAGTTTTTGAATTTCGAGTTACGGTCTGGGAGATATCGCAGTTTTACTGCTGCTGTGTCGATAGTCGTAGATTCACAAAAACTGCTACACCACTTTAGTTTACAATTATTTTAACTATACTATCAGTAAGTAAATGACTTGAAATTTTGCATGCTATTAATGGACACCCTAGAGAACATTACCTAATTTTCTCAGAATTAATTAATAATGTTTCAACCCTGTTTCATATGTATAAACTCAGTTTAAAAATTCTGGTTGAACACAAATACTGTATAGTTTGCTGTTTTGACACATGTTACCACAACTTTTATGTACCTTAATTATATGCGTTGGAACCGGGCAGGAGTCTAGTTTCTAGACCTTCTGACGGATTCACTTTTGCTATCTTGTAGCAACGAAAATCGCAGTTTTGGTGCAGCAACCTCATGCTGTCCAGATTTGAGATTTTCGTTGTTCTTGATACTTAATTTATTTTGACCCTCGAACATGTACCCTACCTAGCCTAGACTTGTTCCATGTTCTTGATTATGTTTACTTGACTTGTTTCGCACACTTTCATGCTTGCTTGATGATAATAATGAATAATAAGGCGGGATTTAAGGGAAAGACCATAGTAGTGGACAATATAGGTAAGTGTACTCGGAAGGGGGCCCGTGTTTCCCAATATTTGGTTCATGAACTTGTTGTATCTTGATGGATTCATGGAGCCATTACTTGGCTCATGAACTTGTTGGATTCTTGAACCCACTGTGTGGTTCTTGAACTTGTTAGTGGATTCACGAACTCGTTTCGTGAACTTGTTATTTTATTTTCCGATTCATAAACCATGCTTACTTGATACTTGATGCCTGAGTACACCGCCCTATAAAATCCACCACAAGGCCTAAATGAAATTGCATTGAATGTAGCAACCATGTGATAAAATGATGGCACATGAAGTGCTACCTAGATAGTAATAACTACAAGATTTGATACATGATACTTGAACATGATACATGCTTACTTGATACTTGAACATAATACTTGACACTTGCTACTTGATACTTGTACTTGATAACTTGACACATTAGACTTATTACTTGTTACTCAACACTTGTATGTGATACTTATTACTTGATGCATGACACCATTACATGTTCACTAGCCACTTGTTCTACTACTAGTACTTGTTAGTCAATCTTGTCACTTGAGTTGTCTTTCTTGCTAGCTAGTTTCTCGAATCCCCACTACTTGTTGCATCCCTATTACATTCTTGATTCCAAATCTTATTCCATATTCTTGTACTTGTTTTACTATTTGTGGCCCTAACTTGCACTAAGGACGTTGTCTTGTTTAATCTATTCTTTTCCTTTTTATATTTATATATACAGACTTTGGAGACGAATTGCCTGCTGGAATTGGTGAGCAGACATTCTAGGCTTCGCTTGGGAAAAGACCTGCTTTAAGTATTTTTTTTGTATTTGAGTTCATTTAATTCTGTTGCTACTTCATCTTGTAACGGACTTATAGTCCCGAGTTTTATCTTTTGATCCAGATTTGAAAACTACTTGGGATATTATTATTTTGTTTCAATTATTTTCTGTTGATTAATAAATTATTCATGCATGCGTGGTTGTGTACACTTGTAATATTCTTGTTATGATGCTGAGTTGATTCTACAGCTCATGAATGATGAAAATCATTCGTTGGGCTTTGTCACGCGCTCGTATTCCGTATTTTTGGGAAACGGGGCATGACAGTTCAGGTTCTGGGGTGTTACATCAAGAAACCAGCCTGAATTCACATATAAAGAACTTGAAACAAGAAGACAGTCTAAATGATCACCTGAGTCAGAGGAGGCACCGACGTTGACTACGTGTGCACCCTTCTGATTCAACCACTTGCGACAATCACTCTTGTAATGCTCAATCCCTCTGCAATGGTAGCAACGGATCTTACCCTTGTGTGTCATATCCTTTTAAAATGAAGTCTCACCATCCACTGCCAAATAACTTATAGAAATAGACCCCGATTTATGAGTCTCCTTCCTAGTCTCATCTTCCTTAAAACCCTTGATGACCTCGGCTGATGTAAGCGTCTTCTTGACAGATTTCTTGTGTAGCATGGTAGTTATCAAGTGACCATACGAAACTGACAGTGAATATATCAAGTTGAAAGCTTTATCCTCTTCGCTTAAATCATCCGTGTTTATCGCCTTTAGTTCAGATATTACCTTATTAAACTCCACAATATGACCTTGAAGATGCGTACCTTCCTTCATTGAGAAACGAAATAAATTCCTCTTCCAGTACATCCAATCCAACAACGAAGATCCCGAATAGTCAGTTTTGAGTCTCGCCAGTAAACTTGCCTTACTTGTCTCATCAAGAAAATCACACTTGACTTTGTCTGCCAATTGCAGCCAGATTAAACTTAAGGCCTTCAAACAAATCTCATCCAACTTCTCATGCTTTATGTCGGTTGGTTTCTCTTTATCTCTTTATAGGGCAATATGCAAGTCCTTTTGAACCAATGTGTCATACATGTCTACATTCCAGAGATTAAAGTTGAACTTTCCATCAAACTACTTGATCTTCGCGCTTTGATTTGCCATCTTCTTCAACGAACTCGAACAAACCGACAGACCAACAGAAGATTTCTAACCTGATGCTCTGATTCCAATTGTTAGGAATTAAGCGACGGATCTTATTGAGTCTTTGATACGATCAATACAAACCACAAAAAAATAGTAGATCACACAAAACACACAAAACACATAATATTTTTTCTTGGTTTGGGCAAGCCCTAATATGCAGGGGGGAGATATTATTCAACTAGAGAAGATATAAGAGTTACAACTCTCACCATGACTTTTTCTCAAGCCTAATTGGAAATACTTTTTGTTTTGCTCACATCTCAAATGAAGTATTCTCTTCTTCTATTTTACACCCAATAAAATTATATCGTCCTTTGAGATGTAACATTGATTATATAGAGATCTAGAGAAATCCTAGTTTGCTATTCTTGATACAATAACCATCTGATGTTTCTTGAAGAGATAATCATACAATGAAAGCCGTACGATCTAACTTAGAGAATAAATCGGGCTTCAATCAGATCCACAATGTTAGGATTGTGTCTTGAATACTCGTTATTCAGATTAGAAGAAGGTAAGATGAAGCACGGAGCTCTAAGTGTCAAAGTGAGTAGAAGAAGAAAACAACAGCAGCAAGGTGCAAGCATAGTTGCGGTCAACTGTCCCAAGTTGCGGTCGACCGCACTCCCAACCACAGTTGTACTGGGTTTGGCCGAGAGGAGGACGGTCGACCGGTCTTGTTGGACGATCGACTGCCCGCAGTGCTGTGTTCGTTTTTGGGCTTCGATTTGTTAGGTTGTTTCAGCCCAATCTTCAACTCCAAGTTAGATCGTACGACTCCTATTCAGTTACTTCTTTTCCAGGTTATATCGGACGACTGAGAATCAAGATTAGACCTAGGTTTCTCTCTATTCTTCTATATGTATTGTAAACTCCTCCAATATGAGAGAGAGTACTTCATAGATTATTTTCTCCATTGCAAAGAGAGGCTCGAGAGAGAGATAGTTCTTGGTGAGTGAGTTTAATTCCTTGTATTAAGTGAATCAATAACTCCTTGTAATATCTTCTAGTTGAATATCAGATCTTCCTATATTTTTTCCCAGATTTATCAAAAGCTAACTGGGATAAGTCATCGGTGTGTTTGTGTTAGATTGGTGCATCTACTTGCTTGCTCAATTGATTCGTCTCATCTACTTCGACTTCCTCATTGCTCTTTTTAGTTTCGCTGCGACAACGGACGTTGGTTGACGCCCCAATCCCAACAACTGGTATCAGAGCTTCAGGTTGCCGAGTCCCTTAGTTTAGATGACAGGCCATAGTATTTTGAAGATCAAGCAGTTCAATGGACAGATCAATTTCAATCTTTGGAAGACTGACATGTATGATGTCCTTGTTCAAGAACGTTTGCAGTTAGCCGTTAAGAAGAAAGAAAAGCCAACTAATATGAAGGATGACGGTTGGGAAGATATTCGTGAAAGAGTCGTAAGTCTGATTCGGTTATCCTTGGCGGGACAAGGTCAAGTGTAGATTTCTTGAAGAAACTGATGCGGGGAGTTTGTGGGAAAAACTCATAGCTGAATACTCTGGTTCGTCGTTATTAGATAAGATGCATTGGAAGAGCAAGTTATTTCGTTTATCTATGAAGGAAGGTACTGATCTCCAAGATCACATTATAAAGTTCAATAAGGTATTATCTAAACTTAAGGCGATCAACGCAGATGTGTGTAAGGAAGATAAAACTTTCAACCTGATATATTCACTGCCAGATTCGTACGAGCCTTTGATCACTACCATGCTACACGATAGATCTGCCAAGGATAGTATTTTGGTAAATGGTGTAATCAAAGCATTGAAGGAAAATCAACTTAGGAAGGAGACTCAAAAATCACCGTCTATTCCCACAAGTTGTCTAGCAGTGGATGGTTCTTCAGGGGAAAGACAAAGTGCTTTGCAAAAGAATTCGATCTGTTGTCAATATTGCAAGAGGTCATGACATATCAAGAAAGACTGTTGAAAATTGCAGAATCATGAGACCGCAAAGAATGGGAATTCAGCCACTAATGTGGTTAGTGCCTTTGATTTAGGTGATTCGTGTTTTCTTATTTCAAATTCTTTAGAAGTGAATTCTAGTTGGTTTCTTGACTCAGGGAGTTCTTCTCATATTTGCTCCGAGAGGGAGTTATTTTCTACTTATAAGTCTACTACGGGACATTGTGTGACAACGGTAACTGGGGAGGTTTGTGAAGTAGTAGGTGAGGGAATAGTTGAGTTGAAGATGTCAGGTCTAAATATGTTCACTTTAAGGAATGTTTTGCTTATTCCTCTGCTAAAACGAAATCTGATTACCTTGGGAACTCTTGATACACGGGGTTGTAGGTACACAGCTTGAGGTGGAGTTCTGTCTGTTTTTCAGGATCATCGTAAGGTGATTAGAGGTATGAGAGTGGTTGGGCTAAGCCAAAACAATCTCTATAAGCTTTGGGGAATCCGAAATACTTGCCCAAGTGTTGCTTCTTTTCTTGTTATTCCCATAAGCTCAGCTAGTTTGCCGCAACTAGATTCATCGAGACGAGACGACGACGTTCGAATATCGTCGAGAGGTGAAGAAAGCCTAAGGGTAGGTGGAGTTTGTGCGGAGTTTGGAAACTTCATGAGTACATCTACGGAGGTGTATCCTTGAAGGTGTATACTGGATTCAGTGATATTGGGTAGAGATCATTTCAACTAGAAGAAGAAGCTACTGTTCTAAGTTTTTTTGCAAGTGGAGTTCATTAGAGTTTAGAGATGAATCATACATCGTGTGATAGCACTCGTATGCAATCCAAGGTGGAGTCTGTTAGGATTGTGTCTTGAATACTCGTTGTTCAAATTAGAAGAAGGTAAGATGAAGTACGGAGGTCGAAGCGTTGAAGTGAGTAGAAGAAGAAAACAACAGTAGTAAGGTGCAGGCATAGTTGCGGTCGACCGCACCCCCGACTGCACACCCCGATCGCAGTTGCACTGGGTTCGGCCGAGAGGTAGACGGTCGACCGCCCGCGGTGCTGTGTTCATTTTTGGGCTTTGATGTGTTAGGTCGTTTCAGCCCAATCTTCAACTCCAAGTTAGATCATACGGCTCCTATTCAGTTACTTTTTTTCCAGGTTATATCGAACGACTGAGAATCAAGATTAAACCTAGGTTTCTCTCTATTCTTCTATATATATTGTAAACTCCTCCAGTATGAGAGAGAATACTTCATAGATTATTTTCTCTATTGCAAAAAGAGGCTCGAGAGAGAGAGATAGTTCTCGGTGAGTGAGTTTAATTCTTTGTATTGAGTGAATCAATAACTCATTGTAATCTCTTCTAGTTGAATATCATATCTCCAAATATTTTCCCCCGGATTAAGAAAAAGCTAACCGGGATAAGTCATCGGTGTGTTTGTGTTAGATTGGTGGATCCACTCGTTTGCTCAATTGATTCATCTCATCTACTTCGACTTCCTCATTGCTCTATTTAGTTTCGCTGCAACAACGGGCGTTGGTTGATGCCCCAATCCCAACACACAAGACCCATTACCCTGTTTGCCGCCTGCTGCCTATGTCGGTGGACAGTCAATTGCTTTTGCTGGTTCCAAAACATAGAGCAAGTCGGTTGACTGTCCACTTGGACAGTTGACTGTCTTTGCTTGTTGACCTTGTTGCTGTTGGCTGTTGTTCACCTTGCATCCAATTGCTTCCAATTCCTCGATTCCTCTTCATCGAAACACCATCATCTCTTCTCATCTGATTAGTATGCAAGACATGTATACCCAACACTGATTTACATGGGAGAGCTATTCTCTTGCCTTTGCATTAATAAGTTATAGACTTTCTCAACAGAATAAGTCCCATTCTTATCACTGAGCTAAGCAATTCTATCCTTGTTATATAGCTTTGGTGATGTGGTATCGATTGGAAGTATTGGCTCACAATTAAGTTCGTTCATGGGATATTAATTCCTTCCCCCTTCCTCTTCTTAATATACTGTTCAAGGTGAGGAGATTGAATCATGTTTGCTTGATTTCATTAAGAAAATCTAGCCAAGTTCTTTTTCCAAAAAAAAAAGAAAAAGATTAAGGAAAATTTCAACTAGAAGTTACGAAATTTCCTATATACCTGAGAAATCATATCAAAACTACCCCCACCACCCATCACGTTCACCGCAAACAATGTACTTTACTTGGATTTCAAATGTACCAATTGACAACTCACATGGCTTGTGCAATGTGTGGCATCATTCATACCATGGCCTACACACAAAAGATCCCCACACCAAAGCTAAGCATACAGAAATTAAGCTTTCTTCCAGTTTCTCCTTTAGTCTTATGACATAAACTCTTAATTTGATAGTTTACAATGTGCGTAAATGAGACAAGCGACTGACTTTGGTTTCTGTATGTATAATCTACCTCTTCAACTTTGACAAGTATTCCAGCAACAGCCATAGCTTCTTGTCTTTTAAATTTGTCCCTCACAATTTTCAGGCACAGGTTTTGCTTTACCTTTGCCAAATCTATCATAAAAGTCTGTGATGCAAGCAATTTCTTTACTTCGTGAATCTTGCCCAAGTCTAATCCATCCACGAGCATATATTAGGGGCTAATAAAACCTGTCAGCACGGTGGGGCGACGAGTGCTGCCGAGGAGGCATGGCTGCTAGGCTCATGGGTTTTTGAATTTCAAAAGTGTGATTTGAAATTCAAATTAGGTCGGCAGCGATGGGGTCTGGTTCTGACAGGGGGTTTCAATTTGGTCGACGGGGATATGGCTCTGACTCGTCGACGGGGGTTTCATTGCGGTCGACGGTGATCGGCAGGGGATTTTATTGTGGTCGACGGGGGATCTCAATTTGGTCGACGGTGGTCTGGATCTGACATATCGATCCGGGGATTTCTATTGGGTTGTCGGTGGTCTGGCTCAGACTCGTCGGCGGGGGTCTGGCTCAGACTCGTTGACGGGGGTCTCAATGTTGTTGACTGAGGTTTTCCTAATATCCAAATTAGCAATGAAATGTACCCTAATTGGTGTGGGCGACTGTTGTCAGGCAAGTTCATAGTTTGGGCTCTACTCTGACCATGGTTGGTCAAAGTGAGGGGTGCCTTTGGTTTCTCTCATGTCAGAGGGCTTGCAGGGGTCAGGTGCGACGTCTACCCTTGTTGTGAAGTTGCAGTGAGAGTCATCGATGGTGAAGCGAGGGAATGAGAACGATGACTCAATCTTGACATGGAGTTGTCAGATTGGTGGAGTGCCTGTGGTGTCTCTCATATGGTGCTTACACTTGTCGTTTGGGTCACTGTTGGGTCGACGATGGAGAGTGTATGATAGTTGGAGAGGATAAACGGTGTACAAGCGAGGGACTGAGTGGGAGAGTGAGCCCAAATTGGCACGAAAAATTTGTGCTGGTGGGGGCGGCCGATCAATAAGAATAGATTTCGATGTATTTTTTTGTTTGTTGGTTGGGGCGTATGAGGTTCGGAACCCAGCCTGTTGGGATCTAAACTTCATAAGCCTTATTTTTTGTTGTATTTTTTGTTAAATTCTCTTTAATGAAACGCGGGGGGTTTTATACCCACCGTTTAACGATTAAAAAAAAACTATCACCATTACGTACTTGCCAGCGTACACACAATGATTCAGACTCACATCTCATGAACACCTTGATGCACCTCTTCCAAAGTTGTCGCCGTTATAGGACCTTTGGAGCTTTTCTTGGTCATTAATAGGGAATATGGAGGTAGAATTGAGAAGAACAGGGTTGGAACAAGAAAGAATCAAGAAAGAAGAGAATGTTTCATATCAATTCACACACAGCTCAAATTGAGCTGATGCCGCCATTTTATAGAACTATTAAAGTGCACAGCACGTGAAAACCCAAGCCGTTTGAGCGGTTACAAGAGATGGTCCCCACACTAACAAATCTCAGCCCTATATACAACAGATCCAATGGCTACAATACAACTCATTAATCCCAATCGTTATTCTTACATTTTTACACATGGAACCCTGCTACTAATGGACTGGTACGCAATTGTGTACATCATACTTCTTCAATTCTGCATATCAACTTCTTCACACCATCTGCAAGTTCATTTCATCACTACAGCTTCTAATTTCTCATTCGACGTGTATCAACTCCTCCACCCTCCAATTGAGACCTTGCCTCAAGGTCGAATGAAGGGAATCTTTTCACCAACTCCCAGTAAACCTCCCAAGTAGCATCCTCTGGTAACTGATGCTTCCATTTGATCAGACTTCCGAAATCAATCGCCTACCTCTAATAATTGTTCTCCTGTCTAAAATCTCTTCTGGCTCCTGCAGAGCTTTCGAAACACTTGTCGGAATTGCATTTTGAATCACAACAGAATTCCCCAATTGCTTTTTCAACTGCGATATGTGAAATACAGGATGTATTTTTGCTTCATCAGGCAATTTCAATCTATAAGCCACTTTACCCACCCTTTCCAATATTGCATAAGTAGTACAAGTCAGCTAACTTTTGAATAGCTCGTGACACCACACCTGTTTGCCTATATGGTTGTAGCTTCAAATAAACCATATCTCCCACATTGAACTCCATATCTACTCTCTTCTTATCTGCCAGTTTTTTCATTCAATCTTGAGCTTTCTTAAGCTGATCTTTTAGCAGCTGCAAATGAGCATCTCTAGACAATAACATCACCTGAACCTGTAAATTCTTTGCAGTTTGTGGTATATAGGATAATAGTGTTGGTGGAGATCTCCCATAAAGTGCCTGATAAGGAGTAGTCTTAGTCGCACCATGCCATGTGGTGTTGTACCAATATTCTGCCCAGTTTAACCATTTGCTCCAATCTTTAGGTTTATGATGACAGAAACATCTCAAATAGGTCTCCAAACACCTATTTACAACCTCCGTTTGCCCATCTGACTATGGATGGTAGGCTGTTGAAAACTTCAACTTAGTTCCCTGCAGCTTGAGGCACTCTTGCATTAGTGTGAACACTGATCCCCTATCACACACAATAGATACTGGCATTCCATACAATTTAAAAACACCCTCCATCAATATGTTGATCACATCTTTAGCAGTGAATGGGTGGTGTATTGGGAAAAAATGGGCATATTTACTGAGTCTATCAACTATAACCAATATTACTGAGTATCTTGAGCTCAAAGGTAACCCTTCTATGAAATCCATGCTTGCATGCTCCCATACTTTTTTCGGAATAGGCAAGGGTTGAAGGAGGCCAGTAGGGGCATGACAGACATATTTACTGACTTGAAAAATTGCACAGTCCCTAACATAACTCTGCACATCCTTTTTCATTCCCCTCCACCAAAAAGATCTTTTCAATCTTTGTAGTATTCTATCATAACCAGAATGGCCACCAACTGGAGAGTCATGATGCTCTTGTATTAACATTTGTCTAAATGTTGAGTTTGGACTAATAACCACTCTTCCAGATCTATACCAAACTCCTTTATCAAATGTGTACTTACTACTAGTATTTTCACCTTGCTTGGCTGCCAATTCCTCAAAATAGCTATCAGATTTATTCATATCAATTACTTGCTTCCACCAATCTGCTACCAAGAGAGATAACTGCACCAAATAGCAATCCACATCCCTTAGAGAGAGTCTATCTACAGGTATATTCTCTTTACCCTTCTTATATTCAACATCAAAGTTAAATCCATATAGTTTCACAAGCCATGAGTGTTAAGCATCTATGGAGAGTCTTTGATCTAGAAGATACTTGAGTGGTTGATGATCAGTCATAATAACAAACTTCCTGCCAAATAAGAATTGTTTCAATTTCTTTACTGAAAGTAATATTGCGAGCATTTCTTTTTCATAAGCTGAAAATTGCAAATTTCTACCCTTCAACTTTTGACTGATAAATGCAATAGGATGTTTTCACTGCGTTAATACTGCACCCACCCCTTCTTTGCAGGCATCACACTCTACCACAAAAGTTTCATCAAAATTGGGCATTTGAAGAACTGGTGCATACATCAGTGCTTGCTTCAACTTATCAAAAGCTGCAGTAGCCTCTGCAGACCAATGAAAGCCTTCTTTCTTTGTTAACTCAGTTAAGGGTGCAGCTATAGATCCATAATTATGTATAAACGTTCTATAATACCCCGTGAGTCCCAAAAATCCTCTTAATGATTTAACATTCTTAGGTATTGGCCACTCTTTCATTGCAGATACTTTGTTAGGATCAACAGAAATGCCCTTTTCAGAAACCAAATGACCCAAATATTCCACCTGAGTTTGCCCAAACTCACATTTGGATTTCTTGATGAACAAAGTATTATCTTGGAGAATCTTCATAACAACCTTCAAATGCCTTAAGTGGTCCTGCCAAGAAGCGCTGAAAACTAATATGTCGTCAAAAAACACTAAGACAAACTTCCTCAAATAAGGTCTAAATATATCATTCATCAAGCTTTGAAAAGTTGAAGGTGCATTGCTCAATCCAAATGGCATCACAAGGAATTCATAATGGTCACTATAAGTTCGGAAAGCAGTTTTAGAGATGTCATTGTTGTTCATTCTAATTTGATGATATCCTGACCTTAAGTCAAGTTTAGTAAAGAACTTGGATCCATGTAGTTCATCTAATAGATCATCAATTATAGGAATTAGGTATTTTTCTTTTACTATTTGTTGATTGAGAGCCTTATAATCAACACACATTCTCCACGACCCATCATGTTTCTTTACTAATACAACTGGTGAAGAGTAAGAACTATTGCTTGGTCGGATAACCCCTTGCTTCAACATGTTATCTATAAGTTTCTCAATAGCATTCTTCTGTTCATATGAGTGTCGATAAGGCCTCATGCAGATAGGCTTTGCTCCTTGAATCAATGGTATTTTATGATCAGATGACCTACTAGGAGGCAACCCTTTTGGTTCTTCAAACAAGGATTGAAATTCATCTAATAAACTTTCCATATCAGCTGGAATATCTTTGTGCACTTCTTGTTCAACAGCAGCATTGATCAAGTATAGAATAAAGCCTCTATGAGTTAACAAAGTCATTTTATTCACCTCTTTATCAGTGATATATTGATCAGCTATAGGCCTCAAGCCTACCAGATTCCAAATTTTCCCTCTATGAGTAAACTTCAATTTCTTCTCAGTCATATTAACAGTTACTTCTTTAACTTGCCTCATCCATTTTGCTCCTAAAACCACATCATGTCCGCCAATAGGAAAAACCAAAAAATCATCAACAATTGTATATTTGTGGCAGCTGATCTCTACACCAGAACAAATACCACTACCCTCTACCTCCTTACCACCGGCAACCCTAACATTGAACTTCTGCTTGATAAACAACTGCATTCCTGCTTTCTCTACTACATACAGATCAATGTAATTGTGAGTTGCCCCACTATCAACCAAAATATGCACTGCTTTGCCCCTCAATTCACCCTTAAGATTAAGCATTCAGTATTTGTACCCATGTTCAAAGCTGCAAAGCTATCTTGAACGTTAGGCTCTCTGGTAGAAGAATCAACAGCGATCAACTGATTCAATTCCTCCTCTTCTTGAATACTAAGTAAATCCCAATCTCCCTCAATACACATATAGACTTTCGTTTTGCACACATGACCAGGTATGAACCTTTCATCACAATGAAAACACAAATTTTTCTTCCTCCTTTTCCAAATTTCATTTGGAGTTAGTTTCTTCAATATAGAACCAGTCAGTGTAGTCGACTTGGAAATTAACTGCTCATTTGAAGCTTGACTGGATGAGTTCTTGAAGTAAGGTTTAAATGTGCCCTTGTTTACATTCCTCAAAGCTTCATTTTTCTTTTCATATTTCAAAGCAACCTTAAAAACTTCACTCAAGGATTGCGGCTCTGCCATCAATACATCATGTTGAATTTCAGTCTTGAGACCACTAATAAATTGTTGAATCAAATATGGTTCACTTACTCCTTCCACCAGACAGTTTAGCTTTTCAAATTTCCTTTGGTAATCTAACACCAAAGCTGTCTGATCTAATCTGAACATTCTTGCAGCATTATCATACATTCCCAGTCCAAAACGACTGCAAATTCCTTCCCTAAACTGCCTCCATGTCACTATATCATCATTATTTTTCAAGAACCACTTGCATCACTGAATAGCTTCATCTTTAAAAAAAAAAAGCCACCCTAACCTTCTCATCACCTGCAATCTGATAGACTTCAAAATAATGCTCGATTTGGAATAGCCAATTGAGTACATCACCCGTACCCGAGAAAGGAATAACATCTAACTTTGGAGGCTTTGGAAATGAATTCTTGATTGCAAACTGATCAAGCTTCTTACCATTTCTAAAAGAACCCATATTCACATCCATGGAAAACCTATCAGAGTTGAGGTTACCTAATGGATTTGGAGAAAAATTTGGGGTCAAAATTGGCCCAATTGAATCCCGACGCACCTTTTCTGCCTTTCTATCAGCCACAAGAGAATTCAGCTGCTCCGTCATCAATGACGACTAAGTTGCCATGGCCTGCATCTGTGCAAATATCAAGGAGGACTGACTTGTCACTTACTTCGATAAGTCTTTAATCTGTTGTTCAGCTCCATACAGTCTCGACTCCCAAATCTACTGTCGCTGCCACAAATCCAACTCAGGAACTCCACCTAGCATTCCTTTTGGATCAGGTGGATCTGGTTCTTGATAATCTTGATGGCCAACGACTTGATTTCTGATTGGATCTTGCGGCTCTGATACCAATTGCTGCACCTCTTCCAGAGTTGTCACCATTACAGGACCTTTGGAGCTTTTCTTGGCCATTAATAGGGAATATGGAGGTAGAATTGAGAAGAACAGGGTTGGAACAAGAAAGAATCAAGAAAGAAGAGAATGTTTCATATCAATTCACACACAGCTTAAATTGAGCTGATGCCGCCATTTTATAGAACTATTAATGTGCACAGCACGTGAAGACCCAATCCGTTTGAGCGGTTACAAGAGATGGTCCCCACACTAACAAATCTCAGCCCTATATACAACATATCCAATGGCTATTATACAACTCATTAATCCCAATCGTTATTCTTACATTTTTACACATGGAACCCTACTACTAATGGACTGATACGCAATTGTGCACATCATACTTCTTCACACCATCTGCAAGTTCACTTCATCACTGTAGCTTCTAATTTCTCATTCGACGTGTATCACACCTGCCCTGCACAAACCCATCAAACTTTCAGTACTGGCTACTAGGGAGCTTATTGGATCTAATTCAAGCTTTTCTTTTGACAACATACTATGTTCTTGTTGCATTTAACCTTGAATAATCGGGTTGCTTCATATATAACATAGGGGGAAGTTACTTTGACTAGCATTGGTATAAATACCCAAAACTCGGATCCGACCCGGACCCGACATTGGACCGGAACCGACCCGACCCATCCCGGGCCCTAAAAATGGGACCCATTGTACTTTTGGGTCCGGGTCCGGGTCCGTGTCCGTGTCCGCTCAAAAGTGACCCGACCCGAACCCGTTAAAAAAAACCAAAATATCAACATAAAAATAAATATTCTATCCTAATCCCTTCCCTCCCTCCTCCTCAATTCTAAATCTTCCTCTTCCAAACTCAAAACTCATGTCTTTTTTTTTTCTCTTCTATTCTAAATCCTCCACTCGCCGCCTCTGCTCGCCGCTCACACTCCCGCTCCTACCCGAACGGGTAGGAACATTTTAATAGGACCCGGACCCGGAATCGGACCCGATCCTCACGGGTCCGGGTCCGAGTCCAATTTTTGGACTCGTAGAGGACCGGATCCGGGTCCGGGTAGTGAAGGACCCGACCCGACCCGACCCGACCCGACCCGATACCAATGCTAACTTCGACATCGAGCTATTGTATGGGTATTATTAGAGATGATATATTGGAATAGTTAAGTATTAGTTTAGTTACGTACGGGTACTACACGTGTTTGTAATAAGAGTAATATATATATATATATATATATATATATATATATATATATATATATATATATATATATATATATATATAGAGAGAGAGAGAGAGAGAGAGAGAGAGAGAGAGAGAGAGAGAGAGAGAGAGAGCCCTTTCCATTGTACACTAAGCCTCCGTGTGCACTCGGCCTTCCCGCCTTCGTATTGACGATCCAAACCGTTCACATTGATCTACACATCTAAATTAGTCTAAATATATAAAATCAAATAATTTGAAATTCATTTGTCCATCCATTGAAGTGTTACAAAATTGTATGGATGAAATTCAAATGATTTGATTTTATATATTTAGACTAATTTAGATGTGTAGATCAAATGATTTGATTTTATATATTTAGACTAATTTAGATGTGTAGATCAATGTGAACAGTTCGGATCGTCAATACGAAGGCGGGAAGGCCGAGTGCACACGGCAGCCTAGTGCACAACGGAAGGTGACTATATATATATAATAAGTGTGTATTGTAGTAAAGTGAGTTGAATACCTTGTTTTCATGGTGTCAGAGCTGGCGCCGAAGCTAGACTCCAACTGCACCGAAGCCCAACTCTCCTTCAACCTTCTCCACCTCCCCCTCCATCTCAAATCCAAAGCAAACCCATGACTAATCCCAAATCCAATCTAAAAATAAGCCAAAATCAAAATCCAATTGCGCCCAGCTCCGACCTAAACCGAACTCTGGCGATCGAACCGTTGCACCCAGCTCCGACCTGAATCGAATTAATCCAATGCTGCACCTGCCACTCTTGTTGTTACTGACCTGACCCGACTCTGGAGACCGACCTTGATTGTTGAGCCTGACCCGACTCAACCTCGCCATATCTGATTCTTCTTGATCTTCTTGTTCTCCCACTGCTGGCCATCTCCACCACCACTCAAAAGCACCATCATCATTTCCTTGAATGGAAAGATCAAAGTTTTGACTGAATCTGACCAATATTAGGGTGAAAAACAAGGTGTTTGATGAATTGCCACAAAGAAAATGACTTACCTGTGTGTGAACCCCTCCAGATCCGAGAAACTTCTAACCTTCTTCCCACCTACCCTCAAGCACTATCCTGACCTCTCTTCACCTATGGGGAATTTGATTTTATACTGATATGTTGTGATCGGCAAGATGAGCGGAAAGAATTATGGTGAACCTGACAAGAATGATAACTCTGTTGTGATAGGAATTACTTCCCCCCCCCCCTCCCTCCATCCAATTTACTAGCTGTGAAATTGAGTAGCAGTAATTTGCAAAAGTGACACAAGATGTTTAACTGAAAGGTATTCGTCGCTTGGGTAATCTATTTGATGACCAACTAAAGGCTATAACGGAAGATTACGAAGCTGATGAAAGCTTGATCATGAGTGCTATAGGAATCCATGGAGCCCAATATTCTTGATACTGCGATGCAGTGCTCTACGGCTAAGGAGCTTTGGGATCATCTTCAGTCAACCTGTTCGGGTTTGGCCAGTATGACACATGCCTATAGTGTTCAGCGGCCTATCGTCGTTTTGAGATGGGTAGTAAGAGTATTGATAACTACTATGCCATCTTCAAGAATACATGTGATGAGTTGCAATAACTTTTTCCATTAAACACTGGTATGAAACAAGTGCAAGAGCGCTAACAATAGATACATGTTCACACCTTTCCCATGGGGCTTCCCAAGTCTCATGAGGCTGCATGACCTTTGATAATGAGAGGTCCTACCTCCAAGAGTTTGTTAGAGGCCTACAAACTTGTTAAGGAAATGTTTTATCACCTTCCCTCAATTATCACTAGCGACACCCCAAAAGAGAGATTTGCATTGGCTATTTTTCAGCATCATTTTAGTCGAGGAGGAGGACAACATGGACATGGTGGTCGCACAGGTGGTTTCAGTGATCGCTGTACTAGCAGTGACAGTTCACATAGTGGCTCAGGCATTTCACTTGTCAATATCACGTGCAACTATTATAAGGAGTTAGGGCATACAAAGTCGTATTGCCCTAACCGGCGTTCTCAGAACACTCGACCATCACACACTACATAAGTCACCTTCAGTTTGACCAACGTTCCATCAGATGTAGGAGAACTTTAGGCTCTCCAACGATATCGTGCTTTCCAAGGCCAGTCTTATTCTTCTGCCACAGTATCTAGTCTGGTAGTGATTGCTTGACTACTACTGCTCCTGCATCATAGGTAATTGATTTAGGTGCTTTGGTTCATATGACTGAAAATTCAGGTATATTGTCCTCAGTTAGAGAGCATTTCATTCACCTGTTTGTATAGCTTATGGTTCTACCTCCTCGATTTCCAGGAGGGGGAGGGGGGGGATGGATATGTTAACCTCACTCACACTTTACCTCTTAGTTCTATTCTTTATGTCTAAATTTTCTTTCAACCTTATATCTATTAGTCAAATTACTAAATCTTTGAACTGTGCAGTTATCTTTTATCCTAATCACTGTGTGTTTCAGGAGCTTGGAACAAGAGGGACGATTCACATAGGTTGTGAATATGAGGGTCTCTATCAGCTTGATGGTGTCCCTACGTCCTTTGCTTACTCGAATGGCTACACGCCTTTCAATTTGCATTCTCAGTTGGGGCGCCCGTCTTTGCAGAATCTGAAGAAGTTATGACCTAAGTTATGTTCTCTTAATGAGTTGCCTTGTGATTCGTGTCAGTTAGGTAAACACATGCATGCGTCTTATCCTCCTAGAGTCAATAAACTGTTGAGTCGACCTTTTAGTTTAGTTCATTCTGATGTGTGGGGACCTTGTGTTGTCTAATATCAGTTCGGTGACTTTAGATATTTTCTTACTTTTGTTGATGATTATTCTCGTGCAACATGGTTATATTTAAAGAAATGTTGTTATGAAATTTTCTCTATTTTCAATTTTTTGTGTGTTGAGGTCAGAACCCAATTTGATGTTACTGTCAAAATTTTGGGTTGTGATAATGCCAGAGAATATTTTAGTTCTATAACATTTATTTCTTATTCTGGTATTCTTCATGAATCCTCTTGCCCTTACACCCCACAAAAAATGGGGTTACCGAGCGTAAAAATCGTCACATGTTAAAGGTTGCAAGGACAATGTTTATTCATTGACATGTTCCTCAGCATTTCTTGGAGGATGCAGTTCTTACTTCATGTCACCTAATTAAACACATGCCCAAGTCTGTGTTAGATGGTCAAACACCATTTTCGGTTTTATTTCCAAATTTTGACCCATTTACTCTTCCTCCCAAAATCTTGGGCTGTGTTAGTTTTGTCCATGACCATTGTCTTGGTCACTCTAAGTTAGCTCCCATCTCACAACGATAGTAGGCTGCTCCCCAAATTTTGACCCATTTTTAGTATTTTTCTAGGGTACTCCCGCTTCTAGAAAGGTTGTAAATGCTATAGCCTGAGTTGCATCGTTGTTTTATCTCTACTGATAACCTTATTTTTCTACATCTTCTGGTTTACCTCCAGTTCCCTCCGATGCGACTGAATTTCTAACCTACCCTAGACCCGTGATATCTACTTCTCCTGGTTCTATAACACAATGCTCCCCGGCGATGCCCGAACGACCTACAATCACTTGTGTATAAATGACATTTAGACACCACTCCCTCAGATCATGTCTCTGTGCACATTGTCTCATTGCCTGAAGTAGATGGAACACGACTATTTGAGCCTGCAACTACACCAATTTCTTCCATTGAGCCAACACCTATTGTTCTCGCTTCTAGTCAACATTCTAATCTTGATCTTCTCATTGACATACGCAAAGGGTACCGCTCCACTGCACATTCTTTATATACTCGTCTTTCATATGCTCACTTTTCTTCTGATCATTCTGCCTTTGTCTTTACTTTGACACTTACCATGTTCCCAAATCATTATCAGAAGCATTGTCACACCCTAGTTGGAGCCAGGCTATGCGAGAAAAGATGTCTGCTTTTGAGGAAAATTGATTGAGATCCTGTTGCTCTTCCATCTAGCAAACGTTGTGTTGATTGTAAATGAGTGTACACTGTTGAAGTTAACCCAGATGGTTCTCTGGCTTGCCTAAAAGCTCGATCGGTTGCTATAGATTATTCACAGACCTATGACATTGATTATGATGAGACATTCTCCCGTGTTGCCAAAATTCCTTCTGTTCGGATCGTTGTTGCATTGGATGCTAGATTTCATTGACCACTCCACCAACTTGATGTCAAGAATATCTTTCTCAATTGCGTTCTTGAGGGGGAAGTCGATATGGAGCAGCCTCCCAGTTTTGTTAGCAGTGCTGAGCCTACTAAAGTTTGTAGCTTGAAACGATCTTTGTATTGACTCAAACAGTCTCCTTGTGCTTGGTTTAGCCATTTCACTGAAGTTGTCATGAGTTTTGGATTGAGGAGTGATAATGATCATTCTTTGTTTTATCGACATCATCAGGGGAAGAGGATCATTTTAGTTGTATATGTTGATGGTATTGTAATTATAGGAGATGATCAGAATGGTATTCACAATCCGAAGTCATATGTTGAACAGAAGTTTCAAACTACGGATCTCGGGCGACTAAAATATTTCTTGGGGATCGAAGTTTATTTCTTTATCACAAAGAAAGTATGTATTTGACATATTTATAGAGAGCGGTAGCTATGATGCAGGCCATCATACACTCCCATGGATCCACACTCCAAGTTGTTGCCAGATCAGGGGGTCCTGTTGGAGGATCCAGAGAGATATAGGAGGCTTGTGGAAAAAATGAATGATCTCACAGTCAATCGTCCAGATATTGCATACTTAGCATTATAAGTTAGTTTATGGCTTTCCTCCGTACAAGCCATTGGAATGCAGTTTTGAGAGTTCTTCAAAATTTGAAGAGCTACCCTTTTAGAGGATTGTTGTATACTAATTGTGTATATTATCGAAATACGGGATTTTCAGATGCTGACCGGGCTGGCTACTCAACGACTAAGAGATCCACCACTGGGTATTGTGTGTTTGTTGAAGAAAACTAAGTTTCATGGAAGAGTAAGAAACAAAATGTGGTGTTTCAATCGAGTGCTGAATCCTAGTATCGTGCTATGGCTGTCTTACATGCAAGATGACATGGGTCAAACAATTATTTACTGAGTTGGAGGTTCTTCAGCATGAGCTGATGTGTATGTATTGTGATAGCCATTCTATCATCCATATAGCCACTAATGATGTGTTTCATGGACGAACCAAGCATTTTGAGGTTGATTGACATGTGGTTCACAACAAGATTAGTAGCACGTCGTATGAGCCTCCTCGGATGGAGGCTAAATATATTCGCACTGATCAATAGCTAGCTGATGCTCTCACAAAGCCCTTTGCGAGAGGCAGAATATAGTTCATCAATGACAAGTTGGGCATGTATGATATATATGCTCAAACTTGAGGAATATTAGAGATGATATAATGGAATAGTTAAGTATTAGTTTTGTCACGTACGGGTAATGCACATGTTTATAATAAGAGTAATATATATATATATATATATATATATATATATATATATATATATAAAATAAGTGTGTATTGTAGTAAAGTGAGTTGAATACCTTGTTTTCAGGTATATCTCATCTGTAAGGGACAACGAGAAATGAGAGTATGGGCTCCAAAGAAATTTGGTATTGCTCATGTCATACAAGAAATACTTATAAATCTGATCATATTTTACAGAAATTATGCAGAAGACTTTATTGGATCAACCAATTTCTAATGTAATAGTTTTGGTATTGTTCATGTCATACAAGAAATACTTATAAATCTCATCATATTTTACGGAAATTATGCAGAAGACTTTATTGGATCAACCAATTTCTAATGTAATAGTTTTTAATTATAGTAACTTTCTAACATTAAATGTCACTCATGAAAGAAATGATCAAGTGCTTTCTTTTTGAACATGAAATATTTTTGGGAACATGGCCACTTTTCTTCTATATGATAAACTATATATTTTTTGTTTTCTTTTCTTTTAGTTCAAGGAAGGCTTGGTGAGGCTCTTGTGCTGAACTACAGAGCAACAAAGGTGGACTCTTCCAATGCCTTGTGCTGGAAAGCATGCATTTTGCAAGCATCTTTGACAAGTAAAAGAGACTTAGGTGAGAATGAGACCACTTTATCATTGCTCTCCTTAGCTTTATCAGAAAGTGGATTCAATTCCTTTTCCTACAAACCAAAGTTCCCTACCACCAAAATTGCAAGCTTCCGAGCCAAAATGGCTGTCATCAGCCTTGGCATGAATGATGAATGTTCTTCAATAACCAAAACATAAAATAAAATAAAAATTTTAAATAAATATATATGGCATACGTATGATGCAATTAACTTTCACGTGGACATGGATATAATGCGACATAATATATATAACACATAAAACATTCGGTAAAACCACAGTGTAGAAGTAGTCAGTGTCGTGTTAGGTTCATGTATGCGTTACATAGTGTTTGACATTACTTCCAAAATTGTTTGTGCTTAATAGGTTCCTCTTCTTCAAATTTCCCAAAAAAGTTTATAGTCCAACTCTCTGGTTACTTTCCATCCTTCTGGAACAATAGGTGGTCATTTATGATGTATTTCGATCTGTAATGAGCAGTCACTCTCTCTAAATCTTTCTGGAAGCCCTTTCACTTCATCTTCTATTGATCCACTGGAGTAATGGTTTGATCTGCAATTATCATAAAAGAACAGATAAAAGCTAACCAGATTAGTGATCTTGCAGAAAGCAACCCTGCAAGGCTTGCATGCTTTAGGTGTGTAAGTAGAACAGCTAAGTAATCATGTAGATCACTTGATTCACTTTTAACAGTACAAATCTGAATATGGAATTGATACATTCTTTAGAATGATCTAGTATGTATGTATGCACATGACATCTCTAACACGACACAAGTGTTTTGTCATTCGTCATACTAATTGTGAGCAAAACTTGAAGTTGCTGACACATATCTTGTATCGTGAAGGGAAAAATACGTGTGCTGCACTTGTTAATCATAGGCGAGCCACGAGAGGTGTTCGTCCCTTGGGAAACATTAAGTTATGAAGCTTATTGAAATCCCCGAAATTGTAGGCCTCTCCTAGTAACTTGGCTGACCAATAAGGTTGGAGACAACTCCAACTCTATGCCAACTAAAACACTTGATAGTTAGTGATTCATGTCGATAGTTGTAACTTATTGCTCATTCAATTAATAGTACTGAACACTAAATGATGTTCATCATTCTTACAGCATAAATGGTACAAGTAATGAAGAGATTGAAGTTTAGGGTCCACATAGTCAAGATGGATGGTTGATAAATTATTTATTGTCCTATATTTAATCAAAAAGAGATAATCCATATTGAAGTCTAGGGTCTATTCTAATTTAACCATCTATCAATCTAATTGATTTTCCAATGTGGTGGGACTATTATTCGAGCCACAAACTCAACAATCTCTACATTGGCTCGAATCCGGGAAAGCAACAATCGAGTCGGAACTTTAGAGAACTTCAGAGATTCATAGATACGTTCTACCTTAGACTATATTTCATGTGCCTCTGCCAATATTTTTTTGATTTGACCCTGCCTCCGCCACTGTGACTCAGCACCCATGCATCCTGCCAATACCTTATTGACTCGGTAAGTTACAATGTCTCCCCCCCGCTTATTGATCCCCGCCAACTCCTCATTGACTCGACAAGACAATATCGATCCACCATCCCCATGACTTAACAAAGCTCCTGCCACCAATTTGACTTGACACGGTGACTTTTGCACACAGGACGACTCAATAATATCTCAACATCAGCCCAATATCTTCACCATGGGTTCTGATACCATTTGTAATAACTAAAAGCCCATTAACTTTGACCCACAGTTCAGACAGATAATTGATAAATTATTCATTGTTCTATAAGACCCAAAAAGAATAATCCCTATTGAAGTTTATGGTCTAATCTAATTTAACCATTTATGCACGTAATTAATTTTTGAGTATAAGACTAGTATTCGAGCTACAACCTCAACAGAGATCTACAAAAATTTTAAAAAGTAAAGGTCTTTCTCTAATTGTTTATAGAATTCAGTTGTGTATGACTTGTTGACGCTTATGCATGTGAGGTAGAATTAATGTGCACCCATTTTGATAAATCTGAGTGGTGGTGTTAATCAAGGCTTTGAAATATTGTTTACTTAACTCTATGTTTCCAACCCATGCATCCCTCCTAATTAATTCCCCACATTTTCATACACGGTCTTCATGTTCACACTCAAGTCTGCATGATAATTTTCTTGATCACCAAAATAATTTATTTACTTACATCCCTCATGGTCTTTGTAATTTTGTTTAATCATGTATACATTATTTAACATTTCATGTCCATACCTCATCAAATTAGCTATGTATACTTTTACCTATAAAATGAAATTAGAGGTGCACAAGCCAATGAAATAGGGAATGGAATCTGATAAGGATGGAGAAATGAATAGTTTTGTGTGAGTGGGATTAGAATCTATTCTCCACTTCTTCAATGAAGTTTCTTTTATAAGCCATTGTGGGCGAAAGTATTCCTCAATCCTTTTGAATAGTGTAGGAGGCAGTGAGAAGTGGGCTTTAGGGGAGAGGATGAATACAAAACTAACGAGAATACAAGGATAGTGCTTTAAAAAGTGGCAAGCATAATTGTCCATCGATCAACAAAAGAGAAGTCGACCATTTTGGTGCCTACTAAACCAAGAAATTCATTACATGTAAAAATTCGAGTATATTTTATACGAGTTGTTGGCTTTCTAATGCAACCCCTTATTCTTTGTCCTGACTTGGAGCATTTGTAGTCCCTTTGCTAAAAAATGAGTATATGAAAATAGAGAAATAGCTTTTTTGGATAGCGCTGCAATCGTCAATACTCAAAGATGGCTTTTTTTTATTATATCAAACGGAAGATGATATACCGTCTGAACAATTTTCGTAGAAAGCGGAAGAAAAAAAAATTTGTAGACGGCAGAACATCTGCCGCCTAACGAAAAAAAATAAAAATTGTGAACTCCCGTTTGACATATTAATTTAAAGTTTTTTTTCTCAAACGGCATATCATTTGCCGTCTAAGTATTTTTTTTCTCTCAAACCTCGGTGTGTGAAGAATTAATTATTAAAAAAAAAAAAAAACTTTTAAAGGACGGGAGATGAGAGATGATCTCCCGTCCAACACCTTTGCCATTTTTTAAAATTTTTTTCCCCTCAAATGTCAGCATCTATAAGTTGACATTGAACATTTTTTTAAAAAAAATTCTTTTCCAAACGGCATATCACATTCCTTCCCAAGCTTTTGCAATAAAAAATTTTTCTCAGATGTCATATCATATACCGTCCGACACTAAGATGGTAAATGATCTTTCGATTTCTAAAATATGCAAAATGCCATTTCGTCTGTCAAATACAAACGTCCATTGTTTATCCTATACCCAAAAATGGGTATATAGACGACGACTACAAACCTTTTTTCCTCAAAATATCCATAAAATAGATGTATAGCCAACGACTACAGATGTTCTTAGAACATGCAGCGAATACATTGAGATTTTAAGCACATCACTGATTGAAGTTGAGTGTACTAAATTAAGAGACAGTACTAATTAAAATTCATTTAAATTAATATTTAGAACTAAAATTATTGTTATTGGCTCAACTAATCTCTAATATTATCGAGTTCTTCTATGATGCAAACTCTTAACTACCTTAACTACTTTAGACAACCCCTACAAAAGTGGAGTTAATTTTCAATTTATTTTAAATTAGGGTTAATTTTGGTATTTACTTTTTAAACAAATCAAAAAATACGTACCCACTACTTTGTTGGTTTTCTCTTTGTTGAGAAAACATTCTTATGATAAAAAAACGTATATGATTTAATATAGGGAATAAAACTAATCGTTAGATCATCTTAAATAATGTGTTAAAATTTTAGATATCATATGATCAATAGTTTAAATTTATAAAATCACCTTTCTAGATTCTAATATTAGCTTATCATTTCATCCTTACCTATGACAACTTCAATTCATTCTCAACTCGCGACGAGTCGTCTCAAGATAATTTTTTTAAAAAAAACAAACTTGTGACCTATTTTTTAATAAAATAATAATTATGAATAAATATTAAAAAAGGGAACAAACTTCCGAAAATCCCCAAAAATATAAGAAAATAGCCCGAACCCTAGTAAGTGGCTAATAAGAGCATCCAGTCGTTAAAGGTCAAAATATACATAAATGGATAAATGAATATAGCAAAGTTACGTTTTGCTGTAGTCGTTGATTTGCTATTTTTATAAAAGGTGCGACGGCACTTCAAGTGTCGTCCAAGAAAAAAAATTCGTCCTCGAAGTGCAAATAAAAAATTACAAACAAATTTTAAAAAAATACAAAAAACATTTCAGAAATTACGAAAAAATTAAAAAAAATTACAAAAACATTTTAGAAATTACGAAAAAAATACAAAAAATTACAAAAACATTTCAGAAATTGCAAAAAAAATACAAATTTGCAAATAACCCCTACAGGGGTGGGACGGCACATGAAGTGCCGTCCGACAAAAGGGGAAGGAAAGAGACGGCACTCGAAGTGCCGTCCGAGAAAATTGTGTATTTTTGGGTTTTTTTAATTGGAAAAATTAATTTTTTTTTTGAGCGACGACACTTGAAGTGCCGTCTGACAATTAAAAAATTAATTTTTTTTGTTGGGATGGCACTTGAAGTGCCGTCTCTCATATATGGATAATTCTCAAATCGTCTCTCATTTATGACAATCTACTGTAGCCAAATATGCATAATATGCATATTTGGCCAACGACTGCAGCTCCGTTTTCAGCCAGCAAACGACTACAGATGCTCTAATGTGATATGCATAGCTTTGATTTTATTTTAGAAAAACCAAATATTTTTAGTTTATTTAGATAAATTAAAATATAATTTTTCAATGATTTAGAGTGGAGAAAAACTTACTATATTCGTTGAATATTGAAGAAAAATTGAGAGAGGATGATTGATGAAAATGAAACATGGAATAAAACTTAGAGAGAGGATATTTCAAGTGACCAAAATGCCATTTTTATATTTAATAAATTATATTATTTTTGGAAAGAATATTAATAAATATAACGGCTAAGAGTGAATGTAGGATAGTTATAAATAAAGTTGAGAAGTTATGGTAATTGGTGGTTTGTATCTTAAAAAAATCCAATATTATAATGGGAGGGTTGGGGTTGTTATTTCTAGACAACCTTTAATTTGTATACATTCATTCAACCATTTAATCTCAACCATTCATTTTTAAGTGGGAGTTATATGAACCATTCATTTACTCAGTTGTTGTTAGTTACCAAAATATCTTCAAAATTCAAATTTATTTCCGACATAATTGTTTATAAAGGTGTCACTCATATAAAATAAAAGTTTGTGCCACTAGGTCAGATTATATCTTATTATTTAATATGGTCAGATTATATCTTATTATTTAATATATATATATATATATGAGCAACTTGCTCAATTAGTAAATGAGCAATTGATTATGTGGCATGCATGTGATACATTGGACAACTAACCCTTTTAAGGCTTTTCCAATCACATGTATGCCACATCATCAATTGCTTATTTACTAAATGAGCAAGTTGCTCATACCCCTTTTTCCCATATATATATATATAGATATATATATAGGGGGGGGGGGGGGGGGGGGGGGGGGGGGGGGGGAGGAAATGGGTTTTGTGAGGTTAGATCTAGGCTTTTGATTTTGGAGGGATTGAAGGAGAGCCACTTGATAGCTTTCTTTGTGTTTTATTATATAGATATCTATATCTATACATTTTATTAAAAGAAAAATGCTCAATTGAAAACGCAAACATCTGTAAAAACGTAGAAAACCACTAAGGCCGTTGTTGGAGGCAACGGCCTAGGTTATAATGCATTATAACCTAGGCCGTTGTCTCCGGTCGTTTTCACGTTTTTCTAAATATTTGTGTTTTCAACTGAGCATTTCCCTTATTAAAATATATATGTATATGTCACTTTATATATATATATATATATATATAAAATTAGAATCGTGCAGGTATGTATAAGTGCAGGTATGTATAAGTACACAAACAAATTTCCGTAGTTCACACGGACAAAGGAAAAGAAGGATTATTGCCGTAGATTTGATTCTTTTAAGAAGGATTGTTCTGACGGACAAAGGAAAAGAAGGATTGTTCCGACGGACAAAGGTAAATTGCATCATCTTACACTAGTATTATACACGTGGCGTGCACGTGGAAAAAAATTGGGAGGAATGAAAAGGGCAAAAAAAATTTTACCTACACGTGCGTTGCACGGATTGGGTTAAGGACAAAGGCCTTCTCCCATTATAGTAGCAGAGATATAAAACTCAACAGGTAATTTTTTGCTAATTTCAAGTAGAATTTTGGGATTATTGGTGTTAAAGAGCATCTACAGTCGTTTGCTATTTATCCACTTTATGTATTTTTTAGCAAACGAAACGCTGCAGTCGTTTGCTATTTATGTATATTTTGACGATTTCGCAACAGTAGATGGCTATATATGAGAGCGGATATAAGAAAATGCATATTATATAGGACGGATTTTGAACACGAAGAAAAATAATTTTTAAATTGGTCGGACAGAAACATTTTTTTTATTTTTTCCGCTACAAAAATTGCAAAAAACCCAATTTCCCCCCTTGGGCGGATCTTGACTAGTGAAGGGGGGCTCATTTATTTATTTATTTATTTCAACTAAAAAAATCGTTTTATTCATTAATAATTTCAAAAAAAATATTTAAAAATTGTGGGACGGATCTGTCCAATCTTAATACATTTTTTTTGTGCTATATTATAGCAATTTACAACTACAGCAAGCTCACTTTGCTATATGTATAATATGTATTTACCTATTTTTTAGCAAACCACGACCATGGATGCCCTAAGAGTATCCACAGTCGTTTGTTATATTTGCCAATTTCTCATTCTTTAGCAAACGAGACACTGCAGTCGTTTGCTATTTTGCCATATTTTGGCAAAGTAGCTACAGTCGCTTCTCATTTTTGATAAACGAAATTGCAATTATCAAATTATAAGAGACAAGACAACATGTTTCGTCCCAATTTTTTTCAATTTTTTAATGGGATCAGACGAGACAACATGTTTCGTCTGACAATTTTTATTTATTTATTTATTTTAATTGATCGGACGGTATCGGACGGTACAACATGTACCGTCTGGAAAAAAAAAATACTGAAACGAGACTTGTTGCATTTGGGGGCAATTAGATTAGGGCCAAAGTGTAGTTTAGGTAGTAATTATTAGGTTTAGGTTATATTATATTATATAATTTATTTAATTAACCTATTTTAATCTCTAATCACTAATTAATTAATCGTAAAAAAAACGAACGAAACAACATGTCTTGTTTTTCTCAAATTTTAGCAAAATTATAGCAGACAATCACTGCAGACAATTTTATTATTTTCTATTACTGTAGCTACCCATTTTCTAAAAATTGAGAAACACCATTGTGGATGCATTGTGGAGGCTCTAAGGACATTGATTATACTTCTGCTCTTGCTATAAAGTAGTACTACAGGATCTGTATGAGCCTTGTCTAATCTTTGAGAAGAAAAAGGTCCTTTAAAGTAAGATATTTCATGTACATAGTATCTTTAACGTTCTTGTTACATATGACAGCACATGGAGGGGACACTAGTTTATTCCATGCACTTGGAGTCTACCCCAATAGTTTTAGAGAACGGGACAGACAAGATACAGATACATTTGCATAAACAATTGAGAAGAAAAAAAATTTCGGATCATATATTTTACCTTAATTTTCTGTTATCTCCATTGACTTTTCTTAATCCAATTTAAAATTTTCAATATTCGAAAATATTTTAAATTTTCTTTCCGTTATAAAATCAATTAAGAAGTATATATTAGTACCTCTGTCCAATTGTAATTTTTTAAAATTAAATATATAATTTTGTTTATATATACACAAGCCAAGAGCCAGGAAGGGGCAGCTGCTCTTGTTTCATATTTTATATTTTATAAATATATATATATTATACTAATAGATCTAGTCCTTTCTTCTTTCTGTATTTTGAAATACAGAAAGGAGAACAAAAGTATAAATTTTCATCGAAAATTTTGCCGTATTGCCCCACTTTTTGAAAATATTTGGCGCTTTGCCCCACTTCCGAAAACAATTAGCAATATGCCATTGTTTAGAACACGTCAGCAACAAACGTTTTTGAGAAAACAGCATAGGTTATTACGATGCCGTTCTTCCCAGTAACGGCATCTGTTTGGAAAAAAAATTCCATGCTGTTATTTGGAATAACGGCATCTGTTACTTTTTGTCTGAAGATCTAACAGTCTCAATTGTTAGCTGAGAAAGAATTGCAAATTTAAAATAACCAATGCCGTTCTCTCAGAGAATGACAACGAATAAACTGATGCCGTTATTTTGAATAATGGCATCAGTTATATTCATTTTGCACAGTTACCTATAATCAATAATCCCATTCTTTCCCCCTTTTGCCTTACGATTTTTTCTCTCTTCATCTTCACTCCCGTAACCCTAATCCCTAAAAAAAAAAAAAAAAAATCCTAAAATCCCAACTATTTGAGTGATTTGTAAGTTGCCAAACAACAATTATACCTAGACTCTACTTTTGATTCTCTCATTGTTTATTTCAAATCAACCGGAATCCAAATTTGTGGTAAGTTTCGAAAATTCCTAATTTATTTATTACAATGTTGATTTTGATCTATGAGAGATGTATGCATTGGTAGTATAGTACAAGCGATGTAGATTTGTGTTATCTAAATAGTAATTTTGAAAAAGTACTTATGGATTGTTGGTGATCTAGGGTATGTGAAATGTTGAATTGTTGAACTAGGATTTGTGAAATTGTTGTTGATTAGAAAGAGCTATATTGGTAGTACAGTTAAAATTGATGTAGAATAGATCCACGTAACTAATAGATATGTGAAGTGATTTTTATAGGAGATTGAGATGTGGATTACCTATATTGCTATCTTCGCGAAGTTAGATTCATCTATTTGTATTGTATGGAGATGTTGTGGTGGTGAATGTTTGTTATTGTTTAGTAATGTTTAGTAAAATTTTAGTACAATTTTTAGTATCTCTAGTATTGTAATAATGTCTATTAATATTGTAGTTGACACGTTAAATTTAATGTTGACAGGCAAATGGTACCTACACAACCATCTTCCTCCCATGATATGGGTGCTTCATCTAGTACTTCGCATGGACCACGGGGATATCCGGATCCAATAGATCCTACCGTTCTTTATCTGCAAGAAGATCACAGATCGCAGGCGGTTTGGAAAGAAGATGTAGAAAAAATGAGTTTCCGAATGCACACCATCATGGCGACGTACCCTCGTATTCAAAATTACTTGGTAAGCAGCGGATTTTACGGAATGTCGAAGTTGGCGAAAGTCAAATGTGACCACGCACTACTTACCGCTCTTGTGGACCGATGGAGGCTGGAGAGACACACGCTTCACTTACTGGTTGGAGAGATGACGATCACCCTACAAGATGTAGCCGTCATTGCGGGTCTTCCAATCGATGGGGTGGCCGTCACCGGCAACTTGATGTTCAATAAGGTTGCATTGATACAAGATTACCTTGGGCATGAGGTGGAAGAAGATGATAAGGGAGTATTCGTTGGGAAATCAGTTAGACGTTCTTGGCTTTATACGGAGTTCAATAATCAACTGCCAAACGTACCGACTGACATCCAACTCCAGCGTTATACGTGGGCTTATTTGTTGTCGATGATTGGAGGGATTCTATTCCCTAATTCTTCCGGTGATGTAGTGCATCTCATGTACCTTCCCTTGATCGCTGACCTACAAACAGCCGGCCGATATAGTTGGGAAAGTGCGGCTCTAGCCTCCCTCTACCGTGCCCTCTGCAACTGTTCGATGGGATTGATCCAAATGACCGAGCCAATGTCGATATTACAAATATGGTGTTGGGAACGAATACACCTCGGCCGACCCCGGGTAACGGTACTTTTAGAAAGTTGGAGAGTGCAACAGGAAAATTTCGTGTTGAGAGCTTCTCTTGGTGCCTACTGGACGGGTAAGCTCACATGGAGGGATAACCCACGTGGTGTCCTCACATATTACAGGGACGAACTTGATCAGTTGAGGGAAGAGTACGTCCACTGGACACCGTACACAGAGGATAGGCTACAACGTCTACCCCCTATTTGCACCGCCAATAATCAACTATGGTTGACATTAGCTCCACTTGTAAAATTCTCGATTGTGGAGTTCTATTACCCCGGCCACGTCCTCCGCCAATTCAATGCACAGCAGCTTGTTCCCGTAAACTCAATGTACGACCGTAGACTTCACAACATTACGGGCCAAGGTCGTTTACCGAATATGGATTGGGCCGATCACAACCGTGCTCATGTAGCATGTTGGAATGAGAGGAAGTATGACTTGGTCGTAGAAGGGATTGTGCCGTACGATGGATCAATGCAAACCGGGTACATGGCATGGACCAACGTATCACACGGTTGTATGTAGCACCAAGAACGGATCTCCCCTCGGGTATCCAACAACCGATACCCGCGCACTAAGTGGAACCACCACCTGCACATTCCACATCGCAACCGATGTATCAACCGAAAGCTTCTTCATATCGTTTAATGGTAAAATAATTTTAGTGTTAATTAATTTTATTCACTTCATTTTGCTTATGCTTGTTTAATGGTAAAGTTTGGTTTACTACTAATAATTTCTATTCCTAATATAGATTGACAACACATGGGACATTGCGAGGAAATGTGCTCATGTCTTGAAGAGCAACGCTTCGAAGGCATGTAAGGAATTGGCAAGAGAACTCCTACTTCTATGTCGTACTTCTCTTGAAAAAGTTAGAGATGGTTCGCGTTTCGATGACCTTCTACGCTCAACCGAAGTACCAACTCAACAAGCCCGATCTAGCGTAAGCCAAGCACCACCTCCACCTCAACAAACAGTTGAAGCAGCACAACCCACCGTACCTCAAAGTCAACCACAAACTCCTTCACATCATCCGAGAAGGGTAAGAGTGTTCGCTTCCCTCCTACACAAAGTGAATTGGCAAATCCCGAGATTGAAGTAGGTGGAGGTGATGAAGAAGGAGATGTTGGTCCAAGTGCACCTGCAACTCAAGAGACCCGAGAGCGTAGGAGAAAAGTCCCGGTTCGAAAGAGGAGACCACCCCAACAATACACTCCTAGTTAGTTTTTTCAATTATTGAACTTTATGCGTAGGTTAATGTGCTTTTGATAAGGTGTTCATGTAACTTTGAGAAAATGTTTATGAGTAATAGTTAGTTGTTTTGTAAATGTATGTTTTTGAATAAATTGAAGTATTATGATATTTGTCGAAGTGAATTACATTGAATGAACTTGATTAACTTGATTTTCAGGTGATGAAGTGAATTAAAATAATTATACCATATCTATGCCCACCATCGGCAGTAAGTGCCCACTTCTCAATCGCTTTTTTCTTCAACCAATTAGCCCCATCAGCATTGCTCGCTTCAAGTTGTGCCATCTTTTCTTCAAACTTCTTCTACTGATTTTGACACGCAATTACCTTCAACTTACTCATCAAAAATTTGGAACCAAATTTTTTATAAAAATTGCTAGCAAAATGCCGCATACAGAACCGATGATATGCAAATGGTTTCTTCCACGTACCGAACTTATTTTGCATTGCTGATAAAATACCGGCATGCCGATCAGAAATGACACACAGACCTGCACGATCTGTGACAAAGCACCGAATATAGTTCATGAACCATGTCCACGTTTCTATGCTTTTCCCGTCAACTAGTACAAACGCAAATGGAAATAACCTCCCATTTGTGTCTGGTGAAACAGCAATCAACAAACAATCTTTATATTTCCCGTACAAATGCGTGCCGTCTACACTTATAACTGGTCTACATGCCTTAAATCCTTCGATGAAAGGACCGAATGCCCCAAAAAACCCTTAAATGTTTCTATGTCCGGACCGGTCGCAATCTTCGCCCAATGTACAACCGTACCCGGATTTGAAGCTTGAATTGCATTGTGTAGATATGGTAATTTAGTGTATGCTTTTTCAAAAGAACCATATAGTTTCTCAATTTCTTTATGTTTAGCCTTCCAAGCTTTCCAGTATGATATTGTGTAATGGAACCTACCCTTCACTATTCTAATTATGGCTCTTGGTGTTAGTGAGAGTTGTTCCTTTACAACATCCAATATTACCGTCAATACGACCGTCGAGTCAATTTTGCTGTGGTCCTGAGTCAATATAGGATTCACACATGTGTGTGCATCTTCAAGCTTCTTTACTACGAAATAATTACGGCCTTTGGGAACAATTGCATGCAACCGCCATGGACAACCAACTACATTTTGAAATGATGGATTTTCTGCAATCTCCTCGGCTGAATGGTTGATGGGTGCGTATTTACATTTCACATAGTATAGACCACGATCTGATTTTACCGTCACGAATTCTCTATGGTTCTTCACAGCGTACATCTTCACTTGATGTTGTAGAGCATCTTTGGTTGGAAATCTTTGACCTATGAAAAGTTCATCCAAGTTAGAAGAACCAACAGAAGACTGTCCATATTCATGTATGGTGGCACGAGACATCCATTCATTGGATTGAGATCCACGCATCGCTGCAGTTGTGTCCTGACTTGGTAATATGCGGGCATTGTTAATTGGCACGTCAACATTGACATCAACAACCGGAGCTTCAACGGCAACCTCCTCCTCATCATCTTCGAGACCGTGTTCCTCATCTTCTTCCTCTTCGACCAAATCGTTATTTACAATGGCGTTGTCAAAGTCTTCCATTGCCATGCCAGCTAGCAAAATATTTTGTGACAATAGCGTAGGATGTACATGCTCGTATTCGGAGGAAACATGTTCCGTTGGAGTTGTGCTAGTATCTTCGTCTGTATTTGAAATTCTAGCATGTGACTTTGCAGATGGTTTCAAAGTCCGTGTGGGCCTTGGACTTTCAATAACAACTCGTGTAGTATTTGGAAGTCTCGTTTGATTGATATATAACTCAACTGCATTCCAACTATAACTTGGATCAAGTGTCCTAAGCATCATAGACCTCAGAGAATTGTCATTGTCTATGGGTACCAACATGAAATACTGCACATCCCCTTTACCAGCAGCATAACAGGCTCTGATTTTCAGACTCATTTCACTTCTATCCCAATTGGTGACTTCATATATCTTATCTATTAATTCTGAGTACGTAAAGTTGCGGGAAGCCCAAATAATTACCGGTTCAATATCATTATAAGAATATCCAATCTTGGGATCCTTAATTACTTCACCCCCAAAATATAACCAAATAGGGATATCAAATTTCATACCTAAGCATAAATATTCAAACATATTCAAGTCATTCATTACTCACAATAAGCATAACATGCGAATACATATCAAATATATGGTTAAGATAATAATACCTTCAAATTAAACCGTACCGCCACTAGCTTCAAAATTCATTGTGGATGAAGAATGAAATGAGAGTGGGAGTAAGGAGGTAGGATGTATGAAATTTTAGAGCACTCCAATGGATGGAATTTTTTTATTTTGGGATCTAGGGTTTGTGGATTAGAGGAGTGAAGAGAGAGAGAGAAGAATACGAATGACAAGGGATAGGAGAAAGGAGAAGGGAGTTATTGATTATAGGTAACTGTGCAAAATGAATATAACTGATGCCATTATTCAAAATAACGGCATCAGTATAATTGTTGCCATTCTCTCAGAGAACGGCATTGGTTATTTTAAATTTGCAATTCTCTCTTAGCTAACAATTGAGACTGTTAGATCTTTAGACAAAAAGTAACAGATGCCGTTATTCCAAATAACGGTAAGAAACTTTTTTTCCAAACAGATGTCGTTATTGGGAAGAACGGCATCGTAATAACCTATGCCATTTTTTTCAATAACGTTTGTTGCTGACGTGTCCTAAACAAGGGCATATCGCTAATTGTTTTCGGAAGTGGGGCAAGGCGCCAAATATTTTCAAAAAATGGGGCAGTATGGCAAAATTTTTATTTTCATCTAACATGTGCAAACCTCATATATTTTAATATAAAACCAAAACAAACAAAACAAAAACCTCAATCTCTTCCTCTCCTAAATCCCACCAATTCCCCACCCACCCACCCACCCCAAACCATGCCGCTTGCATGTAACCAACACTGTCTCCCGCGCCCCCTCTCATGTCGTATCCGAGCTGCTTCCCAAACTCAACTTTTCGCCGCCCGTAAAAAAAGAAATTCAAAAGCCCCAATTTAGAGGGTTTCATCTAAGCCATTGATGTATGATTCGGGCCGCTCTGCCCATTCTCCCGCTAACCGTGAGGCAGTTTAGTGAAGCGTACGCCGCCACCGACGACAAGTCCAACCTTATTGTCGACAACGTCGAAGCTGCCAACGCAAGATTCTTGCATAAAGTTGAGTTTTTTTTATATCATAAACTCTAACCATAATTCTAATCCTGGAATTGGTTTTAATGTAGATTAATTGGGGCTAGTGATGATCAAAGAGGAGGAGAACACCAGTGTGACCTTCACACTTGACGACGCACGGGCCTGATCAATATCATTAGATGGTGAGGATTTCATTCTGAGAATTCAATTTTTATTTAGGGGTATCGGTTCTTTATTGTTTGAAGCCAGATTGCCAATGCATAGAAATAGTAGCCCTATAGAAGTATTTAAACATCCTCCAAGATTATATTAGTATTAGTTAAGTATATATGCACTATACTAACAAAAGTTACACAATCATCTACACCTGACTATAAATAAACTTCTTGATATTAGTTAATTAAGGACAATCAAGTTAATCTGAGGACTACAAATATCACGATAAAAACATCAGGTCTCTCGATTCATTTTTCTATGCTCAACCATTTCTATAGAAGAACAATGTTGTGAACTAGAGACCATGTAAATGGTCCTCTATTTTTCATGAATGTATGCAAAAGAACCTTTTTTTAATGTATTTCTTCTAAGGCCCTTGGCTATAGGAAAAATGATTATCAAAACTGAGATGATTATCTAAGTAATGCAGAAAGAACATTGCACAACTTAACATGGTACAAAATAAAAAGAATTTGAAATAACTGCTTCTCTTTCTATAGTACGAAGAAATAAAGATGGCACTTTAGAAACGAATGCAATGGCTGCAATTCAGTAAGTGATTAGAGTTCATTGGTTTGGTTGGTTTGGATTGGTATGGAGCATGGTTTGTTGATTGGTTTGGTTTGTTTGTGGGCAATGTTTGGTTATTAGTTTTCATTGATGTCTATGTAAATCACCCTATGGGGGGTGAATAAGGTGATTGTGCGGAATTTAAAAAAAACTAAAATAAAGTGTAGTGTAAATAAAAAGAGTTAAGAAGAGCAAACACAGAGCACAAGTGTTACAGCAATATAACATGGTTCGACCCCCAGGTTTACGTCCACACCTCCTACTTGTAGCAATTCTCCGCCACAAGCGTTCCACTATACTCAAAATCCTCGTACAGTGATTCTCGGATTCAGGCCGAGAGACCTATTACACCCACAGGACTTCTAACACAAGTCCCGTCAATCTCACCGAAGTGGAAGAAAAGAAAAACTCAAGATCTTAAGTGATCCTGACTGGAGAATACAAAATAGTTATCACACACACTCGGATTGATCGTTGAAAGATTAGTTCAGAAGATTTTTCTCAGAAGTAATAGGTAAAGAATACACAGTGGGTTCGGCCAATGAAATAGATTGGAAAGTGTATCGATCAAAATTAGAAACGATACATTCCAAAAATGTGAAAAGCGCAAAGTACGGTCGACCGACCGTTCATCTCTCTGACATAAAGTAGAGAGATGAAGGGTCGGCTGCTTCTTACATACTTGGGAGTTGCAGTCGACTGCGATGCGGTCGACCGTCATTAGGTGCGGTCGACTGGTATCACGCTGTTCATGTCGAATCCATTTTATTTTCGTACCAAAAACTAATCAATCAATCAATATTCTTACAGATTAAATCTCACAAATATAGAATGATTACAACTAGTCTTGGTAGTTTTCTTGGACACTAATCAATCAACTGCTCTTTTTGAATATCTTCTTCTTTTGCTTGATCTCTCAATCTTTCTTTATTACTTTCATTCTTTGAATATTCTTGAATCTCTCTTAGATCTCTTATAGATATTATTTGATCCTGAAAATCTAAATAACTCAATTTAAACTTATTAGTATTTATAGATACGTTTTGTGCACACCAAACTAAGAGTCAATAATCTCCCCCTTTTGGTGTGAACATAACATGCCTGTGAATATTGAAAGTAAAAATTAAACAATTTATCATAAAAATACTCCTCCTGAATTCAGTACTTCCTGTAATACAGATTTTCATAGGTAAAGAGAGATTTGTAAATACTCCCCCTTAATTCAACACTTCTTAGAAGATAACAAATATTTACTTATGTTTACTTTCATTCATTCATAATATCCATAATATTCTCCCCCTTTTTGGAACACACCAATAGAGGGCAAGAGACAAGAATAAATTACTCCTCAAGAAAACTATTTGTAAATGAAAGGAACTTTCATTAAGCAAAACAAGAGATATGAAGTTTGAAAAGATAAGAAATTTTCAAAAAACAGAGGAAAATCTACTTATATGATACCGTTGATAGCGAGACTCTTTGATATACAGGGAGAGCACTTTATGGTATCATAGACTTGAGATTTTTCCAATACAGATGCGAAGCATGGATAAGAATAATAAGTGAAGAATGAATTTTAAGAAACCAATAGTATAGGAAAAATTAGTAGAGAGTTCTTAAAAAAACACAATGTGTAACCAGAAAAAGAAAACATGGTTGACCGCACGGTCGATTGCAAAACCAATAGAAGTAAAAAATTTTCCATAGAGCAAACCGGTCGACCGCACACTTAGTTCAAAAACACAGCGAATCACAGAGGGCAAACCGGTCGACCGCAACTGCTGAAGGCTAAAGAGTTTTGAAAGAAGAGTGTTTCGAAGTGTAGATACATGTTTAAGAATCTAGGAGAGCTACCGGTCGACCGAAATACTAAAACAGAAAATCAAGATAAGCAACTAGATATGGAGGTATTCTTTCATAGCAAATTACAGTAGGTTACATAACTTTTAAAGAGCATACATTACAATTAGCAATTACAAAAAGATATATACTCCTCATCATCCCCACCATCATCTTCATTGCCGTCATCATCTTTCTCATCATTCAGAGGAGAAAGAATTTTCCAATCTTCTTTTCCTTGCAAGTATTCAATCGTGTTAACATAATATTCATACACTTGCATTTGATGAGCAGTAAACTGCTCATGAGTCACGAATGAAGATGAAGAAGGAGAGACATTCTTGCAACGCGAGGAAGAAGGTGCTTGTTCGGTTTGGCGTGTTTGTTGTTGGGCTTGACGAGCCCGCTGATTAAATGGTATATCAATGCCTTTTTGTTGAGGGAGGATGGGCATAGGGTTTTTGCTTAGCAAGAAGTTCCCGACATCAATACGGGAATCAATGGCAAGGTTGTATATGAGAGAACTGAAAGGGAGACCGTGATTTGTAGATGTTGCATAATTCATCGTTTGAATGATGAATGTAGCAAGATCGAACTTGTATTCCCCAAGAATAAGAAAAATAATAAATGATTGATCGACCTGAATTTCTGTATTGTCATTCTTTTTAGGCCAAATATCAGCATTGACAATTTTATTTAGAACCCGAGCTGTATCAGTGAAATTTGTGGGAGCGGGACTAGGAAGGTAAGAGAATTCGGGTTGGATGATCATAGATTTGACAGTATTTTAGTCATGACCAGGTTTATAATTAAGGATTTTAAAATCTAAATGGTATGCATCAAATTCCCCTTCGGGAAATTCATACCTTCCACGGAGTTATTCGGGAGTGACTCTCACTCGTCTCCCAAGAATGATAGATGAGAGGGTGAGATCATCATCTTGAAGTCCCTCAAGGTTTGCATAGAATTGATGAGTTAGAGACTTAGAGTGGGTGTTAGGGGTAGCAAAATAGTTTTTCCACCCAAAATCTCTAAGAATTCTAACCATGACAGAAAATTGACCCCCCAAGGATGATAGGTTAATTACCCGATTGGCAACAATGGGGGCATTATAAAGAGAAGAGAAGTAAATATCAGTATAATGAGAGTTTCGAAAAGTTATACCATCTCTAGTGACTGATTTAGATGTAATGGCTTTCTTGCTCTTCGATTTGTGTGAGGAGGATGCCATTAAGACGGAGGGAGAAGAAGACTATAGAGATTTGAGGAGAATGTTGAGAGATGAAAGGTTTATTTGATAGGTTAGTATTTGGAGGCTAGGGCTTTTGTAAGATTTAGAGGTTAAGGGTGAAGAGGTATTTATATTAGAAAGGGAACAAGCAAGTCAGCCGACTTGGTCGGTCGACCGGTTGACCAGTTCACATATACGGTCGACCGCACAACACAAAATAGGAAGTTTTAAATTTGGTGATTGGTGGCAGAGGGGTGGACGGTCGACCGGTCCATTCTCGTCTGATCAAGGACAGATGAGTAGTACGGTCGACCGATCATTCAATTTTTGCAAAGTGATTTTATGTTTGGATATTGTAAAGTTCACACATTTCAGAAATAGTTAACAGATGCATATTTAATATAGGTTGAAGCAAGTGTAGATTTTACCTAGTGCTATACTTATTTGAAGGACCAAGATCCTTCTCCCTTTTCCTTGATAGAGATGCTGGTTGCTATTATGACTTGCTGAGCCTCTCAAGCGTCTTCTATCAAGGTGTCTGCGTTCTTCTAAGTTAAGAACATTAGACCACCTACATTAAATTTTATAGGAGTCCAAATGGGTTTTGAGCCTGTATTAACATTCTTTCTTTCCCAAACACAATTAGTATTTCTTTTTAATGGACATTTATAAGAAATATGTCCTAATCTACAACAGTAATGACATGTGATACGACTATGCCTTGAGTCATGCACACTTGCATAGTTTTGAGTTGGTTTGTGATTATGTTGGTGATTGTGTAAGTGTGTATAAAATGATGATTTAAATTTTTGATGATGTATTGGCTTTTCGTAACCAAGCCTTTGATTATCATGATAGGATCTTAAATTTTTTGTAATAAGGTAACTGGGCCCTTCATATTTTTCCACAATTTTTTCAAGCTCAATTACTCTTTTACAGAGTCTTTTCCTAGTCATCTCATCGTCTTTTGTGTTCCAACGAAGAGTGTCTAGTGTAGCATCAAGAATCCTATTTTGTTCAAGAGCTTCATTACAGCCTTCCACTACTTCATCAAATTTTCTTTTGCATTCTTTTAAATCATCTGTGAGTTTGACGATATAAACAGATTTCTCATGAATTTCTCTTAAGTGATCATCATGTGTTGCTAAGGATTCTCGAATTTGTTGTTTTAAAAGTTCATTTTTCTCCAACAATACATCATGATCTTTTCTAAATGACTCAAAATTTTTCATGATCAAGTCATTCTTATTTTTCAGTTTTTGATTTTTTGTAATCCAAGAGTCATGTGTTTCATTTGGAATTTATTTATATTGCCTAAGTTCACGACTTAGTTTTTTAGCGTAGTCTTTTTAACCATTACACATGTCTACTAGCTCATCATAAGTGGGTTTTTCGATTACCTCTTCTTGAGATAGTGATTGCACCTTACCATTTCCAAGAGCTATGAAGTCGACGTCGTCGTAGCCTTGCTCTCCCTTACTTGAATCTGAGTCTAGCCATGTTGCCTTCAATGCCTTCTTTTTCAGACCTGGATTTGAGCGGTAGTAGTCCCTGTTCTTGTCTTGTGAGACGGTACAGTTTGCACGGATGTATCTAGGCTTCTTGAACTTATAACACACGTCATCTTTCTCCCTTTCTCCTTGGTACCTACCATATCTTTTATGTTTGAGGTACTTACGAAATTTCTTGGTCAATAAAGCAATGTCCTCGTCTGACTCCTCACAGTCTGAATCTGCTTTTAACGGTCGGGATTTTTCTGCTTTCAGTGCAATGGTCTTCTCTTCGATTTTTGGTTCAATCCCGATGTTTTGTCTGTATCTTTTGGTTTCCGTCATCTCCATCTCGTATATCTTCAGCTTTTCTTGGAATGTGTAGTAGTCGAATCTCTTTTCTTAAAGGGTCTCCCTCATTGCAGCAGCCTTTACATCCTACTCTGGCGTGAGACAGCTTATGAGTTTTCCGACCTTTCGGTCATCATCCAACCCCTTACCTAAGCTTTCAAGTTTGTGGGTAATGATAATGAAGCAAGCGAGCATTTGATCCACATTTCTCCTGGCAACATGCGAAACACATCAAACTTATAAAAATATAAATTAACTTTAGCTTTTACCTCAGAAGCGGTTCCCTCATGCCGCTTCTGCATGTTGTTCCAGATCTCGTATGCTGCCTTGTAGTTTCGCCCGCATCGCATTAGTTCTTCGTTATTCAACCCTGCATAGAGAGCTGTCATGGCTTTGGAATTTGTTGTCTTGAGAGCTAGCTCCGCTTTTGTAAACACTGTCTTTCCATCGCTGACCGGAATATCCGTTTTATTGATGCACACATTCCATACCTCTTCTCCAAGCATCTGTAGAAAATGAGACATACGAACTTTCCACACATCATAGCATTTTCCATTAAAAAATGGTGAGCGTGTAAGATTTGTCCCATTGGAGACGAATGGCTTCGATGAGTACAAGTTTTCGGGAGGAGGAATTTCGGTTATTGAACCTTTTGCTTAAGCTTTTAAGATTTTGATAAGCACCTCATTCTGATACCACTGTAAATCGCCCTGGGGGTGAATAGGGTGATTGTGCGGAACTAAAAAAAACTAAAATAAAGTGAAGAGTAAATAAAAAGACTTAAGAAGAGCAAACGCAGATAGCACAAGTGACGCAACGATGTAACATGGTTTGACCCCCAGGTCTACGTCCATATCTCCTACTTGTAGCAATTCTCTGCCACAAGCATTCTACTATACTCAAAACTCTTGTACAGTGATTCTCAGATTCAGGCCGAGAGACCTATTACACCCACAAGACTTCTAACACAAGTCCCGTCAATCTCACCGATGTGGAAGAAAAGAAAAACTCAAGATCTTAAGTGATCATGACTGAAGAATACAAAATAGTTATCACACACACTCGGATTGATCGTTGAAATATTAGTTCAGAAGATTTTTCTCAGAAGTAATAGGTGAAGAATACATAGTGGGTTTGGCCAGTTAAATAGATTGGAAAGTGTATCGATCAAAATTAGAAACGATACATTCCAAAAATGTGAACAACGCAAAGTACGGTCGACCGCAATCTTGGTGCAGTCGACCGTTCATCTCTCTGACGTAAAGTAGAGAGATGAAGGGTTGACTGCTTCTTACATACTTGGGAGTTTCTGTCGACTGCGATGCGGTCGACTGTCATTAGGTGCGGTCGACCGGTATCGCGCTGTTCATGCCGAATCCACTTTATTTTCTTACAAAAAACTAATCAATCAATCAATCAATATTCTTACAGATTAAATCTCACAAATATAGAATGATAGCAACTGGTTTTGATAGCTTTCTTGGACACTAATCAATCAACTGCTCTTTTTGAATATGTTCTTCTTTTGCTTGATCTCTCAATCTTTCTTTATTACTTTCGTTCTTTGAATATTCTTGAATCTCTCTTGGATCTCTTATGGATATTATTTGATCCTGAAAATCTGAATAACTCAATTTAAACTTATTAGTATTTATAGACACGTTTTGTGCACACCAAACTAAGAGTCAACAGTCTAATGGTTCATTTGCTTGATGTAGAAGTCAATCTTGATCATACCGATAGACAATCCATGTGCAAAAGGGTGGAAGTGATGGTGGATTGTCACATTTCATAGAGTTTAGTATTTTGAACTAAATGTACTAATTTGCCAAATATCTTTCTCTTATACATAAGAACTATTCATCATGTTTTGTTTAGCCTAATGTGTTCTACTTAATATCAAAAATAAAATGGATCTGTATAGGAACACAAAAATGATTAAGGTGTCAATTAATTTCTTGGTTTCAATGCATTAAAAAAACATAACTACATAGGACAATTCTTATTCTTCCTCCCTGTTTTACTTTTTCTCTTTCGATTACCTTCGATTTTGGTACTTGAGATCAAGATAGAAATACATCTTACATACTATGAGAAGTTATCTTACATTCTCAACACCTTTATTTGTAAATACATGATAAATTGTGTGCATTTTCAAAGAGGGTCTCGAATGAGAATAAATCAACATTTAGACTATAGGGGCTCCCACTTCTGTAGTTCTCAAAAGATATACATTTTCATCTAACTTTTCTCCTTACTGTATATATAATGGAAGCATCCTAACTGTATAGCTACCGAACGTGTATCATGCTTCTCATTGTATGGAACCGTAAATTATATCTCTTTTATGGTATTGTAACGAATAATTTTTGGTTTCTTATTATTTCACATCTTATCATTATATATTGAATCATGCAAAATTTATATATATTCATATATGTAGTCATGAACAGAGTCTTTATCAGTTTGGAATTACATATAATCAATATGACCTAGATAAAGATGGATAGTTGATACTATTTATATACTTTATTCTAAACTATAAAAATATTTATCTTATCTATGTAATTTTATAAGTCCCTCAAAATTATATTACAAGGCAACACTAGTTTATATTAATTAGGGATTAACAGTGATGATATGGTTCAGACTTCTACCTCTTGCTTACTGAGTACTTGATCCCATGGCACTTGTTTTTAAAATTGTTTAGATAATAAAATAAATAAATTTATAGATTGTACTTAAAGGAGTTAATAAAATTCAAAATCTAAAGAGGGGTCTAAAAAAAGTTTTTCTTACCTATAAAACACTCAAACAGAGTTAAAGTCGGTGGACAGGTGAGGAACAAGCTGAACACCACAACCACTCTGGACCATAGTTATTCTCTTTTGATTACTGTGAATAAAAGGGGTTGACATCTAATCAATTTTCATTTGTTCTATTACCACAATATAAATGAAGTTAAATAAGATGGCCTCTAGCTATTTATATCAAACAAACCCTATTTCAATAATAATAATAATAATAATCTACATCCAAATGCACCCAATTAACATATGTATAAATTCTCATAAAAAAAAACATATGTATAAATACGAAAAGTCTTAGAGCATCTCCAATTGTTTTTGCTATTTTGCCAATTTGGCAAAATAAATTGGCAAAATAGCAAATGAAAAAATGAGTATTTTGCTCCGATCGTTATTTGCTATAATTTGACAAAAACAAAACAAAACAAAACAAAACATTTTGATGAAACATGTTGTTCCGTCAGTTTTTTTTAAATGTTTAAGAAGATTTAATTAACAATTAAATGGTAATTAGTTATTAAAAAGTATTAAATTAGTGATTTTCAATTAAGTTATTACTTAAACCATGATTAAGTAGGATTAAGTTTGGTTTTAATGGGCCTTTGGTGAGATGGGACATGTTGTCCCGTCCAAGATCTTTTGGGTTTCGGACGGGACAACATTTCTCGTCTGATGTTTTTATTTTTATTTTTTAAGGACGAAATATGTTGTTCCGTCCGATCGTTAAAACTGTAAAAAAATATTTAAAAAATTATTGGATGCGTTTAAAAAATTACAAAAAAATAGAGACGCCTGTATTTGGCAATTGTCAAATTCATTTCTCATGTTTGGCAAGTTACTGTTCCTCGTTTGCTAAAATTTGGCAACAAAGAAAGCGATTGCAGTTATCATTTGTTATTTTTTATTATTTTGACAAAATAGCAAACAATTGGAGATGCCCTTCCAACCGCTAGCTGTATATATAAAAAGTGTAGTATAATATCTTTAAACTCTTGTTTTCTTATCTCTCATTAATAAAATCGACTAAAATTTTTGTCATCTTTTCAGTAAAAACATAATTTCAAATATTACTAATGAAAAGCCCATTTGCTTGATTAATTAATTAAACACCCTCTTACTATTTTTTTTTAATGTAAAGGGTTGTATACTTGTATTAGAGTCTAATTGCGGACACAAGACCTGAGCATCCAGGGAATTGAGAAAGGATGAGGCAAAGTAACTAAACAGAGAGAAGACTTAAAATCTCGAAAAATGCTACCGATGTGTGAGATTCTAGCTCAAACTTATATGGAGCTTGTCTTTTAATGATTGATGAGTTCATTAATCACTAAAAGACAAATGGATAAGATCCACCAATCACTAAAATATATGTCCCATATAAATTTAACGTAGAATCTCATTTATATGCAGCATTTCTCTAAAATTTCAATCCAGATCACCAAATAGACTGTAGAAACCCCAAGGACAACCAACATCCAAAAATAACACCCCATAAATATAAAAGGCAAGAAGCTTGGAGGGGGTGGCGGCGGGATTATCGCCACCCCCTCCCCGTTCGCCGTTAGCCACCCTCCGTCGCCCCTCATCCACCTCCACCTCCATCCCAAGCCTCCCCATACCCCCGACCCTCCCAGATATGTCGTTCGTCTTCTCGCCCTCCACACCTTCGTCGCCACTTCGAATCGAAGCCACCCTTCGTCGCCCCTCCAACCTCCACCTGCGCTCGTGACGACGACCAGATCTGGTCGTGTTCGTCCTCTGCTCCTCCTGCACGCCGTCTTCCCTGCCCTTTCGGCACCGTCCTCTGGTGTTGCGCCGTCGACCACTGCATCGTACTGCCGTCAGCCTCCACCTCCACGTCTCCGCGCGTCGTAGGTGGTCGCGCGAAGCCTTGCCCGGCCGTTATCGCCCCTTCAGCGCCCTGGCGCCAGATCTGTTTCTCAGCTCCTCGACCTCTCTCGATCCACCTCCCCGATCTACCTCCCCTCCAATGCCCCGGCGCTGTGGTGGGCCGTCGAGGGTCGTTCGACGGCCAGATCTCTTGCTAGCCCATCGTCGAACTCTGGTCTGTTAGTGGGGGGTTTGGGGGTGTGTTGTTTGGGCTTGGGGTTTGGGTTAGGGTGGGATTAGGTGGATTTGCTAAATCTTTGCCCGGATGTTCTGTGTGCTCACTTGTTAGGTTGTCTTGCACGATTGTGGAGTTTGGGCCCAAAGATAGGGTCCCTCCGTGATGTGCGCTCACTTGTCTCAACCTCCGGGGTGCTTGTCTCAACTATCGCGAAGCGACGGAGCTCCGGTGCGTCGCCTCTCTTCGGCTGTCATATTGATGGCGCCTTCCAAGCCAGCGGATCTAGACACGACTCCCACGGTGGGGAGATCGTGCCACCTTCGGCTCGGAGATGGCAGACTTCTCGCGGTGACGCTGCCAGGGGAGCCCCTACGGACTGCCCCCCCAGATCGCAGAGTTCATCCTACGATGCACCGACGCACTTCGACTGCAGAGTTTGTCGGTGCGCCGATCGTGGATGTTGGTAGTGCCTCCTTAGGTCACGGAGCGATGTCTTCGTCGCGCCAGAGCATCCTCCCGCATCTTTGGTAGCGATCACCTCCGATCTGGGCGATGGCGAGGTCCCCCTCCCCCCTCCGCGCGCCTTACATTGTTTCCCGATTTTGAAGGTGGAGAGCTCCCACGGTGGGGAGATCCAGGTACACCTGCGGTGGGGAAGATTTACAGTTAGAGATGGGGAGTGTGATGTTTGCACAATTATGGGGCTTGGGCCCGTAGATGGGGTCCCCCCATGTTGTGCGCTCACTTGTTTCAGCTTCTGGGGTGTCCAACGACGTCGCCGGTGCAGTCTTCACAGTGCCTACTATCTGGCTATTGAGTTTCCTCCAGCTTAGGCCACTGTCTCGTAGCAGCGTCGCCTCTTTCCTTGGTTTGGAAGTAAGAGTCGAGATGAGTCTGTGTGGTGAGAATCGCCTGAGAGAGCAAGAGCGTGAGAGAGGTAAAGGTATCCTCTCCACGGCTCTCCTTTGGAGCGTGATTCTTTTGGTGGGGTGAGCGAGATAGTTGTTTGGTGAGAAATCGCCAGCAAAAGCACAATCGTGAAAGAGGTAAAGGTATCCTCTTCACGGCTATCTCTTTGGTAGCGGCTGTGGGAGCTATTGGTGCATTTGTAGGATGCATGATGGAGATGGTGGGAGGGTGCAGTTGCTGTGCTTGTGCTTTAATTCGGCCTACGGGGCTTGGGCCCAAAGATGGGGTCCCCCCAGCGAGGAGAAGGTAGGGATCAACGGGTGATAAAAGCCTGCCAGACTAGTTTCAGGAATGTGTGCACGTGTCGTGGAGGCAGTGTACGAAGCTAAACTGACGTACATACAATTTAGCGGGTCCAAGTTGTCGACCCACCCTCCAGGGTTGTTGGAGGGATCTGTTGTTTGTACTGGTCATGTTGCTTCATGTATATTTTATTTTCTGTCTGGCCCAGTTCTCTGGGTTTGTATCGTTAATTTCTTATTAATAAAATAGGGTGAGGCCCAGTTCTCTGGGTTTGTATCGTTAATTTCTTATTAATAAAACAGGGTGACTAGATTTCACTTTTTTCCTTTAATATATATATATATACTAGGTTTGCCCGTTGACACGTATCTACGGCACATCTTCGGCACGGTGCATCTTGTTTGATCATATAAAATAGTTTTGGAAGTCTAGCAAATTAATTGAAATAGCGAACATATAACAAAAAATATATTATATGGTTTTTTTTGAATTATTTTTAAAGTTGTTAAATTTTTAAATTTTTTAGTTTTTTAATTTTTAAAAATTTTTTTAAAAAATAATTTTCTTAATTTTTTGAATAGAGGAGGGAAGGAGAGAGAGAGAATTAAATAAATATAGGAGTTGTTTTGGGTGAGGGATTTGAATTTGAGTTTTGGAAGGAAACTTTTGGGGGGAAAATATGTTTTATGAGGTTAGATCTAGGCCTTTGATTTTTGGGAATTGAAGGAGAGCCACTTGATAGTTTTCTTTGTGTTTTATTATATACTAGGTTTGCCCGTTGATACGTGCCTACGGCACGTCTTCGGAACGGTGCACCTTATTTGATCATATAAAATAATTTTGTAGGTCCAGAAAATTAATTGAAGTAGCAAACATAAAGCAAAAAACATATTATATGATTTTTTGAATTATTTTTAAAGTTTTTAATTTTTAATTTTTTTAATTTTTTTTAGCTAAAAACATATTATACGATTTTTTGAATTATTTATAAAGTTTTTAAATTTTTAATTTTTTTAGTTTTTAATTTATTTTCTTAATTTTTTGAATAGAAGAGGAAGGGAGAGAGAGAGAGAGATAGAAAAAAAAATATTGGAGTTGTTTTGGATGGGGGATTTGAATTTGAGTTTTGGGAGGGAAAATATGTTTTGTGAAGTTAAATCTGGGCCTTTGATTTTTTGGGGGATTGAAGGAGAGCCACTTGATAGCTTTCTTTGTGTTTTAGTTCGGATCCGAGGGGCAGGTTGCCGTTGATACGTGCCTACGGCACGTCTTCGGAACGGTGCACCTTATTTGATCATATAAAATAATTTTGTAGGTCCAGAAAATTAATTGAAGTAGCAAACATAAAGCAAAAAACATATTATATGATTTTTTGAATTATTTTTAAAGTTTTTAATTTTTAATTTTTTAAATTTTTTTTAGCTAAAAACATATTATACGATTTTTGAATTATTTATAAAGTTTTTAAATTTTTAATTTTTTTAGTTTTTAATTTATTTTCTTAATTTTTTTGAATAGAAGAGGAAGGGAGAGAGGGAGGGAGAGAGAAAAAAAAATATTGGAGTTGTTTTGGATGGGGGATTTGAATTTGAGTTTTGGGAGGGAAAATATGTTTTGTGAAGTTAAATCTGGGCCTTTGATTTTTTGAGGGATTGAAGGAGAGCCACTTGATAGCTTTCTTTGTGTTTTATTATATAGATAGATAGATATATATATATATATATATATATATATATAGGGTAAAAGGGATATGAGCAACTTGATTATTTAGTAAATGAGCAAGTGATGAGGTGACATGCATGTGATTAGAAAATTCTGAAAGTGGTTAGATACTCAATGTATCACATGCATGCCACCTCATCACTTGCTCATTTACTAAATGAGCAAGTTGCTCATATCTCTTTTACCCATATATATATATATATATGAGGCAGGAAATGAGAGAATTTAATTTTTAAAAGCTAAAGCTTCTGCTACCCCTCTTCATTGCATTGCATTGCAAATGCAAGCTGTATTGATTTGAAAAAGCAAAGAACCTCCCCCTCCTTTCTTTGTTTTTTCCTTCTTCCACACCTACCTAAACCCCACCTTAATTTAATGATATTTTTCTCCAAAATAGGTCTCCTTTTAAACTAATTTTTAAAGTAAGTCTGTTTCGGAACTAATTTCCAAAATAGGTTAATTCTTCTAGGCCGCAGTACTGAACTGCAGCCTTTTTAATAACGAAGTCGTAGTTGTAAATTGCGACCTCAGTACATATCATATAATACTAAACTCTTACACTTGAAAAAAAAATTCACAAGTATAAAATATAAAAAATATGAGGCCGCAGCGGGGTACATCGGTCTCTATATAATATTAGGCCGCAGTCCACAACCACTACCTCAGTTATATGCTAAAAACTGGATCCTGCGAAGCATATAACTGAGGCCGCAGTTGTGAACTGCAGCCTATGTTATATCGAGGCCGCAGTACCCAATTGCGACCTCGTATTTTTCACATTTTACACTTAGAAATAATCTGCCAAGTCTCGAAACAGATTAGCTATGATATGTAATTAGGCCGCAGCTGTAAATTGCGGCCTCGAAATCGAAGATGCCGTAGTTCGGAATTACGGCCTATAATATATCGAGGCCGCAGTACTCAACTATGGCATCATATTTTTCACATTTTACATTTAGATTTTTTTTTTTTTTTTTTTTTTAAAGTATTGAAGTTTATCATTATATGACATGTACTGAGGCCACAGTTCACAACTGCGGCATCGTTATTAAAAATACTGCAGTTCGGTACTGCCGCATGTAAGGACAGACCTATTGAGAATTAATTTTAAAATAGACCTATTGTAAAAATTAGTTTAAAAAAAAAGACCTTCTTCGGAAAAAGAAAATATATAATTTAATTTGTTATTAAGAAAAAAGGACCCCCTCTCATAACTCCACATGGGGCATAGCATCAAAATTAGACCCCACTCTCATAATAAAGCACTCTTTTTTTTAATCAGTCGCTGCTTCATCGGTCTTCAATTTCAAAGTGTAGAGAACACAGAGATATACTCCGTATTTTGAGGAGCATAGCTTTGGAAATAGTGAGAGAGTTGTTGTGTGTGTTTAATTCCATGAAATTGGAGTCAGCAGTCTTGTTAAGGACAAAAACATTGTGAGTTTTTAATATCAATAAGACCAAAATGATCACACAAGAAGAAGACAACCATACCTATGTCATCGGATAAAGACAGTAGTAGCAGCTCTAAGAGAAGAAGGATCACACCACCAAAATTCCACACAAATGGCTGCTTCTACTCCTCTTCCAATCATTGCCATTCTTGTTTCTTTCCTTCCTCTTCTTCTTCTTCTTCTTCTTCTTACCTTCTCCATTTCCCCAGTCCTCTCATTCCCTTCCAATGCCCACAACTCATCAACTTTCAATCCTCAAAAGGAGCTTCACCGGCATAGGAATATCAATGCACAGCTCAACAAGATCAACAAGCCTTCTCTCAAGCAAATTCAGGCATTCCCTCCAAAACCCATCTCCTCTTTTTTCCTCTGCGTTTTTTTATTTTATTTTTCTTGCATCAGTTTCATGGATGAGAAATAAACGAAACAAGAGTTTAAATAAGCTCCAAAGTCTCTCTCCATGTTCCAACTCTTTTTTTTTTCTTCTGTGTTTTCTTTTGATAGAGTCCTGATGGTGATATTATAGACTGTGTTGCATCTCACCTTCAACCAGCATTTGATCATCCCAAACTCAAAGGGCAGAGGCCGTTGGTAATATACTTTGATGGGTTTTTTGTAAATATGTTTTTTTTCAAGCAATAAGAATAGTTTGATGAATTTTGGGTGAGAAAAGTTTGAATGTGGGTAATGAATGCTACAGGATGCACCAGAGATGCCAAAAAGCAATGAGACATTAATGGAGAAAGAAATGGGTGATAATAACTTCCAATGGTGGAGTGATTCAGGTGAGTTTTGCCCAGAGGGAACAGTGCCTATTAGAAGAACTATTGTTAAAGATGTTCTGAGAGCTAGTTCAATTAAGAGATTTGGGAGGAAGCCTCTCAGAACAGTGAGAAGTGATTCTTCTGGCAGTGGCCATGAGGTTAAGTTTCTTCAGCAATTTTTTTCTTTTCTTTTTTCAACACATTTAATTTATGAAACTTTTTTGGTTATTTTTTCATTGCTTTAATGAAATACTTGAAGTCGGAAGTAGTTCTCAATCTTCCATTTTTGGGGGTTTTCATCATTGGTTGTTTCAGTTCATGAGCATATGCAAATGAGTAATACTACATCCACCACCAATTTCACTGGTACACTCCAATTGGTAGGAAAAACTCTATCTTTCCCTACAAATTGAAGTGTGCTGTCTAAGACAGTAAACAAAATAGTAGTGAAATTGGCAGTGGAGGAAGAATTAATCGCATAGTATGTTATTTTAGCAGATGCACCCTTTAATTTTATCATTTGTACCAATAAATATGTTTTAGAAACTTGAACTGTCACTGTCATTAGGTTAGATTATCAACATCTAAGAACATTGAATAATAAAAGCCTGTCCAACTCTAACTGTTTTCTTTTGTTTTTTATTTTGATAAAATAGTGACTAGGGTCACCAGTTTCTCCAACTCAACTGTTACTTCACCAATTCTCTTTAAAATAATACTATGACTTCATCCATATTGTTAGCTATAATTGTTCCAATAAGATGTAGGATTAATAAATGCAAAACTGCAGCCTGAAGGATAAATGTATTTTTTTTTTAGTAATGCTAGAGCCACTATCAATTTCACTGCATTTCTATTCACTATCTTAGGTGGCACACTCCAATAGGTAGAGGAAGATAGAGTAGGTGAGAGAACTCTCCAATAGGAGTATGCCACCTAAGGTAGTGAAGACAATGATAGTGAAATTGGTAGTGGCTGAAGCATTACTCTTTTTTTTTTGCTTTTGCATTTGCATTTGCAGGTGCTAAGCCCAAGAAACCAATTGACTTGGATACTAGTGTTTTTGTTGCAGAATCGATTATATCTTTAGTTGGCCAAAACTTAATGGAAGTACTTAATAATAGAAAGACTAGTTAGAATCCAAGAATAATTAAATTAAGATTAAGCTAATAATAATATATCATTTTAATAATAGTATGCTATAAAAAGATAATTTAGGAATCTTCTGCAGTTCCAGTTCATGGCACTTGTGTAACTAATGAGCATTGTTATCAAAATGCAGCATGCAGTAGGATATGTAAGTGGAGCTCAGTACTATGGTGCCAAAGCTAGTCTTAATGTATGGTCACCAAGGGTCACAACTCCATCTGAGTTCAGTCTTTCTCAGATGTGGGTCATCTCTGGTTCGTTCGGTGGAGATCTCAATACCATTGAAGCTGGATGGCAGGTAGATTTCCACAAAATAATTATAAGGGATTTGTAATGTGACAGAAACGAAGTCATATTCTAAGCTCAAAAATAAATAAATGATTGATAACCACTTTTTTCTTTTGAATTTACAGGTTAGCCCACAACTATATGGTGATACCCTTCCAAGATTTTTCACTTATTGGACAGTAAGTGCATTCATCTCATCGATCTTTAATCTGATTTTCTTTTGCAATTTCATTCAAATTTACGGAATATTAGCTCTAAGTTTTGACAACCACTATTATTAATTTTCATTACTTATACAGAGTGATGCATATCAAGAGACTGGATGCTACAACCTCTTGTGCTCAGGATTTGTCCAAACAAACAATAAGATTGCTATCGGAGCAGCTATATCACCTAGGTCAGCGTATAATGGAGGCCAATTCGATATCAGTCTCTTAATATGGAAGGTAATTACTTTTTTGCCAAAATAATAAGAATAACACAAAATCTTATTTGCTACAAAAATAACCTTGCTGACACGTATATTCAGCCATACAAATATCACCGAAAATGTTTTATTAATTTCTTATTAATAAAGTGCCAGACTTCCGCCCACACCCACAGTTTTTTGTTTTTTTTTGTTTTGTTTTTGGGTGCCTCAAAAAGAACAAAAAAGAAAGATTTTCAGTAAGATTTGTCAGTTCATGTAGGGATCAATAGACACTAAATCTATAAACATGGTTCAAAACATCTTCAACTTTTTGTGGTTAGAGCCATTAGCTAAAGGCTTTGCTTTTACCCAACAATGTGCTTTTTGAAGCACTAGAAAGAAAATTCAGAGCTTTATCAAAGTGTCGATTGTAGGCCCCCACCCACTAATTCATGGAGTTGATGGTCCACTGTAAAATTTATGGTGGGTCCTCAGGTCATGATCAAAAGGAGGAGGATGAGGAGGCATTGCTGAAAGTGCACTGGAAAAGCACTCACTCCCCAGCTCCAGCCTTTTCCTCTGTAGATACTTGGTCTCTGAGACTACTCTTTTTCCTTCTAGTTTCCCTCAATGTTTTTTTACTGAAACAGAAGATGTTCTTCGTGCAAATTCTGTTACTTTTAGGGGATTATCAAAACTTATTATGTAATTATTAGCCTATAATTTTCATATCGGACAATGTTTTAGGTAACTTATGTTAATGGTTGGCGTAAAATCATGCTTTTCATTATATCTACTGATCACTGACCGAGCGTTTTACCCAGGGCTTCCCGGGGCCGAGGCAAAAGGCCCAAATAATTATTTTTTGGTCCCTAATAACAATATAATTTTTTTACATGCAAAATATGTGCCTATATTTATAAGGAGAATACGAATTTGGAGGCCCTTAAAGTTGCAAAAAATCCGGGGCCCTGCCTCAAGGTGGGGGCCGGCCCTGGTTTTACCCACTAGCATTTTGGACTGAACACGGTATTGATCATTCAGTAACAATATAGACTGAATTTGAGTGAACTTCTAGACTGAATTTGAGTAATTAAAAGTAGATATATATATTTTTTGTTGTGATTAGGATCCGAAACATGGACATTGGTGGCTACAGTTCGGATCAGGGCTACTGATAGGATACTGGCCATCATTTTTGTTCAATCACTTAACCAGTCATGCAAGCATGGTGCAATTTGGTGGGGAAATTGTAAACTCAAGACCCTCAGGATTCCACACTTCTACTCAGATGGGGAGTGGCCATTTTGCATATGAAGGTTTTCGGAGGGCCGCTTATTTTCGCAATTTACAGGTTGTTGATTGGGACAATAATTTACTCCCTCTGTCTAATATCAGGCTCTTGGCTGATCATTCAAACTGCTACAGCATCCAAGGTGGGGTAAATAGAGCTTGGGGGAATTATTTTTATTATGGGGGACCTGGCAAAAGTTTGAGATGTAATTGAAAATAAATTTTCTGGGAATTCTTGGCAGGGGGAGGTTTGGTTCATTTCAGATTTTTTTTTTCTCCTCTTCTTCTACTTTCTATCTTTTTGTTATTAACAGGTAATTGATTGTACTGTACGACAAGGCGAAGAGGTATGTAAATTTTGAGAAAATTATAGTGAATATATACCATGATTTGTGTTATTTTGGTTATTTTGGTTGTTTTGTAAGACTTTTCAATAAGACTTTTCAATGTAAGAATATAAAACTTCCTTTTTCATACGGTGTCTAGTAGTTTTGTATTGACTAGCAAAGGCGGAACGCATGAATTTCACTCATGGTTCTAAGGGTGCGTTTGGCCTAGCTTTTTTTGGGCTTTAAAGCTACTTCTGAAGGAGAAGCTAGAAATAGAGCTTTAAAATTAAAAGCTGAAGCTGTTTGGATAATCAGCTTTTTTTTAACTTAAAAGCTACTTTTAAGCTAGAAGTTGTTTGGCAAAAGATATCAATTAAAAGCTACTTTTACACTTAATTTAAGTTTTTAATTTTATTTAAGACTGAAATATAAGTTATCAAATTACAAAAAAAAATCTTTATATTACTAATAAATGAAATATATATATATATATATATATATATATATATATATATATATATATATATATATATACACACACACACACATTTGAAATGTACGTAAATAAAAACATCAAAGGGCTACGATACTTTATAAAATTCATCATTCAATTCAAAATGGGTAATTCAATGACAATGAAAATGACAAAGTGTTTACAATATCATAAAATGGGATATTAACGATTTCTATTTTCCATCAATGCAACTGCTATTTGAGTACGAACTGTATCCATATAACCACCATCTACTGCTCTTCTAGTATTATATGAAGTCATTTCCACGTCATTGTATCTTTCCCCTTCGTAGTCATCCATATATCCGGGAAGATGATCGCACCTGTTGAATTCCTCATCTTCGATAACACATAATCTAATGAAGTTATGAAGTGCTGTTGTTGCAACTATAATTTTTTGTTGTTTTATCAAGGGATATGGTCTCATATCACATAATATATGCCATCTTTTCTTCCAAACTCCAATTGTCCTTTCAATGACATTTCGTAATGAAGAATGTGCATGGTTGAATACTTCTTGTAAACCTTCTGCTTGAATGCCATCTCTGAAATCAGGAATGTGATATCTTTCACCCTTGTATGGTGCTAGATATCCTTTCATATTTGGATATCCAGCATCAACTAGATAGTATTTTCCTATACAAAAAAAAAAGAATTAATTATTAGCTTATATTAAAAATAAAAAAAATTCCATTACAGATCTAACAAGTATGATACAATAAACATATAACAAAGTAAAAAAATCTAGACATTTGTATATCCCAGATTGTAAAATCCCAGATGGTAACTTGACTTCTTGTAAAATCTAGACATTAGTCTGCTTCAAGCTCCAATATATGCTAATACTCTTCCTGTTCGAATGTGCAGTGGAGGAAACCCAATATCCCATCAGACCACCAACATTCGAACATCATTTTACAATCTGGGATATACCATCATTAATGTCTAGACATTAGTTCGGTGTAACTTGACTTTGATTGTAAAATCCCAGATTGTAAAAATTCCATCACAGATCTAAAGTCAAAAAATTCCATCACAGATTGTAAAAATTCCATCACAGATCTAAAGTCAAAAAATTCCATCACAGATTGTAAAAATTCCATCCCAGTTTGATAATTTAACAGATCTAAATTCAAAAAAAATGATTGAACAAATCTAAAGCCATACCTGGTTCGACTTCGACGAGTTCGACGGACGCGAAGTACAACGGCAACGAAGGCGACCTGGTTCGACTTCGACGAGTTCGACGGACGCGAAGTACAACGGCAACGAAGGAGACCTGGTTCGACGGCGAAGACGGCTCTCTGGTTCGTCTGCGGCACAGTTCGACGACGGCACAGTTCGGCGGCGGCACAGATCGTCTGCAGTGGAGGAAGGGGAAGGGGAAGGGGAAGGGGCAGGGGAGTTTTTTTTATCTTTGGTTTTGGGTAAAAAAGAAGAGAACGTGTAGAAAGAAGAAAAAAAGGAGAAGCCAGAAGTAGATCTGATCAGCTTTTTTTGGAGCTCCTTTTCTTAACAAAAAAAAGCTACTTCTACTTTTGGTGGGCTTCTCAAATTATGTGTTTGGCCCAGCTTCTCCTTCTAAAGGAGAAGAGAAGCTACTTTTAAGCTGGGCCAAACACTACCTAATAACCGTTGCTCCGTACTATCTCCCATGCTCTTTCCTAAGCAACAACAAAAGAATTTTTTTTTTGTGCAAACACTATGCTAGTTAAATTTAACTTAAAATTAAATTCCATCATTGCAGCCAAGTGGGCGAGGGTTAGGGCTGCAAACGAATCAAACTATTCGCTAGCTACTCGGCTCGAGTTCGGTCAAAACTCGGCTCGTGTCGAGTTCGAAAGCGAGCTCAATACGTAAACGAGCCGAGCTTGAGCTCAAAGGTACGTAGATTTTAGGCAGAAACTCGCGAGTATTTGGCTCGAACTCGGTCAAAGCTCGGCTCGTGTCGAGCTCGAGCCTGAAAGTGAGCTCGATACATAAACGAGCCGAGTTCGAGCCTCAAGGTATTTGGCTCGACTCAACTAGTTTGCAGCCCTAGCGAGGGTACAGGGAATAAGTCCAAATATTATCCTGACCAGAATTTCGCTTACGAACTTATTCAATGTTTTAAAATACTGGAGTATTTCTTGGAGAAAAAGAAAAAAATTAATTGAAATCACGACAACTCATTAAAAAAACGAAAAGTATCGATTCAACATAAAATTAACTAGGGAAACTCTCTCTCTTTCTCTTTTTTACTTTTGTCCTTCTCATATCCAAATAAAGAAATTAAACTTTCTTTTGTTATCATAAACTTAACTACAAACAATAGAAAACAAAATAATAAAAGCAAGTCGTTTAAATTTTTATTTTTATTTTATTTGTATTTTTCATACTTCAAACAACATTGCTCCTAATGTACAAACTAGTAAATGGGTCTGTCAAAAGAACTAAACAATATCCTTTTCAGTATGAGAAAGTGTACTCTTAACAATAATCTTAGAATGTTTCCTCCCAAAAAAAAAAAACAATAATCTTAGAATGACTATAGAGGAGTCTTGGAACCAACCGGTAGACACATTAAATGCGATTAATATGTGGATTCTTAAGATTAGATGTTTATGTAAACGACTTAAGGCGTGAGCGAAACTTGGGTTTGAGCAGATAAGGAGACAAAAACAGAATCTTGATGAACGTATATAGGAACTAGAAACCATAGAAGAAGAAAGAGAGCTCAATGTCTTGGAATATGAAAAATTGGCAAAGAGTAGAGAATATTGCTTTCCAATGGAGAGATGGAAAAACAATATTAATTGGATCATAAGAGGAAAGATGATCTTACATGTATTATGAGATTAGAAACCTGTGAATATATAGTTACAAGTATAACAAACTCCTCCAATAGTGTATGTTGGCTAACAAACTTACAATAGCCTAACAACTAAGGATAGGATACAGACGCAATATACAAAATGCTAACAAACTCCTCCTATAGTGCTGCAGGCTAACAAAACTTCTAACAGTATAGATCTTATCTCCTAATACCCCCCTCAGGTTGGACGATGAATGTCGATGAAACCCAACTTGGATAACAGAATTGTAAAAGTAATCTGGCCGAGAGCTTTAGTAAATATGTCGGCTAACTGATGTCGGGTGGGCACGTAGCTTGTTCTAATAATGCCGGATTGCAGCTTCTCACGAACAAAATAACAGTCTATTTCAATGTGTTTTGTCCTTTCGTGAAAGACAGGTGTTACGGCAATATGCATGGCTGCTTGGTTATCACAGAATATAGGAGTAGGAACAACTTGACGGGCCCCAAGATCATTCAGAAGTTGACGGGGCCAAACAACTTCAGCAACGGCAGCGGCCATAGAACGATATTCTGCCTCAGCGGAAGAACGGGAAACTACAGTTTGTTTCTTGGATTTCCAAGAGATAGGTGATGATCCAAGAAGAGAACAGTAGGGCATTGTGGAGCATCGAGTGGTTGGACAAGCTGCCCAATCTGAATCACAGTAAACATGCAAGTCCAAAGGTGAAGTTGCAAGAAGAAAAGTCCTTGGCCAGGCATGCCTTTAATGTAACTGAGAATACGATGAGCAGCATCAAGGTGGGGCACACGTGGAGCACTCATGAATTGGCTAAGAAGATTGACGGAGAATAGGATGTCCGGTCTCGTTATGGTCAGGTAAAGTAAGCGACCAATAAGGCGTCTGTATGGGGCAGCATCATGTAACAAATCACCCGAATCAGTTGAAAGTTTGGTGTTGGTATCCATAGGAAAAGTAACAGGTTTGGAACCAAGAAGTCCGGCATCAGATATAGTGTCCAAGGCATACTTTCTTTGACAGATAGTGATTCCAGAAGAACGACGAGCAACTTCCAAGCCTAAGAAGTAAGTGAGAGGACCCAAGTCTTTAAGTTTAAAGCTGGAGTGCAGATATTTCTTGAGTGTAGCAATGGCATCTGGACTAGAACCTGTGATGATCAAGTCGTCAACATAGACAAGAAGAACAGTAAATTCATCAGCCGTGGATTTAATAAAAAGCGAGTAGTCGGCTTTAGATTGGGAGAAACCAGCTGAGAGGAGTGCATTGGGGAACTTGGAAAACCACTATCGGGAGGCTTGTTTAAGCCCATACAAAGATTTATGCAACCGACAAACTGTATGACAATTGTGAGGGCCTTTCTTGTGTGTATAACCAGGAGGCATCTTCATGTAGACCTCTTCACCAAGATTGCCATGAAGAAATGCATTTTGTACATCAAGCTGATGCAATCTCCAATTCCGGACAGCAGCAATTGCAAAAACAGCACGGACAGTGACAAGCTTCACAATTGGAGCAAAGGTTTCTCTGTAATCAATGCCCTCTTTCTGACTATAGCCCTTAGCCACTAGTCGAGCTTTGTAACGCTCTATAGAACCATCTGAACGATGCTTGATATTAAACACCCATCGACTACCGATAGCATGTTTTCCAATGGGAAGAGGAACAACAGACCATGTCTTATTCTCCTCCAAGGCGGCAATTTCAGAATCCATGGCAGCTCTCCATTGTGGGTTCTTAATAGCTTGTGTGAAACTGGTAGGTTCTGTTGAAGAAGAAACAGATAACACAAAAGAACGATATCTTGGAGACATATTAGAATAATCAGGGAATGAAGAAATAGGATACCTTGTGCCAGGAGCAATGATAGTGGCATGCCTAGAGACGTTGAAAGCTGTATAATGACAGTGGTAGTCCTTCAAGTAATTAGGTTTCTGTCAGTTATCTCTTTGAGGATATCTAGGAGGAACGGGTTGTGATGTGGGCACGATATTTTGGAGAGGAGGCGAAGCATGAGTTTCTAGTGTAGGACTTGTAGGAGGTATAGGTGATGACGGTTCACTTGTGGTCATGTCAAGTGAGGGAACTGTGGGAGATATTGGGGATGGTGTGTCATGAACAGAAGGTATCTCATGAGCATCAGTGAGAGATGTAGTGGAAGGTTCGACTATGGGAGCTTGTGAATGATGATTTGGAATGTCCATAGTATCGGAAATGATTGGGAGAGGAATGGTAGTGTCGGACGAGATTGGTGGATCATTGACCGTTTCCTGAAATGGAAAAGTGGATTCATGGAATACGACATGGCGACTGACAAAATATTCTTTCTTTTGTAGATCATAGAGTTTGTATCCTTTTTGAGCAAAAGGATAGCCAAGAAATATGAAACGTCGTGCACGATGTGAAAATTTTGTTCTACCTTGAGATGGTGTGGTAGCAAAACAAAAAGACCCAAAAATACGTAAGTGAGTGTACTTGGGTGGTTTAGCAAATAATTTTTCGAAAGGGGAAATATTACCAAGTAAAGGAATTGGTAACCTGTTAATGATATATGCAGCAGTAAGCACACAATCGCCCCAAAAATGGATTGGTATGTTTGCTTGAAATTTAATGCACGAGCAAAGTCAAGAAGGTGTCGATGTTTGCGCTCAACGAAACCATTCTGTTGAGGAGTATAAGGGCAAGATGTTTGATGTAAGATGCCATTATCGAGGAAAAAGGTTTTAAGGGATAAGAACTCAGTGCCATTATCAGATTGAAAAATTTTAACAGCAGTTTGGAATTGATTTTTTACTGGAGCGATGAAGTGTTTGATAAAACCTTGAGAATCAGATTTAGATTTCATGAGAAAGATCCAAGTACATCTTGTATAATCATCAACAATGGTAAGAAAGTACTTCTCTCCATGTAAGGTGGGAGTTGAATACCCTCTCCATATGTCACAGTGAATTAGCTCAAAAGGAAATGAAGTAGTAATCGAACTATTTGAAAAAGGTAATTTAGTTTGTTTTGCAAGAGGACAAATCTCACAAGAGCATTTTGAATGAGAAAAAGAAATTTCATTGAAATTATTGGATAAAAATTGCAATCTTCTAGATGACAAATGACCAAGACAATAATGCCATACAGACACATTACTGATGGAAGGGCTACTACTTGCTAAATAATATAAGCCTCCGACTTCTCTAGCTACTTCAATCGTCGTCCTCCTGGTTCGATCCTGAAATGAACATTCAGTAGGTGAGAAAATAACGAGACAATCAAGAGACATACTGAGTTTGCTAACAGAAATAAGATTAAAACAGAAGCAGGGAATAAAGAGGACATGAGATAAAAGGATGGAAGGTGTGAGTTGAACATCACCAATGTGAGTAACTCTTGCAAAGTCACCATTAGGTAGCTTAACAGGAGGAAAAGAACTAGTTGCAACAATATTTGAAAGAAGAGATAGATCAGAAACAATGTGATTTGTAGCCCCTGAGTCGACTATCCAAAGAATTCTAGATTACATAGAAGAAAAATAGGATTTGAAAGAAGGAAGGCAAAGTTTACCTGTTAGATTCACACTAGGCTGTAAATTACCTTCTTGGAGGATACTCGAGAGTTTCTGAAATTGTTCTGAAGTAAGAGATTGAGCAGATCGAAGTTTCTCAGTACTGGAACTGGTTCCGTGAATGTTAGTTGGCTTGTGGAGATGATGACCAGGCGGGAAACCATGTAACACATAACACTTTTCCTTGTAGTGACCATGACGGTGATAGTGATCACAATAAGGACGACCTTTGGGCTTTTGTTGAGATCCAGCTTTAGCAAAAGTAGCATTGGCAGCTGGAATAGGAGTAACCGAAGAAGACGGGCCTCCAGTATTGATGTGGAAGGCTGCAGCATCTGAGATAGTAGTGTGTTGATCAATAGAGGCAATAGCATGCTGGCGTTCTTCTTGCAATATGAGAGAATAGCCTTTGGTGATCGAAGGTAATGGATCCGTGAGGAGGACCTGTCCACAGATGGCACCAAAAGACTCGTGGAGTCCTAAGAGAAATTGGATCAGTTGTTCACTATTCTGAGTAGCCTGAAAAGTCTTTGATGCACCACACGAGCATTGGGGAAGGGGCTGCAATGATGTGAGCTCATCCCAAATAGTTTTCAGCTTTGTGTAATAGGCTGAAAGAGAAATAGTACCTTGAGTGCACAAGGCAAGATCACGATGTAGCTGGAATATACGAGAAGCATTACTTTGAGCGAAACGTTCATGAAGGTCCTGCCATATATCATTGGCATTCACAACATAAATGACGCTTTCAGCAATTTCTTTGTTGAGGGAGTTGAGAATCCATGACTTCACCATGTCATTACATCGTTTCCAGAGAGCATAATCAGGTGAATCAGGGGACGGAGCTGTATTGCAGCCATCAATACAGCTTGTTCTTGGCGCCCAGAGAAGTTTTCATGGTGCGACTCCAACTAGAAAAATTGTTGCCATCCAATACCTGGCTGACTAGAGCAGCTTCGGGATTGTCAGAATGATGCAAGAAGAAAGGACTGGAGAACTCGGTAGTTGAATCGTTGTTGTTTCGATTATCATTGGTTTGAGTGGAGGACTCATTAGATGGAGGATTTGTTGCCATAATGATGATGAAGGAAGAAAGAACGCTCTGATACCAAATTGGATCACAAGAGGAAAGATGATTTTACATGTATTATGAGGTTAGAAACCTATGAATATATAGTTACAAGTATAGCAAACTAATCCAATAGTGTAGGATGGCTAACAAACTTACAACAGCCTAACAGCTAAGGATAGGATATAGACGCAATATACAAAATGCTAACAAACTCTTCATATAGTGCTGCAGACTAACAAAACTTCTAACAGTGTAGATCTTATCTCCTAATAATATTGGAGACATAGATCGAGGGTTTAGTGGCTTAAAGAAAGGGGCACCAACACTGCCTTCTTCCACAAGATAGACAATGGGAAGAGAAGGCAGATTCACATTGCTGGATTATATGTGGGGGGGAATTGATATGAGGATGTCTCACAAATTAGACAACAAATTGACACATGTTTCAGAGAGTTTCTTGGAAAGAGGAGAACACAAAGATGAACGTTAAACCCAGACATGTGGAGTGACTCTAGAATTGAAGGGAGTGACGCACTCGAAGAGGCATCCTGGGAAGAGGAGGTGTTTGCGTGTGATTAAGAATCTGGGACAAGACAAAGCCCCAGGTCCTGAGAGGTTCCTTATCTTTTTTATAGACTTTTTTGGAAGATCATCAAGAGAGAGTTGTTAGATATCTTTCACGAATTGTACCGGGGGTTGCAAACGTAGATAGATTGAATTATGCCAATGTAATTTTGATCCCTAAAAAGAAACCGAAGGTATGAGGGTGACCGATTTAAGATGTATTAGCCTTCTAAATGAGTCCTTTAAGATAATAACTAAAGTACTTGCAAACCAGTTATCACCTCATTTATCGGACGTCATTGGCAAATCACAAAATAGTTTTGTGAAAGGGAGAGACATCATGGATAGTATTGCCTCCGCACATGAGATCATGATTAGAGGAAATAAGGACAATGTTGATGGAATTCTACAAAAAAAACTTGATTTTTAGAAGACATATGAAACGATTGAGTGGGACAGTGTGGACGAAGCTCTTGAACTCAAAGGGTTTGGTACTAAATGGAAAATGAGGATGAGAAAATGCGTTAAAGGGTGGAAATCATTTATACATTTGAATGGAGAATACGTTCGTGAAATTCAATGTCGTAGGGATCTTAGAGAGGGGATCCTCTCTCCTTATTGCTCTTTATCTTAATTGCTGATCGTTTAACAGAAATAACAAAAAGAGATAAAGATGGAGAACTGGATAAGGGCCCAGCAACTAGAGGAGTTCATGAACCAGTGCCTATTCTACAATACGCGAACAATACCCTTATATTCAGAGCATCGAGCATGGAGGAAATCATGTTCTTAGGGGTCATCAAGAGATGCTTTGAATCATGGTCTAGACTGTCAATCATTCTCCATTAGTGTTTTATCATCCCCCTGAGAGAGGAGCTCTCTACTCTGATAGAATTGATTACGGCTTGTCTGGGATGCAAGAGAGGAGAGTTTTCCCTAAAATATTTAGGTACGCTCATCAAACCAGGTAGTATGCACCGGGAATATTAGATATTTTAGGTCGAGAAAGTGAAAAGAAGACTAATTGGGGGGAAAGAAAAATTTCTTTCAGTAGGAGGTAGAAACATGTTGATCAACTCGGCACTAACACTACAAAACGCACGGGCTTTACCGACGTTTTTTTGCACATTTACCGACATTTATAAACCCCGCTGTATATACCACCGGCGTTTTATAAATCACCGGTGCAAGTGTCGCTGAATCGCGTGTCGCTGTAGGTTAGGGACATTCACCGGCGTTTTTTACGACTGCCGGTATAGGTTAAACCTACACCGGCGGTCGAAAAAACACCGGGGAATGTGTGTTTCCGTTTGGTAGTGCTGTTTTCGGCCATTACCTACACCGGCGTTCTTAAACTGCCGGTAAAGACTCTCAATTTTTTGCTGAAAGCTACACCGGCGCTTGTAAAAACGCCGGTGTAGCTATATTTATAAAAAAAAAAAAATTTAATTAAAAAAAATAGAAAATTAGATGACAGTTAACCCATTTTGGTAAAAAAAGTATGCTAAGATGACAATCAGATGGCTAATATCTAGCATCTTTAACATTGAAAGAAAATGAAAATTTCCAGTATCTAAGCATGTTTGTCTATAAATTCTTCATCCCAACTAAATCATGATGTTTGTGGCAGCAAAAGAAACCTGCACAAGGTTTGTTCAGCCCAATCCTTGTACAGATTTGGAGAATTTTGGTATACAGCTAGCATCCTTAGATGACAGTCAACCCATTTTGGTAAAAAAATCATGCTAAGATGACAATCAGATGCATGAATTCAGCTTCTTCAACAGTAAAAGAAAATGAAAATTTTCAGTATCTAAGCATATATGTTTGTCTATTAATTCTTCATCCCAACTAAATCATTGATGTTTGTGGCTCCAAAAGAAACCTGCACAAGGTTTGTTCAGCCCAATTCTTGTACAGATTTGGAGGATTTTGGTATATATACAGCATCCTTAGTTGACAGTTAACCCATTTTGGTAAAAAAAATCATGCTAAGATGACAATCAGATGCATGAATTCAGCTTCTTTAACAGTAAAAGAAAATGAAAATTTCCAGTATCTAAGCATATATGTTTGTCTATTAATTCTTCATCCCAACTAAATCATTGATGTTTGTGGCTCCAAAAGAAACCTGCACAAGGTTTTTTCAGCCCAATTCTTGTATAGATTTGGAGGATTTTGGTATACATACAGCATTCTTAGTTGACAGTTAACCCATTTTGGTAAAAAAATCATGCTAAGATGACAATCAGATGCATGAATTCAGCTTCTTTAACAGTAAAAGAAAATGAAAATTTCCAGTATCTTAGCATATATGTTTTTCTATTAATTCTTCATCCCAACTAAATCATTGATGTTTGTGGCTCCAAAAGAAACTTGCACAAGGTTTGTTCAGCCCAATTCTTGTACAGATTTGGAGGATTTTGGTATACGTACAGCATCCTTAGTTGACAGTTAACCCATTTTGGTAAAAAAATCATACTAAGATGACAATCAGATGCATGAATTCAGCTTCTTTAACAGTAAAAGAAAATGAAAATTTCTAGTATCTAAGCATATATGTTTCTCTATTAATTCTTCATCCCAACTAAACCATTGATGTTTGTGGCTCCAAAAGAAACCTGCACAAGGTTTGTTCAGCCCAATTCTTGTACAGATTTGGAGAATTTTGGTATACATACAACATCCTTAGTTGACAGTTAACCCATTTTGGTAAAAAATCATGCTAAGATGACAATCAGATGCATGAATTCAGCTTCTTTAACAGTAAAAGAAAATGAAAATTTCCAGTATCTAAGCATATATGTTTCTCTATTAATTCTTCATCCCAACTAAACCATTGATGTTTGTAGCTCCAAAAGAAACCTGCACAAGGTTTGTTCAGCCCAATTCTTGTACAGATTTGGAGGATTTTAGTATACATACAGCATCCTTAGTTGACAATTAACCCATTTTGGTAAACCAATCATGCTAAGATGACAATCAGATGCATGAATTCAGCTTCTTTAACAGTAAAAGAAAATGAAAATTTCCAGTATCTAAGCATATATGTTTCTCTATTAATTCTTCATCCCAACTAAACCATTGATGTTTGTGGCTCAAAGAAGATTTTAGATCCAGGATGACAAATTTTGATTGGGCTTTGAATGGAGATTCTAGTCATAGATCGATTCTTTGGAGCCCGACTTTCTAAAGAAAATGCAATTTAGACGTATGCGGGTACATGTTTGTTGGATCACCAAAACTCCCATTTTTATTGAAGAAAAATAAGAATAGGGCTCATATCAAGTGTAGTTTTAAGGAACTGTCATCGTGGAAGGAAACCAAATATAGAAGCCAGAAAGAGGAATGGTAGAGAATGAGGATACACCAGGCTAACATAGCGGCATTTTCCTCATCTCTCTCTCATCCCTGCTTTCTCTTCAGCAAACGCACATAAAGAGACATCAGCAACAACAGTAAGAGCGAAAAGAACAACAATAATAATAAATTATTATGAACGAGATGTCTCTATATGGGTTTCCAGATCTCTACTCCAACTCGTCTCTTTCTAATCACAGCCCAATTAAGAACACTTGTTGACAGTCACTAAACAATCCAATCACAGTCTAATAAAAATTTGTGATCCTGGATCTAAAAACTTCAGAATTCCCAAAATCTGTACAAGAATTGGTCAGAACAAACCTTGTGCAGGTTTCTTTTGGAACCAGAAACATCAATGATTTAGTTGGGATGGAATTACCCAAACCATGCTATGTTCACCAAAAACACTAGCTTCAACAAGAATCAACAAGAAGCTAGCCTAGCCGAAAATCAACAAGAAGAACCAACAAGAAGCTAGCTTAGCCGATAATCAACAAGAAGAACCAACAAGAACCAATGCTAGTTTATTAATTTACGATCATGCTCGGATTTTGCTAAAGTTTCAGCCGATAATCAACATGAACCAAGAAGAACCAACAAGCCTCTTGAACCATCATACTAAAGTTTCAGTTGATGAAAATAAAATCAATGTAGCTAGCTATCACAAACATAAACATCACAGAATCAATTGCACCATTACCACCCAAAATTGAGTATCAAACCATTACCACCCAAAATTGAGTATCACAAACGAAGCTAGCTATCCCTAAATCGAGATCTCCCCTGAATTGAGTATCAAACCATTACCACCCAGAATTCCCACAAACATAAACATCACAGAATCAATCGCACCATTACCATCACAAAATTGCACCATTACAATCAAACCATTACCATCACAAAATCAAGAAGTAGAGAGAGAGAGAGAGAGCGCGCACGAGAGAGAGTACTTGCGATGAGAGAGAAATGACTGAGCGGGGGTCGAGGAAGGGAAGGAGGCCCAATGGCGACGTCGACGGAGGAGTTGTCGAGGAAGGGAAGGAGGCCCAATGGCGACGGCGTGGGGAAACTTAGGGTTTGGTAAATAAAAAAAACGAAATGTGCTAAGGGTTTCACGGCAGGATTGGGGAATTAATCCCTGTATATTCACCGGAGTTTTTATTAATAAACGCCGTTGAATGTGAGAGGATTTGTGGGGTATATTTCCGCTTTCAATTCACCTGCGTGTTTTTATAAAAACGCCGGTGAATATTATAATTCACCGGCGTTTTTTAGAGGCCGCTGGTGTATAACTATACATTTTTGCGACCCTATCCTGGTCTTATCCTATCCCGGCACGATTGGTAAAACGCCGGGGAAAATACGCCGGTAAATCCAGCGTGTGTTGTAGTGTAAGTAGCATGCCTACCTACTTAATGTCGATATACGAACTCCCAGAATGGGTTGTCAATATAATCGAGGAGATGAATCTTATGGAAAGGGGCAAATGAGGATGACAAAGGAGTCCACCTAATGAGATGGGGTAGAGTATGTAAGAGGAAAGAATTTGGGGGATTAAGAATTGTAACTTGAGAGATATGAACAAAGCATTATTAAGCAACTGGTGGTGGAAAATGCGAAACCGACAAAACACGTGGTTGTGAAAATCTTTTGCGCTATATTGGAGACGCAAAAAATTTAGATTTGGAAAGTGAAATAGACAAGGAAAGGCCTTTTATCTTAGGAAAGGGGTTTCAAAAGTGGGAGATATGTTCCACACCAATACTAGATGCAAAATCGGGAATGAGAAAGATACTAGATTTTGGAAGGACAAGTAGAGTGGTAATAATACCCTCCAATCAATGTTTCCACAATTAGCAAAGTAGGCGCGGAATGAAGAGTCCCTAGTGACAGATGTATGGAGACGGGAACAACTGAGATTAGATTCTACGAGTGAACTTTCTCAGGAGAGACAGATGCAAGTACAAATGTTGAAAAATGTACTAGCGAAAGTGGGAGGTAACAGAATAGAGGAGAAGGATGAACGAAAATAGTGCCTAGAATCTAATGGACCTTTTCGATTAAATCAATGTAATGATGGAGGGTTGGGAAGCGAGGAAGCATCGTCAATTTGGAAAAGTCATGCATTGACAAAAGTGAGGACATTCTTATGGTTAGTGGTGAACAACGCAATCCTTTAGCAAGTAAATCTTAAATTACGTAATATGACTGTGGACGATAGATGCACTAGATGTACTCTAGGCGTTGAGGAAACAACTCACATATTATTTTCTTGCTCTAGAGCCAGGTTATCATGGGAGGTTATCAGTTTGGGGTTTGGTCTGGATGATTTTTCTAAAAGGTCTTTGGAGAGAGAGAACGATTAGAAAAGGTTATAGAGTTGCATGGGATACTTTTGTAGCGGCTATCATGTAGACCCTTTGGCTAAATTGAAATGAATCATGTTTCCGTAATTCTGGTTGTAGATTTTATGTCTTGAAGCATAAAGTTTTTGTTCCTATTGATGTTTGGATAGGGCAAGTAGGTGCAAGGAGGAAAGCTTCGCATGGAGAGTGAGGAGTAGTTGTTATCTGGATCAGAGGGTGTGCGGGCCATTTAATGACGTCTTGGTTCGTCTTCTTTATGACGCGAGGAGTATCGTAGTAAAGATTATGTAATTGTTAGTATGATTTGATGTACTAGACTTTCATGTATTAGTAGTTGCTAGATATAGTAGGCTTTTGTATATGATGGTGGATGCATTAAAACTCTGTTCCTGCTGGATTTTAACTGTAACTTGTATTTCGTTAACAAATTATTAATGAAACCAGTGATCGGTAGTCACTTTTTTATTTCAAAGAGAAAAAAGAAAAGCATGTTTTTTTTTCTTCTTTGGTTTGAGATGAATAATAATGGAGTTTTAATTGCTAGCAAGGTATGGTGTTGGTTGGTTATCATTGAATAACTATGTGTGGATCTATACTAGCAACTAGCAATGCAGCTGAGCTTAACACAGCTAGCCAGCTGGGTGTGTCAGTAGTTTAGCCTGTACATCAATACATGCAAAGCCCATACTCATATTGAGAACACATTAATGATGGATGGTACTACATCAACATAATGAATATTGAGAACACATTAATGATGAATGGTACTACATCAACATAATGAGGCTACTCCCACCTTTTCCTCAAAAAAAAAAAAAAAACATAATGAGGCTACAAATACACATAAAAAATTATCTTTTTCTCGTCTTATAAGTGATTCACCTTTTATAAGAGATGGTTCACCTCTTTTTTTCATAATTTTTAGCGTTTTTTTTTTTACCTCTAATAAACAATTTCTTCCAAAATCACTTATAAGCCTAAACGGCTTCTAGTAGCCTCTTTCAAATTCTTATAAGTCTTCTATCACTTAAAAAGTCTATATTACCCCAAAGTATAAATAGAGAAATTATATAGTACGGACAAAAATGTGTAAAAGTAATGAAAAGACTCCTGTAAGAGGTAAAAAAAGAACAAAAATCTCTTGTAAGAAGTTCTTATAAGAGATTCTTTTTATATAAAAAGAACATCTCAAAAAAAAGCTCTTATAAGAGACTCTTACTGTAAATTTTTTATAAGAATTAATCTCTTAAGGCAAAAAAATAGAACAGTCCCTACGTATCTCTTCTTGAACAGTCCCTACGTATCTCTTCTTGACCTATCAACTCATCACTAATCTTAATTAATTAACTAATCCACTAGTTTTGATTAGTTTTTTCATTTTACTATAGTCAAGATTCTCATCATGTTTTGGCTACATAATTAATTATATAGTATTGACAGTTTGCATGTTATAGAGATTAGGGATAGATGATGCCCCGCCTACCAATAATCTTCTGTTTTAAAGTTATTATTACGAGTTTTTTAAAGTTTAATTTAAAATGATTTACTTAATAGTTTAAATTGATTTAAACTCCATCATTAAGATCACATTGACATCATTTATAAATTTTAGTAAATATAATTTTTAATAAATAGTAATTATATGTGTGATACACGTCTTAATAAATATATATTTTTAAAAGTAAAGTCTGTTGTAGTCTGACATTAAATTGAAACCACATTTATATTAGTTATGCACGAGTAATACTTATATTGGGTTGTATACAAATGACAACTCTAATTTTTCTATTATAATATTAGAGATCAGAGATTTCAGTTGGGGTTGTCAGCCTTAACTTAAAGTGGAAGCAAAGTTGTGATGCATTAAAGCTGGTATCGGGTCTTATCAGGTCAGGTCCTCCATTACCCGGACCCCGGTACCTCACGGGTCAAAAAATTGGACCCGGACCCAGACTTGAACCGGATCCAAGTCAGGGTCCGGGTTAAAAAAGTCTACCCATCTGGTCTGGTAGTGGGGAATAAATATTTGCAGTTAACGATTTATGCACCCGATACCCTACGGTTCTAACAATTTTTGCACTTAAGTACATGAATAAATATTATATTTACACATCTATCTTCAACAATTACTTTTATATGTATATCCCTATAATCCTATTATTCAAATTCCATATTTTATGGGGAATTTTGCTGACATAATAGATGAACTTTTGTGCTCCATCTTTTTTCCTGATCAAGACTGTACTGAGGGCCTGATCCCAAGCTACCAAGTAGAGGTTTAGCACCTCACCCGGTTTCGGCTTGCTGAGGAGAGGGAGATTAGATTGGTATTCTTTGAGCTGATCGAAAGCCTGTGGTTGAGGCTCCCCCCACTCGAGGTTCCCCCCCCCCCTCCCCCTCCCTCCCGAAGAAGGGGATGGACTTCTCCCCCAACTTCGAAAGGAAACAAACGATGGTGGCAAAACGACCGGTGAGCCGTTGCACTTCCTTAACGTTCAGATATTGGTATCCTGAAGCTTGGGCTCTCTGGCTCTGGACGTTTGTTCTCCCGGGCCATTCTGAGTGAATTTGGCAAGGTACCCTCTCCGGATGAGGGCCTCAATTTCGTCCTTCAGAGCTCGGCGGTTATCGGTGTCGTGGCCATGGTCCTGATAGAAATTTCTGTAGAACCTCCGGTCTCTCTTCTTGTTGGGGTTATTGGACCGAGGATGGTGCTGGAGTATGTCGTCGTCCTCTATTTCCATCAGGATGGCGGACATGCTCGCGTTGAGTGGAGTGAACTTGTTGAACTGCGGATGTGGGGGAGGGCACCTCTGCCCGAGGCATCTTTATGGGCCTTTTTGGAAGGTTTGGAGTTGTTTGCCTTCCTCTTTCCTTTAGCAGGGGATCCTTTTCGACCCTCCAACCCGAATTTACTTCTCGCTCATTTGGAGAAGGTCGAGAAAATTGAGATGTGGCTTCTTGGTCAGGGAGGCCTTCAACGAGTCAAGGCGGACATTGTGTCGGAAAGTTGCTGCTGCTACCCCAGCGTCGAGGGAGGAGATCGACCGTGCTTCAACCATAAACCTCTGAACAAAATTTTGAAGGGATTCCCCTCCCTTCTGTCGAGGATCTAGCAATGAGGCACACGTCTTCTCAGCCTTTCGGCTGGTCATGCAGTAAGCGAGAAAACTCTCATCGAGCTGGTGGAAGGAGTAGATCGAACTGGGGCAAGTTTGGTGAACCATTCCTGTGCGTGGCCTCTCAGGGTGGCCGAGAATGCATGGCATAGAAGGAGATTCGAAGCACTGTGAATCATCATGAGAGTTATGAAACCCTCGATGTGATCAGTAGAATCTGTTTCTCGGTTATAGGTTTCAAACGCTAGGGGCTTGAAACTCCTCAGGACGAGAGCGTCGAGGATATGGGAGGAGAAGGGTGGCCTGTTCGGCTAGTATCTTTGTTCCGAATGCCTCCCACCTTCGACGATCCGAATAAGGAGACCTTCCGTTTTTTTGTATTCGTTTGAGGATGGGGTCTTTTCGACCTTCGGATCGGGTTGACCCGTGGGACTCGTCGTTCTGTACTCGGTCCCTCCTTCTCGGTTAGTATGTTGCTCGGCCTGGGCCTGACCTCAGAGGGCCCGAAGGATTTCATCCCAGAATTCATGGAACTCCGCTCTGGTTACATTGCCCCTATCCCCGCGGTTGCTCGAGGGTCGGTGGTCCCTCAGAGAGCGGCTGCGCTCTCTGTCTCGACCGTGAGAGGAATGGTGACTCCGACTCGGGTTATGATTCAACTGATTGGGTAATGGATCAACTGTACAACAACCTGCAGAACAAGAAATAAAATATAGAATCTCCAACCTACATATGAGGGTGGGACAACTCAAAACATAAAGCAACAGAACCGGTACAAAACATAATAAAAGAGATATATCCCTCTAACAAAATCCTGGAGGTGTTAGGAATTATGAGAATCTTGTTGAGTCTTTGACACAATCATAACAAACCACCAAGCAAGACTAGATCACATCAATCACACAAAGCACACAAGAATTGTCCCGGTTGGGGCTTTCGCCTTAATCCGGAGGAGGAAGAACCGAGATATTATTTCAACTAGAGAAGATACAAGAATATTACAATTCTCACCACGACCCTCTCTCAAGCCTAATGGAACTTGATATTGCTTACAATGGAGAACTCGCTCACCATTCTTTATGAAGTATTCTTTTCTTCAATTCGGCACTCAATAGAATCATATGGATCTATGAGCCGTTACAATTGTTTATATATATCTAGAGACAAACCCTAAGTTGATATCTTGTTACAATAGCCATTGGATAGTACATAAGAGATAACCCTACGATAGAAGCCACACGATCCAAGAGCAAGTTGGGCTTTTCACGAATCTGCCTGACTCAAGCCCGAAACCCATCAGCGCCGCTAACGGTCGACTGCACCAACAAGTCGGTCGACTGTCCTCCTCTTTGGATGACTTCGTGCAGGGGTCGGTCGACTGCAACTTCTGCTGTTGCTGCCACTGACTATTTCTCGCCTTCACTCCGTTTCCAATCATCTAGATCCCTCCATCATCTTATCGTCTTCTTATCCAACATCGTATGCAAGACATAAACCCAACAATCTCCACATTGGATTGCATACGCATGAATCCATACCTGTGTGATTTAAAACTCTTCTACACCTTTCTTCTCCGCTTTGTAAACATGTTTCTATGGTTTCTCCTGCTAGTTGAACAAACCTCCACCTGTTTTCCTTCAGTTGTATGCCCCCTTCAAGGGCACACCCCTGTAGATGTAATCATGGAGGTGCCACCCTCCACATGAACTCCACCTACATCAAGGCTCTCTCCACCTTCCAACGGTATTCGAACATTGCAATCTCACGTCGGTAATTCTAGTAACGGCTTACTAGATGATGCTTTAGGAACAATGGGCTTCCATACACTCGGCCGAGATTTTCTGCTCTCACAAAGTTGGTAGAGGTTGTGCTGGCCCTGCCCAATCCCCCTCTTACCCTTCATTACCTTATGACGACTATCCCAAACTGTCAAAACTCCACCTCGAGCTGTGTACCTACAGCCACGAACATCAAGAGTACCCAAGGATATAAGATTCTGCTGTATCGAAGGAATATGCATGACATCTTCTAGTGTGAACCCTTTACCATCTGGTGTTTCCAATTCAACAGTTCCCTTACCCATTACTTCACAAATCTCACCTCTAGCCGTTCTCACACTACAACCTGTTAACGACATGTAAGTAGAAAACATCTCCCTCTCGGAGCAAATATGAGGAGAACTTCCTGAATCAAGATACCAACTTGAATCCACATCTAAAGAACTTGAAACAAGAAGACAATAATCATCATTATTACCTGACTCAGTTGCGCTGACTATATGGGCTTGTTCACCTTCTTTAGTAGCACTCTTCTGACTCAACCACTTGCGACAGTCTTTCTTTAATGCCCAACTCCTCTACAGTAATGGCAAAGAATCTTACCCCTGTGTACCGCATCCCTTCCAATTGAAGTGTCACCATCCACCGCAAAACACTCTAAAGAAATATACCCTCCTTTATGAGTCTCCTTTCTTAGTTCATCTTCCTTCAGACCCTTAATCACCCCGGCTACAGTAAGTGTCTCCTTGGCTGATTTTGCATGTAGCATGGTAGTTATCAAATGATCATAAGAAGTTGGCAGTAAATAAATCAAGTTGAAAGCTTTATCCTCTTCACTAAGATCATCAGTATTAATCGCCTTCAGTTCAGATATTACCTTATTGAACTCCACAATATGATCTTGAAGATGGGTATCTTCCTTCATTGAGAACCTAAACAGCTTCCTCTTCCAATACATCCGATCTAGCAACGACAAACCCGAGTAGTCAGATTTGAGTCTCGCCCATAGACTCGCCGCACTTTTCTCCTCAAGAATATTACACTTGACTTCGTCCACCAATTGCAACCGGATTAAACTTAAGGCCTTCAAACAAATCTCATCTCACTTCACCTGCTTTATGTCGGTTGGCTTGTTCTCTTCTAGGGCAAGGTGCAAGTTCTTTTGAACCAAAATATCATACATGTCCACCATCCACAGATTGAAGTTGATCTTACCGTCAAACCGCCTGATCTTTGTCTTTTGATCTGCCATCTCCAAGGAACTCGAACAAACCCACGAAGCAGATTACTCTGATACCACTTGTTAGGAATTATGCGGATCTTGTTGAGTCTTTGACACGATCAACACAAACCACCAAGCAAGACTAGATCACATCAATCACACAAAGCACACAAGAATTGTCCTGGTTGGGGCTTTCGACTTAATCCGGAAGAGAAAAAACCGAGATATTATTTCAACTAGAGAAGATACAAAAATATTACAATTTTCACTACAACCCTCTCTCAAGCCTAATGGAACTTGATGCTGCTTACAATGGAGAACACCCTCACCCATCTCTATGAAGTACTCTCTTCTTCTATTCGGCACTCAATAGAATCATATGGATCTATGAGCCGTTACAATTGTTTATATATATCTAGAGACAAACCCTAAGTTGATATCTTGTTACAATAGCCATTGGATAGTACATAAGAGATCCCTACGATAGTAGCCACACGATCTAACTTGAAGAGCAAGCTGGGCTTTTCACGAATTTGCCTGACACAAGCCCGAAACCCATCAGCTCCGCGAACGGTCGACCGCACCAATAAGTTGGTCGACTATCCTCCTCTCTGGAAGACTTCGTGCAGGGGTCGGTCGACCGCACAAGAGGGACGATCGACTGCAACTTCTGCTGTTGCTTCCACTGACTGTTTCTTGCCTCCACTTAGTTTCCAATAGTCTCGATCACTCCATCATCTTATCATCTTCTTATCCAACATCATATGCAAGACATAAACCCAACAGGAGGGTGGGTCCCCATTGCTATATGCACCACTAAGTCGAGAGTTGGACCAATCACTATTTTCTCATCGTCCTTCTCATCCACCTGGAAGACACTGGTGATTCGTCATCTTGGTCATGTCGCCACGACTGTGGCCCAAAATAAGATAAGATGCATAATATGAGTTAGATAATCAGAAATGTTATTACAGGTCTCACGAAAGTAAAAGTTATTTGTATCTTGGTAGTCATTTTGGTATACATGTATGCATATATTATTGATATATAATGGATAAAAACTAAACTATTCTAGCAAATAGGAATGAAAAACTGTATTTTCTAGTGCATATTAGAAATTATAGTTTGCATATGTTTAAGAAAAAAATAGTGAAATGTATGCCCTTAAAGTTTTTATTTATCTTATATACTAAATGGTATTGGAATGGATATGTATAAACTCATACCAATAATTTTTGTAGATAACTTTCATACAAAAAGATATTTTTATAAGTCATATGTAAATTCAAGAAACTCATGTTTGCTTGAAATCTAAAAGGCGGGTTCTAATCTTTTTGACTACCCGCCCGCAAGTTCAGGTTTGCGTTGAAATTTTCTAAAAACCCGTCCAATCTTATCTGCAAACAATCCTAATTTGAACAGGCAATCCTCACAATCCTGAATCTCCGAACTATATCATATTGAATATTTTATTATATTCTACACCTACTATAAAATATTTGATGTTCAAAATGTTGGAATTTTATGTACACTTAAGAACATGCATAAAACATTAATAACAATTTAAAACATGTTTCTATGAATCTAGATCTTAATCATGTTGCAAAAGTGCTTTAATATAAAATCCTAAATCATGAAACTATAGATCTTTGCTAAATTAAAAGAAGAAGAACATTAAAAGCGGAAGCACTAACCTGAAGCCATTGATGGAGATTGCGCAGAGGGTTTGGATCTTCCTATATGATACGCACTTCTATGAGAGGCTGTCTCTCTATTCTTCTGTTGATGGGATTGCAGATGGAATAACAAGATGCGTATATATAGGGGACCATAACCCTAATTGATAATTATTGATTTCCAATTTTGCCCATCACAAAATAAGAAATTTACTTTACGATCTCTACACGTGTTATATCACACTTTAAATTATATGCTTTTAACCCATTACTTAATCTTGATTAGATCACTTTAATTTGGGTTAGACTTTAGAATAGCAATTATACATTTAGTTACATATGTGAGCCCACATAGATTATTTTCCAACAATCTCCCACTTGGGCCACATATGTTACTCCTTATAAATGTACATGCTTTATGAGCTCAAAATTTTGCTATCATAACCAAAAACATAGCCAAACAATCTCGTCCATTAATCATGTAAATATAGGATCAAAGCAATTTTCGTTACATTTATCGTAACTAAATTCATCAATGGTCACATATATCAACATAATCAAACGACATAGATCAAGTGTGAATGTGTAGCATGAAAATTTCATGCAATGTGATCTATACACATGCCTATTTCCAACTGGTCCTCTTTAAAACTTAAGTGAGGTCAAAACCAAAACATGACAAATGAGTGAGAAAACTGAATTCTTTATTTCTGATCAGAAAATAACCAAATGTATAAATGTCTCACACAAACATAATGCAAATGAAATACAAACTCCCACTAAATCATGATATCCTCAAATAATACAACACTCATATGAGCAGTATGCTCATAAAAGACCTTGGGTGGTAATCTCTTTGTGAGCGGATCCACTATCATGAAGTTTGTCCCAATGTGCTCTATGGACATCTGTCCACTTTGCACTCTTTCTTTCACAACTAAGAACTTTATGTCAATATGTTTCGACTTTGTCGAACTCCTGTTATTGTTGGAATACATCACTGCTGACTTATTGTCACAAAATAACTAAAGTGGTCTTTCTATATTCTCCAAAATGCGCAGCCCAGTGATAAAATTCTGCAGCCATATTCCATGATTCTATGCCTTATAGCATGCTACATACTCTGCTGCCCTAGTGGAAGAAGCTATAAGTGTCAGTTTGACACTTTTTCAGGATATAGCTCTTCCAGCTAACAGGTAAATACAGCCTGATGTAGACTTTTGCTATCTTGGCACCTTAGTGAAATCAGAATCAGAATACCTTACGACCTCCAAATAATCTGATTTTCTATATGTGAGCATGTAGTCTTTTGTTCTCTGAAGATACCTCATGACCCTCTTGGCTGCTATCCAATGGTTCATACTAGGTTTTCTTAAATACCTGCCTAATACTCCAATAATGTACGCAATATCCGGACGCGTACATACTTGAGCATACATTAGACTTGCAATAGCTAATGTATAGGGGATCTTTTGTATTTCCTGAATTTCAAGGTTACTTTTAGGACAATGATTGAGACTAAATTTGTCTCCTTTAGCAACAGGGGTATCCCCTGGTCTACAATCTTGCATGCCAAACCTTTTGAGTACTTTATCGATGTATCCCTTTTGTGATAATCCTAGAATACCTCGAGGACGATCTCGGTATATCTGAATTCCTAATACAAAGAAGGCATCCCCAAGATCCTTCATCTCAAAATGCTTGGACAAAAAACCTTTCAGTTTCATTGAATAAATCTATATCATTAGTGGCAAACAATATGTCATTAACATATAGAACTAGGAATATATGTTTACTCCCACTGAACTTGTGATACACACAATCATCAACTACATTCATCTCAAAACCAAATGAGATAATTACTTGATGAAACTTGTGGTACCATTGATGAGGAGCTTGCTTGAGTCCATAGATGGATTTTGTCAATTTTCAAACCATATTCTTAAGCTATGATATAATAAACTGGTTTGAATACTTATTTCTTCATTAAAATCATTGGTCATTTCATAAATATCTGATTAATACTACCCCCTTTTGATTCGAGAAAATATGATCAGAATACTATATTTAACTCCAAACCGGAACTAAACTTTAGAACAGAGAATGCAACACTATAAGAACATATTCTGGATTGTGGAGACCATGACTAAGCTTTCTCGAAGTAAATAACAAATGTGTTCATAACACCTAACATTAAGAATATTGGCACCTAATCTCTTAGTTTTGATCTGTTTTCCCTTTATGCAGTCTACACAGACATCAAAGTCTTGTGAAGTCCTGGGATTCCAAAATGTCATCAGACACAAGATGCTCAACTCTACCTTTTGAGATATGACCTAAGCACTTATGCCATAATGATGCTGAATTTTCTTTATTTAATTTATGTTTAGTACCACGTAAATCTACATGGAAGGTTTCATTATAGGATGCAATTGTTTCAAACAAATAAAGGTTGTCATAAACATTCAAATAACCAGTTCCAACAACATTCGAATTTAAAGACAAACTAAACTGATTGTTTCCAAATGAACAATAATAACCAAATTTGTCCAACAAAGAAACATAAATTAAATTTCGTCTAAAAGACGGAATAACAAAAGTGTCTTTCAAATTCAAATAAGAAACCAGTTCCTAATAACAACCCAAAATGCCAAACAGCTTCCACTTCTACCGATTATCGCCCACGAAGATGTGTCTTTCACCATCATTTGGCTTCCGGCAGCTCAGGCAATCCTTTTTTTGCATGCCATGCATAATATTTAGTACATTTCTTCTTCATATGTCCAGGCTTGTTACAAAAGAAACAACTCTATGTATCCTTATGTTGTTTCTTTTGAGCTGGATCCTTAGCTTTTTCATCCTCAGATTTCCTCTTCTTGCCCTTATCCTTAGAGGCTTTGGCCAAATGAGCACTTTCAGTCTTATCTTGTTTCAACCTTTCTTCCTCTTGCACACAGTGAGAAATGAGCTCATTTAGAGTCCATTTTTTCTTTTGACAGTTGTAACTGATCTTGAATTGATTAAACTGTGCAGGAAGTGATACCAAAACCATAAGCACAAGTAAGTCCTCAGGAAATTCAAGCTTGAGTGTCTTAAGTCTTGAAACAACATGATACATTTCCATATTGTACTCCCTTACATTTCCTCGACCTTTATACTTCATAGACATCAAAGAAGTCAGAAGTGTAGTCATTTCAACCTTATCGTTTTTAGCAAAACGTTTCTCAATCTGATCGAGGAAATCTTTGGCCTTAGTAATCCCATCGGATTCTGTGCCCCTAAAAGCTTCTCGAATGCTGTGTTTCATATTCATTAGACTCATGCAATTTGAACGATCCCATCTCTCAAATATCCTTTTATCATCAGGAGTGCTTTCCGCAGTGAGAGATGGAGGTTGTTCTTCCCTTAATGCATGGTCTAATTCCATACAGCCAAGAGTTATCAGTAGGGTCCCTTTCCATTCCTTGAAATTTGTCCCATTAAGCATGGGAATAGAATTGATGTTAGCAGTTATTGAGGTAACAGAAGATATATTAGCTGAATATAGAACAAAAAATAAACAAAATAAGCTCACATGAGAATCCATATAAAATAATAAATTCAAATAATGGTTAATCCCATCTCAAGATACCAAGCACAATATTAATATCAAGTCTTTGGACAGTAACATTAACTGTAAGCGGTACTCTTGTTGTAGTAATCAAATATTGATAATAAATCCTGTCAAATAATAAGTCATTCTTTGGACTGACTTATTGTTCACATGGAATACCTTATAATTGTCACATATTTATTACCACAGATGTGTATGAAATTTGGCCAAATATCAACTTATCTTTGGGTTAGTTAATAAACGCATGAATTACAAACACACAATCATCTTGATATTTTAAAATAAATTAATCTACACAAAAGAGGTCACTTTGGCGACATTTTGTTTCAATTAAACTATTCAAAATATTAGACATTCATAAGAAAAAAAAAACCAAAACCAAAATTTGAATTTAATTGTTTCCCAAAATTTTATCTTTTTCTTAATATCATAATTTAACTTTATTTGTAGATGGATAATTTCAAGATAATATCTATGATAACAAAACCATAACTGAACCATATCTATCTACTGATTTGATAATATCAAATTAATCAAAACCATAACAGAAAATTAATTTTACTAATAAATCAATTTTATAACAGAATATTAACAACAGAAGTTAACAGGATATTAACAACAGAAGTTAACAGAAAACTAAACAATACCAACATCCAGAATATATATGTTGTTAAACCATGCACCAGATGGATGTCAACATATGCATCAGATGGATGCCAACATACTGATCAAAACCATTTTTAACCGAAAGTATGTTGTTAGACCATACATAACAAATTCAGAATATTAAATTGTTGTTAAACCTTAACTGAAACTAATATCCAACTAACTAATATAAAAAACCATATCATAAAATCTTTATCAAAATCCAAAACCATAATTAAACAGCACTCATAGGTTTGTTTGGGCTTTTTTTTAAGAGTAATGCTTTAGCCACTACCAATTTCACTACCATTTCCTTCCTACCTTAGGTGGCATACTCTTATTGGAGAGTTCTCCCACCTACTCTATCATCCCCTACCTATTGGAGTGTGCCACCTAAGGTAGTGAAGAGAAATGTAGTGAAATTGGTAGTGACTCTAGCATTACTCTTTTTTTAAATTTATTTATTAAACAGGGTGGGCCCCACATCTTAAATGCTTAAACTGATTCTTAAATGCTTACTGAATTAAACAACGTCAGTGGCTGCAGATGGTTTGGATTTGACAGGTTTTTTATTTTATTTTATTTTATTTTATTTTATTTTTTTACATCAGATCTGTATTTATGTCCAAAAAAAAATATCTTAAATCATTTTTCTAATCCTTTCATTAATTTTTGTTTTGGTTTCAACTCATACAAATCAGTATAAAAAAAAAAAATACCCAGTAAGGTAAAAAATGACTTAATTAACCACCTAACTTCAAGGAGTTGAAGATCTTCAATCTTTACGTCTGTATATCTTTAAAAGAGTTGAAGATTATCACAACAGAAAAGTAACGTAGAACACCATGAGCAATTTAATTATAGAACTGAATCTTTAGAAGACAAATACCATAAAAGAAAAATAAAAAAGAAACTCTAAATTTCGTAAATTTCCTTCAAACAATAAACTCTAAATTTTTTTCAATTAATTCAGCAAGGATGGCTCTGATACCAATTGTTGGAATTTTATGTACACTTAAGAACATGCATAAAACATTAATAACAATTTAAAACATGTTTCTATGAATCTAGATCTTAATCATGTTACAAAAGTGTTTTAATATAAAATCCTAAGTCATGAAACTATAGATCTTTGCTAAATTAAAAGAAGAAGAATATTAAAAGCGGAAGCACTAACCTGAAGTCATTGATGGAGATTGCGCAGAGGGTTTGGATCTTCCTATATGATACGCACTTTTATGAGAGGTTGTCTCTCTATTCTTCTGTTGATGGAATTGCAGATGGAATAAGAAGATGCGTATATATAGGGGACCATAACCCTAATTGATAATTATTGATTTCCAATTTTGCCCATCACAAAATAAGAAATTTACTTTACGGTCTCTACACGTGTTATATCACACTTTAAATTATATGCTTTTAACCCATTGCTTAATCTTGATTAGATCACTTTAATTTGGGTTAGACTTTAGAATAGCAATTATATATTTAGTTACATATGTGAGCCCACATAGATTATTTTTCAACACAATATAAAAAAAGTATAAGGAGGGGGGGTGGGGGGGGGGGGGGGGGGGGGATTTTCAAAAAAAACCCTACGATTCTTCTCTTCTCAATTCCGAGCCTCTAACTTTTCTTTTTCATCGTCTATATGTCATGAAATTTCAGTGATTTATTTTTCCCTAGGCCTCTCACCTCTTTCTCTCATTACAATTCTGGAGATTTCCTAACATCAAGTGGTTTCTTCATCTAATCTTACAAGGTATTCATAAAATTAGGGGTTTTCCAATTTTAGGGAAATAATTCAAACTTCTCTTTATAAATTATGGTTTTCAGTAATCAACTTGACACTTACATTAATTATGCAATCAAGTATTCTTCAAATAAATAAATAAAAATAAAAATTATGCATTCACATAATGAATTCTCTCAAGTGAGTAGAATTGATAAATTTCCATGAAATTGATCGAGTTAAAGTAGAACCGTGTTTATCCTTGTTAAATTGGCATTGCTATTACATGTTGTAACTATTTATGTGAAAAGAATATTTTCTGCAATGAAGATAATACATTTTATATTATGCAGTAGAATAGGAGATTGCATGGCCGAAATATTGTATGCTTACATATAGAGAGATGTATCTAATAGTATTGATATAGTATTGATACTGAGAGAATCAATTGGTACGAGAGTGCTTCATTGAGTTGATGAAATTATAATTTTTTTTGTACATGCTAGTGCATGTACAAGATTACAAGGGGAGTACCGAGTATCTTTTAATTGAGCTGTATTCGTTACGGCCCAGCTCAACACGTTCTAAACTATGGAGTTCCATTTACTAGTTGGGCTTCTCTTATTTTTCTATTCCGCATACCTATTAACAAGAGCCCCTTAGAAGAAAAAAAATGATATTTTTAAAATAAAATAAATGATATTTTAATCTAGGGTTTTTTCCCACACGCATCACTGAAATGTGTTTAAATTTCATATACATCACTCTTGTAATTTCCATATAACTCACTCACAATTTTAACCCAATCCATATACATCACTCATTATAGGGAATTAACAAATTTAGTAATTTTTTGGGTTGAATTAAAATTGTGACAACATTGTCACATTTACTCGAGACCCGAACTCGACCTGTACCTGATATTGGACCGGAACCGACCCGATTATAGACAGGTAGGATTAGAATCCAATGATTTTGTACCCGTTCGGACCCAGCATGACTCGGATCCGACCCATGGACCCATTAGTAGACCAATAATTTAATTTTTAATACATTGGAATAAGATAGTTGTATGTATTATTTTTGTTTTTTTACTTTTTTGATAGAAAATAATATGTTCTTATAACTTAATAAAGAATGTGCAATCTTTTCTTTTACTCCCAATTTGCATCTCAAAATATTTACTTTATAAAATCAATTTACTTATATTCATTTATATATTAATTAATTTTACTTTTACTTTTAATATGTATCTAATTCATGTGGTACTCTAAAGAAAAAATATATATATTAGAAATTTGAATATTGAAAAATTTTGTAAATATTGAAGAAGAAAAAAATTATTGTCGTATATTATTAGACCCGTTGAGTACCCGAAAACTGATTGGACCCAAACCAGACCCGAAAAAATTATAGACCCGGATCCGGACCCACCCCTTTTGCCGTAGGACAAGATCCTGGTATCTCACTACCGGACCCGATACCAGTAATAATTATGAGTGAGTTATATGAAAATCCCAATTTGTGAGTTAGGTACATGAAATTTAAACATTTCTAGTGACCTGGGAAAAACCTTTTAATCTATACAATAAAAGTAGGCTGTCCAACCTGAACTTATGGGCCTAGTAATTGGGCTCGCTTTAAGTGAACTATTGATTTCATACTACGTATGAAGGGTTAAATTGAGCCTATTTTAGGTGAGCATACAATAATTTTCTTTTCTGACTTGTAAGCCAATATTTCATTTCCTTTTTATTATAATCTTAAGTAGGCCTAGTTATATATTTCACTACTCGTAAAGGGCTTTTCAGAAAAAACTGCATTGGGGCATATGAAATTGAGTACAATTTTGAGAAGAAATAACCCACTTTTTTCTCGATAAGAGATGGAAAACGTGCTCAATATCATTTGATTGAATAGTTGGCTCAACTTCTTGTTGTTTGAAGAAACCCTCTCTTTCCATTGGTCTTTTTTCACGAAAAGCAGTTATGAGATAACAAATCAAGTCTTTCCCTAAGATTTCGAATAGCTGTCCCGAATTTAAGTTGATTATGTTTCGCTTCTTCCTTGGAGAAAGACGATCAAATAATTCTTAATCACGGTCCATGCGGATCGGATCATCCGTATAGGATAAAAAAAGAAGTTGGGCTCCGTCCATGAGGACAGTGTCAAGATCGTTGGTTGTCTTCAAGGCATAAATTTGCTACAAAGGCCGAGCAGTTCATTCACAGGAGTTCAAAAGGTTTGCCAATATGCTAGATGGAAGTCGAAACCAGAATGAGAGTTTGCTTGAAGCTATTTTTTGATGAAGATACAAATAATCATATCATTCAAAGTCCTATCAGTTTCGCAGACCCGATTAAGAAGGATAAACTCTTATGGCTACCGGATAAGAGAGGGGAGTTCACCGTCAAGTTAGCTTAGGCAAGCCTGGACAGTAAGGAATCTACCCCACCATGGTAGGTTAGAAACATAACCTATTGTTACATATACTTTAGAGCATCCACAGTTGTGTGCTATCTATATAATAAAACACAAAAACAAATATCAAGTGACTCTCATTCAATATGATTGAAATCAATGGTCCAGATCTAACCTTACAAAATATATTTTTCCGTCCAAAAGTTTCCCCACAAAACTCAAATTCAAATTCCCCAAAACAACTCATTTATTTATTTATTTCTCTCCCTCTATCTCTCTCTCTCATTCTCTTTCTATTTACTCATAAATTTATATTTTCAGATTTCAGATTTCAGATTTGTAAATTTTCATATTTTTTATGCATTTTTTTATTGCTCATGTTATATTGAAAATAGCAAATATCTTATCAATAGTTAAATTTCATCATTTTCCACACTCAAAGTTCTAAGAAGTTGGATTTTATACCCCCATTCATAATTATTTTTTAACATATACTAATGAAAATATGGACTTTTATTTACAACTAATTATTGTTTTACTATTCAAACTTGAGCTACATAATTGTTGATTTACTGTTTACAAGGCTTTTTATATGCAGTATCGTTCTGAATACGTGCTGTAGGCACGTGTCCACGGGCAAATCTAGTATATCCATAATATGCATTTTATAGCAATGAGAGCGCAGCGGTCGTGTGCTTTTTCACTATAGGAGAATGTTATATTTAAGTGAAGATATAGCAATATGCATATTATAGCGGACAAAACATCATGTTTCGTCCCAAATATTTTTTAATATTTTTAATCCATTGGATGAACCATCATATTTCGTCCGATGAAATTAGATTTTTTTAAATAAATAAAAAAAAACCAGCAAAAAAAAAGATCACTATCCGTGGAAATGGAGGTCTTTTCAAAAAAATTTGACATATTTTAGATTCTATGGGTTTGATTACATATGATTTTCTATGAGATATTTGATTTGGAACCGTTGGATTACATTAAACTAACACAAAATCCCGGACGATAATGATGGAAATGGAGAACTTTTTTTAAAATTTTCTGGGATTCTATGGGTTGGAGAGCATATGATTTTCTATGCGATATTTGATTGAAACCGTTGAATTACTATAAACTAACAACTAAATGGAAGAAGAAAAAAAACCAAAATATCAGACGAAACATCCTGTTTCGTCCAAGAGTTTTACTCATTTAAAATATATAAAAAATTAAAAACTTTTTGTCGGACTTCAAATTATCTCCAACTTTGCTGTATTTTGCCATTTTGCCACTGTCGCAAAACAACGAAATGCTATTCTAGTTATTCATATATGCAATTTATAGCATGCACGGCTGTGGGTGCTAACTGTTATAATTTGAAAGTGATCCACGATGGAAAAGCACTTAACTCGGAAAACACTATAATCCTTCAAACACAGTCTCTTTCTCTCACACTTTCTCAATCTCAAAAAAATCTCACCCCCCCCCCCCCCCCCCCCATGCGCGCACACACACAGATCGCGTCCCCCGATGCCCCACCACGCCGCTCCTGCTCCTAGCAGTTTTAGTAATATTCAATTGGATAACATTAATGTTTTGTAGTAATTCTGTAAACCATCTGCTTATGTGATGATGATAATGAATATTTTAGTAATTACAGTATGAATGATATTTATAAGTTTCTTCTAGTTTTTTAACACTGTTTTGGACTTCCATATAATTTAATGAGCTCCTCAAAATTATTTTTGGTTGTGCAATTTGCACAGTAATACTAGTGAATAACTTATATGGTTCCCTCCCGCACTTCTGTCTCTTATGGTGGAATCTTTATTTGTGTTCTCTTTGTTTTGTTAATTTTAATAATATATATCTAATTATTGGCTCACTTTCAGGAAAGAAAATAAGAAAAAAATAAACCACCTAACTTTGTGTTTGGCAGCTAGAAGTTTTGCCGTGAAGCACCCACTCACTCTGGGCCCCACACCTAGAATCGTCGTCAAAACTAAGGCCAAACGCCTCATCCGTTTCTCTACTCTCTCAAAGTCCAATAACGTTTTCCCTCCTCTCCTATTACATTTTTTTTGATAAGTCGGATAGAGTCGATAGACTCCAGCCCAAACAATATATATATATATATATATATATATATATATATATATATATATATATATATATATATATATATATATATTGTGATAGGGTAAAAATGGCCTGAGGCCCAACCAGGGCCCAATACAATTCTCACTCGAAAAGGTAAAAATAGCTATCTAGCTCGGCCCCGAACCACTTCAGGGTCGGCGCCGAACCTCATGTTTGCCCTCACAGTACTGGCCTCCTCGTGCCGACGAGCCTCGGTAGTCCTCGGAGTCCGACCCGTGACAGTGCCACAGGCCGCCCCCCCTCTCTGGCGAAGCAGAAGGATGACCTGGCGCAGCCTAGGCCCTCCGATCCCCCCAGAAGAACAGGAGACCCACGATCAGCCACGTCGGCTCTAAATACCACCAAGGGTTTCGCCACGTCAGCCCTATACCACTCCTGGTATTGCCACGTCTGCCCTAAACCCCCTGGGCCTTCTGCCACGTCAGGCCCACGGGCCTTCGGATCCAGACCCGGCCCCCAAAGGGAACCAAACCCGGTTGGGAACCTCTATAAATACTAGACCCACACCCACCTTTTGAGGTAATGAATCTTTTGCCACTTAAATATACCTAGTTATTGCTACTCTCTCACAGAGACTGACTAGATCGTCGGAGGGTCCGCCACCGGGATAAACCCCGGTGTTTCAGGACCGTCTGCAGGTACACAAGACCTCGGATCCGACCCCTCAGATCCGAGCTCAGACTTCAACATTATTCCGAGCTCATCGTAGGTTCCAGAAGGTCAACCGAAGATCGGCAGACGAGCAGCATTCTCCTTCAAATACAAATCGAGTCCGAACTCACACCTGGTGCATCCACACGTCTCCCAGAAATAAACCGCATCAGGTTGGCGCCGTCTGTGGGAACACTGCTTTAGAAGCCGATCCGAGCCAGACCCTCGAGGGGCCTCGACAGCCGAATCCTCATGGCCTCCAATGGCGAGGGGGCTGCTTTCTTCGTCAACCGACGGGACTCGCCCCCGCCAACTGCTAACGCCGGGCCACGCACTTCAAAACACAGGGCTCCCCCTCAGGAATCCCAAAGGAGCGTCACCCAGCCAGTCCGCCCCGACCTACGAGGAATAACCGTCAACCCCCAGATCACCCGCAGCTGGGGAAGGGCCGCTTCCAACCCGGCTCCGAACCGTCCAAGACAGATCCCCGGGGATGAAGGCCCACGGGGTCGGCGAGGTGATAGGAACCGGAGATTCTCAACCCCGAACCCTAATCCGAGGGAGCCATTGATACGCCCTTTACCCTACACTACATCCATGGGGGGCCAATGGGGGGAGAGTCCGATACTTCCCAGAGAACTTTCATCCAAGAGGTGAACGCTGTTCAGTACAGCCCCTCTCCCGAGCTACAACCGCCGCCAGTCTCCTTCTCAGGAGAGGACCTCGAAGGAGTTCGCCTACCCCACTGCGATGCCCTCGTCGTTAGCCTCCACATGGCCAATTGTGAGGTTCGCCGAATCCTTGTCGACAACGGCAGCTCGGTAAATATTTTCTTCCTCAAAGCCTTCGAGAGCCTCAGACTATCCAGAGGGAAACTCAAACCAGCCGGACACACGGTGCTCAAATTTTCGGGCGCCCCGGTCGTAGTAGAGGGGATTATTACCCTCGACGTCACCGCTGGATCGGCCCCTGTCAAGAGGACCGAGTCCATGGATTTCAGGGTCATCAACGCCAAGGCGGCCTACAACGCCATCCTTGGCCGGCCCGGACTAAACTCCCTCCAGACGATACCCTCGGCCTACCATCGGGAACTCAAATTTCCCACCCCCCAAGGGGTCGGCATCGTCCGAAGTAGCCACGAAGCAGCGCGGTCGTGCTGCGTAACCGCCGTGGGCGGGGGCGTACTCCCCCTCGACGCCATTGAACTCGAACCTAAGAGAGACGGCCCAGCTCCCGAGCCGGTTGATGAACTAGAGGAAGTCCTATTCAACGCCGAGGATGAATCAAAATGGTTCCGGGTAAGCCGCTCACTCACCGAAGACTTGAAGACAGGCATCATCGCCTGCGTCCGCCGCAACGTTGATCTCTTCGCTTGGAAGCCCTCCGATATGCCCGGGATCTCCGAAGACTTGATCATGCACCGACTGAGCATCCTCCCTGACTCTAAACCGATCGTCCAAAAGAGGCGCAAAGTCGCCCTGGAGAGGCAACAAATTGTAAAGACAGAGGTGGACAAACTCTTGTCTGCCCGATTCATCCAGGAAGTCAGCTACCCCGAGTGGTTGGCTAATGTCGTCATGGTGAAGAAAGCAACAGGGGGTTGGCGGATCTGCATCGACTTCACGGACCTTAACAAAGCATGTCCGAAAGATCCTTTCCCCCTCCCCCGCATCGACCCTTTAATAGACGCAACCTCAGGGCATGAGCTACTGTCCTTCATGGACGCATTCTCGGGGTACAATCAGATCCGGATGTTTCCACCAGACATCTCCAAGACCTCGTTCGTCACCGACCAGGGTCTTTATTGTTACCGCGTTATGCCCTTCGGGCTGAAAAATGCCGGAGCCACGTACCAGCGACTCGTCAATAGAATCTTCAAAGACCTGATCGGCCGCAACGTAGAAGTTTACGTCGACGACATGCTTGTCAAGAGCCGGGCTGGGCCGGACCACGTCGCCGACCTCGAGGAAGCCTTCGGTGTCCTCCGACGCCACAACATGAGGCTCAACCCGGCTAAATGCGCCTTCGGCGTCTCCACGGGGAAGTTCTTAGGATTCATCGTCAGCCAATGCGGCATTGAGGCAAATCCCGAAAAGATACAAGCCATCATTGACATGACCCCACCCCGGAATGTCAAAGAGGTTCAGAGGCTCACAGGTCGGCTGGCGGCAATCGGCCGTTTTCTCTCCAAGTCAGGGGAAAAGTCTCTCCCCTTCTTCAAAGCCTTACGCGGGAAAGGGGGCTTCGAGTGGGGTACCCATCAACAAGAAGCCTTCGAACAGCTGAAACAATACCTCGCCAACCCGCCTCTCCTCAGCAAGCCCGAGCCAGGCGAGCCGCTTTGGCTCTACCTGTCCGCCTCGGACTGCGCCCTCAGCGCCGTCCTCGTCCGAGAGGAGGAGGGAGTTCAAAAACCACTGTACTATGTGAGCAAAGTACTACTCTCAGCCGAGACGAGATACGCAAAGATAGAGAAGGTGGCCTATGCCCTGGTCATGGCAGCCCGAAAACTTCGACCTTACTTCCAGGCCCACTCCGTCCAAGTACTGACCGACCAGCCACTGAAGACGGTCCTCCACAAACCCGAAAACTCCGGCCGGTTAGTCAAATGGTCGATCGAGCTGAGCCAGTTCGACATCAGCTACCATCCGAGGGTGGCCATTAAAGGACAGGCCCTCGCCGAGTTCATAACTGAGTGCACCGTCTCCGAGCAGCCTGACTTCGAAGGGTCGGATCCGACCTGGGAGGTCTTTGTCGACGGCTCGTCATGCGAAACGGGGAGTGGAGCTGGCATCATCCTCCATGGCCCCGACCAATTCCTACTTCAATACTCCCTCCGCCTCAACTTTCCGGCCTCCAACAACGAGGCAGAATACGAGGCCATGATCGCCGGATTGACCCTCGCCCACTGAGCCGGTGCCAAGCAAATCCGGGCCTTTAGCGACTCTCAGCTCGTGATCAATCAGATCACCGGAGAATACGAAGCCCGCGACGAACGAATGATGAGGTATTTGGCGGCAGTCAAACGACTCTTGGCGTCCTTCGACGGCGCCACGGTTATCAGAGTCCCCAGGGAACAGAACGCCCAAGCAGACGCGTTATCCAAACTTGCCTCTTCGTCTTTCGAGGGTCTCGATCGAACGGTGCTCGTCGAGGTCCTCCTAAAGCCAAGCATCAGTGACCCAGAGCCGGAAGCGATGTGTGTGCAAGAGGGGACCAGTTCGGACGACTGGACCACTCCCATCCGAAAATTCTTAAGCAGGGCCGAGCTTCCTGAAGACAGAGCCGAGGCCAGACGAATCAGAATCCGAGCTGAAAGATTCTTCATGATCGATGACATCCTCTTCAAACGCTCGTACACCTTGGCCGACGGCAAGCCATACCTCCGCTGCCTCACCAGCGACGAGGCCAGCTACGCCCTCAAAGACTTGCACGAAGGGATCGGCGGATGCCACATGGGGAGTAGAACACTTGCCCGAAAGGCCCTGAATCAAGGGTACTATTGGCCCACCATGCTCCAAGACTCACAAGACTTAGTCAAGAGGTGCGGCCCCTGCCAAAGATTCTCCCCTATCAAAAGGCTTCCTCAAGCCAATCTCCGGTCCCTGGCGAGCCCTACGCCATTCGCCATGTGGGGTATGGACCTTGTGGGGCCCTTCCCCCCAGCGGTAGGGCAAAAGAAATTCCTGATTGTCGCCATCGACTACTTCACCAAGTGGATCGAAGCCGAACCACTATCCAGCATCACCGAGCGCCAAGTGCAACAGTTCCTTTGGAAGAACATCATTTGTCGATTCGGAATCCCTCGAATCCTCGTCACGGACAACGGAACCCAGTTCCAAGGTCAAAACTTCCAAACTTTCTGTGCGGACATCGGCATCCAGCAGCGTTTCTCCGCCATTTGCCACCCTCAGTCTAACGGCCAAGCGGAGAACGCGAACAGGCAAATCCTCGACGGCCTCAAAAAGCGCCTGGACAATTCCCCCAAAGGGCTATGGGTCGAGGAACTGCCCAGCGTACTATGGGCGCACCGAACCACCCAGAGGATCCCCACGGGAGAGACGCCGTTCAGTCTGACCTATGGGACGGAGGCAGTCATCCCCGTCGAGGTCGGATTGCCTTCTCCTCGGATCATAGCCTTCGATGAAGATGACAATGCGTTCGGACTGAGGGCCAACCTGGACCTCGTCGCCGAGGTGCGAGAGAAGTCCTCAATCCGAAGGAGCATCTACCAGCAACGAATCGAGAGATTTTACAACAAGAAGGTCCGCCCCACAAACATCCAGGCAGGGGACCTGGTTTTACGAAAGCTATCTGTCTCTGACCCAACCAAGAAGAGAAAACTGGCTCCCAACTGGGAAGGCCCGTACCGCGTAGTCGAGGCTGTACGCCCTGGTACGTACCGCCTGACGGATATGAACGACCGACCCATCAGCCGACCCTGGAACGCCGAGCACCTCATGAAATTCCTGGGAGAGCGAGCCTAGATTCTAGCCTGACTAAAGTAAATTAAATCTTTTGTAAGCATTCATGTGTAAGGGGCCACTTCAACGACCCTCCCTGTCTGGTATAAAAGAAGTCTCTTTTTTGTCAAAAGTTAAAAGCCTCGGCAGCTCCGACCTGGTACCGGGCAATGGGGTCGGCACCTGGGTTCTCACTCAGGTCTCGTCCCCAAGCGTCTCAGTAGGTTCGACCCAGCTCCGGACCGGGGGGTCTTTCTATCGCCCCGCATCGATCCCTCACGAATCGGCGGAGCCCAACCTCGCCTCCACCGCCCTTCACCACACCGCTAGCCAGAGCAAAAAAGGAAAAGATTTCTTTATTCATACTCTTTTATTTTGTTCTGGGAAAACAAGCAAAGACCGTTACAGGACCACTCCACTCATCTCTAACTAAAGAAAACCGCCGACTTAGGGCCCCTCGGGTCCGGTGAAAGAAGGAATCACCCCGACCGGACGACTTGGAGCTCTCTCTCCGTCCTGACGACCCTTCGGTTCTGCCACAGTCGACGCGCCGGCCACGGAGCTCTGGGCATCAACGGATCGCATGCGTTCCATCAGTAGCAACGCGGAGGGAGCCCCCTCCGCTCGCCGACCCCCCGAGGAAGATATCGAGACGCCCAGCATAGTCCTGTAGCGGTGTATCTCCATCTCCTTCTCCACTATCACATCACGGAGCAGCTTCTCAGAGGAGGGCCTCTGCACCGAGGAACTCGACATGGTATATCCAAGACCAATGCCCCCGAGCTCCCGATCCGCCATCGCCCTCCTCAGCCGGCTTGCCTCCTCACTTAGGGCTTCAGACTTGTTCCTGTAATAATGGAAGGCCGCATCAGTGTCACGAGCCCTCTTTCGATACCGGACCAAAGTGGCCTCTAGGGCCTCGACCTTGCCCCGAAGCCACGCCACGTCGGAACGAAGGGGGTCCGCCTCAGGAGGGGGAGCCGTAACCTACAAGAGAACCAGCCCGCTCAAAACATATAAGCAAGGAGGTTCGGGAATTCTTCGAAGTTGGAACACTTGGCCAGCCAAAAAACCCTCTTTTTATAAATTCAATTTCCCCATACAAAAAAATGCGGTGGCCAGTCCGCGGAAGGCAAATACAATCGAGAGAAGGAAAAAGAAGTACAAAAGTATACAGCTTATTTTCCCACCTCAATGTCAGTTGGATCCGCAGGGGGGTCGGCGACCGGATTATCATCGGACCCTTGTTCGCCAGGGGTCTTCGGTGTCCCCTCAATCTCCATATCATACTCGAAGTTGGACAGGTCGATAGTCGGATAGAAGTGCCTCACATGGCTGAGGGCCTTCGCATAACTGCTATCCTGGGCTTTGATCACCAGGAGCTGACACGACTCTGTCACCTCTTTCGTCTCCTTCTCCGACCTCTTCTCCTGAGCCACCCTCGCCTTCGCCCATTCCTCCTTCTCCTTGTCGAAGGCCACCTTCATCTCCGCCTCCTTCTTACGAGAGCCTTCGAGCTCTCCCTTCAATTCCGTCACCTCCTGCTCGGCCTTGTCAGCCCGGTCTCGCTCTCGCTGCAACGCCGCCTCATAGAGGCCCCTCACATGGGCCCCCTGCACGGTCGCCTGCCACAGCCGGACACTACTAAGAAATCCTTCTTAGCAACATAATCTGAAAGCAAGGGGGCTCGATTGACTTACCAGCACAGTGGCCTGCGCAAGACGCACGTACGCCTCGTCTAGGGTCTGGGCCTTCATATCCGAACGGTCCCGAGGGGTCGCCAGCTTATCTGCAACCTCCACGGCCTGGCGCCCCCGGACCAGGCAATCACCCTCGCGGATCGACCAATCCGGCGCCCACCGTCGCCGAAGTCTCTCCTCTAGTCTGGGATCCACCAGGGGACCCTTCCCCTTATCAAGGTCAGCGGCCCTACCCTGATCCAAGCCCCCCTGGACCACCGCGTCCCCGCCTGTCTCTGAGCGGGTCCTTTTCACCCTCGGCTGAATTGGGGCCTCAGAGACCACCTGGGACAACTCGGTCGTCTTCGCCACATCCCCCTTCTTCTCGGCCTTCGTCTTCTTCATAGCGAGCCTCAGCGCCTTAATCGATTCTTCATCCATATCTGCAAAAAGATCCATTAAGAACAATGAGCAAGAAAGTACAAGAAGAGCGAGAGGAAAGAAACAACCACGTACGAGGCACGGCCGGGCTCGGCTCAGTCCGACGCTCGCTAGATGGGCCTCCGTCACCTTCCCCCAATTGATACTATACGACAGACGGAGGCGCTCAACGAATCTCCACTCCTCCGCCGTCAGGTCCCCCGGTCCCGGTGCTTCGTAACTCGGCTTAGAATGGTTCCACCGAGTGGGGATACCCCAAGGATCCTCACTCCGGATCACCAAATATTTCTTCTTCCAGAACTTGATGGAATCCGGATGACCGTGGACAACCTTCGCCTTACCTCGAGGCGAGATATAGTATACTCCCTCTGCCGATGAGCCGATCATCAACATCGCTCGGAACACGCTCAGCCGCAGGGGTACCTTCTGCTCCTCGCACAACAGCACGAAGCAGATGATCTGCTTCCAAGAGTTCGGCCCAAACTGCATCGGCGCCAGGGACGACCAATTTAGCACCTCCCGAACGAAGGGATGGATGGGCAGCCTCAGGCCGGAGATAAAGGCGTCCACAGGGAAGATACAATACCTATCCGGCAGGGGGTCGGTCGGTCGAAGAGTAGAGTTCGGCAGCATGAGCTCATAGCCGGACCCTATGTAGTATGCCAACTGCAGAGCCCCCAAGTCGCCTGCCTCCAGAACGGTCGGGGATGCGTCCACCTTCAACCTCTTCCGACTTGGCAACGACGGCTGGACCCCCAAGGACTCCTTATCTGAGAGATCGTCGGGGTAGCGGCGGAAAGACTGGGGTTGTGCGGATGACCCTATCACTAAGTCACTTGGGCCGCCAATCCTCGATCCCTTCTTCTTCGGAGCCCTCCTCTTCTTGGCCCATTCCGGCGAGGGTGTAGACAAACGCCCCAGAACGGGCGGATTCCGAGGCCCTGCGGTACCGTCCCCCTCGGAACCACCCTCCTCTCCGGCGGCCAACCCTAGGATCCGGACTTCGTCTGAACTACCGCCCCCCTCCTCAGAGTCGCTACTATCCACCACGAAATGCCTCCGAGATTGCAATGGCTTCACATTGTGTACAACCTCCTCCTCGCCTACCGGCTCTTCCCCCGGAGTCGGTTTCAAGACAGGCTTCACTCCCCCCCCAGATGTCGACGCCGACGAACCGGACTGAGCCCTGTCCATTTGTGCCTAAGCTAAACAGGGTTACCAACTAACCTGGGGTCACCTCGGAAGAATGATCCTGCTGCAGGAAGCTGAGGGGACGAACACCGAAGAGTTGAAAGGTTTTTTGAAAAATAAAGGGCAAGAAAGAAATGGGTGATGGGAGGAGGGGGGAGAACATTTATAGAGGATAGGGACGACTCCTCGATTTTCGCAGTCACTATTCACCGATTGACGTGCAACTGCCACCTGGGAAATCCCGCCACGTCCTCGAAACGTGTGCTGCTGACGTCACCCAGTGCCAGGCTGGCCGCTCGGTACGGGGGTAGGTTCAGGCGAAATAACGACTCGCCTTCACTGGCATCAGGGTACTCTTCTTCGACAGATCCACCGGCTCGCCATCACCCTTACCGACCCGTAATTCCTCCTCATCTAGAGGTTCGGCCTGGTACTAGGGTACTCTTCTTCGGAAGATCCACCGGCTCGCCATCACCCTTACCAACCCGTAATCCCTCTTCGTCTCGAGGTTAGGTCTGGCACCAGGGTACTCTTCTCAGGAAGAAACAACGGCTCGCTTTCACCCTTACCGACCCGTAATTCCTCCTCATCTAGAGGTTCGGCCTGGTACCAGGGTACTCTTCTTCGGAAGATCCACCGGCTCGCCATCACCCTTACCAACCCGTAATCCCTCTTCGTCTCGAGGTTAGGTCTGGCACCAGGGTACTCTTCTCAGGAAGAAACAACGGCTCGCTTTCACCCTTACCGACCCATAATACTCTCGCCAGCTCGAGGTCCGGTCTGGCACCAGGGTACTCTTCTTCGGAAGATCCACCGGCTTGCCATCACCCTTACCAACCCGTAATTCCTCCTCGTCTCGAGGTTCGGTTTGGCACCAGGGTACTCTTCTCAGGAAGAAACAACGGCTCGCCTTCACCCTTACCGACCCATAATCCCTCGCCAGCTCGAGGTCCGGTCTGGCACCCGGGTACTCTTCTTCGGAAGATTCACCGGCGGGCCATCACCCTTACCAGCCCATAATTCCCCCTCGTCTCGAGGTTCGGTCTGGCACCAGGGTACTCTTCTCAGGAAGAAATAACGGCTCGCCATCACCCTTGTCGACGCATAAACCCTCGTCCTCTCGAGGTTCTGTCAGGCACCAGGGTACTCTTCTCCGGAAGATACAACGGATCGCCATCGCCTTCACCTACCCATAAACCCTCGACAAGCTCGAGGTCCGGTCAAAGCCTCAGGACAACCCCACCAAGGAGGCCCTGTGAGTCGCCCTCCCATTTTTTCCACAACCATGAACACTCCTCCAAGGCTTGCTCCCGCACCCCCGCAGGAGTGGGGGGCTTGTGTGATAGGGTAAAAATGGCCTGAGGCCCAACCAGGGCCCAATACAATTCTCACTCGAAAAGGTAAAAATAGCTATCTAGCTCGGCCCCGAACCACTTCAGGGTCGGCGCCGAACCTCATGTTTGCCCTCACAGTACTGGCCTCCTCGTGCCGACGAGCCTCGGTAGTCCTCGGAGTCCGACCCGTGACAGTGCCACAGGCCGCCCCCCCTCTCTGGCGAAGCAGAAGGATGACCTGGCGCAGCCTAGGCCCTCCGATCCCCCCAGAAGAACAGGAGACCCATGATCAGCCACGTCGGCTCCAAATACCACCAAGGGTTTCGCCACGTCAGCCCTATACCACTCCTGGTATTGCCACGTCTGCCCTAAACCCCCTGGGCCTTCTGCCACGTCAGGCCCACGGGCCTTCGGATCCAGACCCGGCCCCCAAAGGGAACCAAACCCGGTTGGGAACCTCTATAAATACTAGACCCACACCCACCTTTTGAGGTAATGAATCTTTTGCCACTTAAATATACCTAGTTATTGCTACTCTCTCACAGAGACTGACTAGATCGTCGGAGGGTCCGCCACCGGGATAAACCCCGGTGTTTCAGGACCGTCTGCAGGTACACAAAACCTCGGATCCGACCCCTCAGATCCGAGCTCAGACTTCAACATTATTCCGAGCTAATCGTAGGTTCCAGAAGGTCAACCGAAGATCGGCAAACGAGCAGCATTCTCCTTCAAATACAAATCGAGTCCGAACTCACACCTGGTGCATCCACACGTCTCCCAGAAATAAACCGCATCATATATATATATATATATATATATATATATATATATATATATATATATATATATATATATATATAAAATAAGTCAATACAGAGACCAGCACAAAGCGTAACCCAAATTTTACAAGGGGTAAAATAGGCACGAAGACAACAAGAGGGCCATACACCAAAAAATAACCACAAAGTACATCAGGCAATGGAGTTAATTGCTCATCCGCAAAGGCAAAAGGAAACAAAAGCAGATAACACGCCAACGAGAGCCAGAAGACCATAAGCAGCTAGAACAATTAGAGGCAGTCTGAGGGGAATCACACGTTGATGAAGCAGCATAGCCTTCACCTAGGCGACGGGGCCACCAGCCACACCCAGAGCATAGTAGTCCTCAAACAGCCAATATGGGACACAACGAGCGCTATAAGAACCACCACCGGCCAAACATACAGCTGAAAAAAGAGCTAAATACCGAAACACACCTCCAAGCAAACGAGCAATACAGTATAGGACCAAACCCATAAAAGAGGAACATACCCCCTAAATGCCACACTAGCAACCAAGCACAGATTGGAAAGCAGGAGAATAAAAAGCAAGCAAAAACGAGCATAAGAGGAATAAGACAACCAGTAATTCAATAGTATACCACGACGCAATATCAGCACATCGCCAGAGTTCTACAAATGGGCCCAAAAGAAGATCACCCGAAGAAAGCAGATGAATAAACAACAAGAAAGTAAATAGCAAAAAGCCCAGAACCAGATAAAAACCAGTAATGGCTCAACAAGAAAACAAACATATCCGAGGAAGTAGCAGATAGCACCGCAGTGGGATCAACATCCAAAATCCTCACAACTCACAAGCCCATGGTAAGCCACACCTCAACATGAAATAGCACAAAAGAAAAATCACACTCAGACATAGCTATAGCACATAGCTAACATAAAAGGGAATGAAAACTACAGCGCACCCAGATAAAAAAGAAGTGTACACGAACAGAAACAGCAATATTAGCAATAGAACGCTGAAGTTCCAACAAGAATAAAACCCAAGTGAGCATACAGAGAAGAAAAGTCTGAGCATCAACTAAGTAGAGGAAAATAAAACCAAAATAAGCAACAACCGATCTAAAAGCATCCAAAAGGCCCAAACCTACTCCCGCAAGAGTGAGGATCACAAAAAAGGGGAGGGGGCGAGCCCGGAGAAATGTCAGACAGCAAAAATAAAAATAAAAATAAAAAAATATTACATAAAATCCAAAAAAAATTAAATAAATAAATAAATAAATAAAATCCCATTCTTCATTTTCTCAACATTTCAACTCCTTCCAATTCACTCAAACCCTAACCCCCTCCTCCCAATACAAACTGGCTTGAGATTCGCGCTTCCTTGCTTCCTTCTTCTCTGTTCGTCTTTCAACTCTGCTGCAAAAAATGAGTTGAGACTTTGTTCATCTTCTTGTATTTTGATCAAGAAAAGAAAAGAATGGAGAGATTTGGGGTATGTAGGTTCCGACTATCTGGGTTCCTAGCCTTCCTTCAAATAGTCCTGGGCTTATTTGTCATCCTCGCCAGCCTCGCCACCCTACACCGTTTCTACACCGACCCGACCCGATACCAATAAATGGTGAAGGACCCGACCCGATACTAATAAATGGTGAAGGACCCGACCCGATACCAATGCTAAATATAGATCAACTCCAGCCAACTTGCCACCGAGGGATTTATTCCTTATCGTAGTGATGGAATGTAGTGAGACTCCTTCAACCCATATAGATGAAACCTGGATGTGGTCCATCCTTTCCTTATATATTCAAAGTGCAGAATACATGATACAGATAGATTGTAGATAGATCAGATCTAACTCAAGTTGAGCTCCTTCAACTTGTGAACAAACTCCACCGTGAACCTCTCTTGCGTTTCTTTATCCGTCAAGAAATCTCTCCACTTGCAATCATTCTCATTGCTGCTGCTACTGATATCAAATTCCATCACCATCTGAACTGCCTCGCACACTGCCTCCTTAACAAACTCTCCGGTACCTTCCTCCCTCTTCACTTGAGCACCAACCCCCAGATCCCCGGAAAACAACGACGCGTTAAGGTACTGATCCCCACGCTGCGGCAACAACACCAGTTTGCACTCACCAATCAACCCTTCCACCAGCGAGCTGAAACCGGCATGGTTCACAAAGCATCCCACACTTTTGTGGCTTAGAATCAGCTGCTGCTGCACCCACCCGTGATGTATCACTCCCCTCCCTCTCACCCTCTCTTCAAACCCGTGGGGCAATTTGCTCCGCATTGTTTCCGCTCCTTTTGGGCCTGGGCTATTCAACACCGCAAAAAATGGCCTCCCCGTCATCTCCAAACCCAGCAATAACTCCTTGATACCTTGGTCTGTCAGTAAGGTCTCGCTCCCGAATGAGCAGTAAACCACCGATCCCTTTTCAAACTTGTCCAGCCATTCTGCCCACCACATCTCTTCCAATACTACCTGCTGTTTCTCGTCGTCGTTGTGGAGGGGGACTACAGGGCCTGCTAGTAGCATAGGCTTCTGGTACTGGGACTCTACATACCGAATGTACTGCCCTTCCATTTCAACGCAAGTCTTGGCAATGATGGCAGTGCAGTTTTTCATGCAGGACACCACCCGGTCGTAGACGCAAGGCATGCCCGGTACAAACACCTTGAATATGTAACTGAAGTCTTGGGCTTGGTAGGCGGGAACCCCACCACCGATTGCTGAGGTGGCGGCGGTGGGGAACCCAGCAGGAGGACTCTTGAGGTCTTCATCATTAGTGGGTGTGGGTTGACTACGAGAAGGGACGGTGAGGTAGGCTGATGAAATGGCCGAGAAAACAGAGAAGAATAGGGACTTGATGCCGAGAGGGGTGGCAATGGAAGGGATCCAAGACTGGGCAAAGTCGAAGACAACAAAGTGTGGGGCAAGGCGAGAGAGGAGGGATCGGACATCAGGCTTCATTGCATCAATGGCGACCAACAGGAGGGTGGCTTCGGAGGGGGTGAGGTCAGCGGTGCTCTCGGCACCGGAAGGGAGGCCACGAATAGGAGGGAGGGGAATGGAGTGAACAGAGACGGAAGGTAGAACCGATTTCGGTAGCAAGGAGGAGATGCGGGACACGTTACCAGGCGCGGACAGGAAGGTGATGCGGATGGTGGGATCAGTAGTTACGAGCTTGCGAGCTAGCTGAAGGAACGGGCTGATGTGCCCAAACGCCAAGTGCGGGAACATCACTATGTGAAGCCCGTCGCTGCCGCCAGAATCGCCATTGCCAGAATTGCTGCTGCTGCTGCTACTCATAATTGTTGTTTGTTGCTTGTTGAAATTAAGCTCAGTTTAGCTGGCTCTCCCAATCCCTCCTTGCTGCTTCTATATTTATAATACGCATTATGCAAGGAGTAGGTGGGTGGGGAGGGGGGGGCAAGAGCATGACGGATGAAATAACCCGTGTATTGCGAGCCACACAATAAAAATTGACACAGTACAGTCTTTATGTAATATGTAATGTAGATGCAAATCAATGAAGTTTAATGAATTGACACAGTACTCCATAGCTGCACAAAAGGTGTGGTGCAAAAAAAAAAGCAGTGTGTTATTGTCATGGACCACCTACCTTCCACCTTCCCGTCTGGTATTGGGGGCCGCAACACGAGCTACTTGCCAATATCACTCACTCACTCACTCGACAGTTCCAAGCTGGTAGGTTGGGCACTTGGTGGGAAAACAATACGATCATTGCCCGATCACAACCATTCATCAGGGGAAATTCATAAATTGGACGGACGGATGGATTGTAACTCAATCTAACAACCACAACCATTACCTAGCAAACTCAAGGAATCTTGAGAAAATATCTCGACCAACCAAACCAATTGCGTCGTACACATACAACAAAAGGTTTTTGTTCATCCAGAAAACAGAGACTTATAACATGTTTTCGACATAAACTTTATGCATATAGCGATCTGCTTGTACAGTACAGTGATCTGGCCTGTAGCATGACATAATTAAACACAAGAGGATTCGCAACCTTAAGACACTCTTTTTTTATATTTCGACAATGATCTTGCCTGTAGCATGACCATCCATGCTTTTACTCCACGCCTCCTCGGCATTGCTCAAAGGATACCTAGAATCCACCACCGTTTTCAGCTTCCCTTCCTTCAACAGCTCAACAAGGAATGTCATGTCTTGTTTGTTGGGAACTGCAAACAATGGAACCATCTGCTTTTTGGCAAAAGTTAGCTTCTTCAGTAGTGATTTTACAATAGACCCTGGATTGGGTGTTATGTCTATAACTTTTCCATTAGCACTCAGACTGGGTTCGAAAGTGGACCACTCAATTCCAACGGTGCAGTGCACAACAGCATCATACTTCCTCCCCGAAGGACTTTTCAAGCTCGCACCTTCTGGGGTCTTGTAGTCAAGCACCTCATCAGCACCCAGACTCTTCACCAAATCAATGTTACGGGCGCCACAAGTAGCTGTCACGTGGAGCCCAGATAACTTTGCGAGTTGGGTAGCAAAGGTTCCGACGCCACCAGAGGCAGCAGTGATGAGGACATTTTCAATCTTTTTCTTGTCATCGGTACCAGGAGTGGCATCAAAGTTGGCACCCCCAGATTTGAGTGCCTGGAGAGCAGTGCAAGCAGCTATAGGTAGACAGGCTCCTTCTGCTGCTGATACTTCAGGAGGTCGGTGGACAATTGTGCTCGATGAATCCGCTATAGCGTATTCAGCTAATCCACCACCTTTCTGTTCACAACTCATACATATCAAAAAACGGATTTATGTAATTCGATAGATGACAATTAACTGCATAGTGAGATTGACTTCTTCTTTATTACATAAATTATGTATTAGGTAGAAAGATGAATATGTTTGATAGTATCCATCATCAATTTCATTGAATATTTAGAGAAATACCAAATAATAGTAGAGACAGCCACTTACGAAAAAGTTAAGCATGGACACAATTTTGTCGCCAGGTTTGAAAGACTGCACACCAGGACCAACCTCGATAACCTCCCCTGCCACATCAGATACTGTTCTCCTCCCAATAGGAGAAGCCAAAATTAAACCCTTGGGCTCTCATCAAAAGATTAAAATTGACAAGGGATTATAGAACAAATTATGAAATTGGGGTGAAGAAAAAATTATTATGCCAACAAAAATCAATTCTATCAAGAAGCACTCAATTTTAAAACACTAGTAATTTGCACGTGTGATGCACGTTCTAATTAAATTTTTTTATATACAATAAATAATAAGACGTAATCTGGCCTCGAACCTGAGACCTCCCTTTACTCATCACATACTCTTTACAAATTACCCATAGTGGCACAAACTTTTATTTTATATGAGTGACAGTTTTGTAAATTATTATGTCGTAAATAAATTTGAACTTTGAGGGTATTATGGTAACTTACAACAGTTGAGTATTTGAATGGTTAATATAACTCCCACTTTAAAATGAATGGTTGGGATTAGATGGTTGAATGAATGTCTACAAATTACAAATTGTCTACAAATGACAACCCCAACTCTCCCATTATAATATTAGACATTAGTAAAACCAAAATTATAAATAAGCATTTTATCCATGTGAAAGTCCCTGGCTCCCTCCAGGCTAAAACTTTTAAGTTGTAGAAGAGTAGAGAGAATTGCACTTATATTACTTATCGTATTCAAAAGTTTTAGGTATTCACTTGTATTCTAATTTATGTATTTACTGAATTAATCATTTCTCTTGTTTATTCACACAAACTCCCTTGCAACCATCTAGTTTAGGTATTTACTGTATTAAAGTTTTGCAATTAATCGGGTTATTTTCCAACATGCTCGACGGAAGTACCGAACAGGCACCAGGTTATGCACCTAAGTCACATGTTGTTTTGAATCCAAGTAAAAGTGTTTTCAAGGCAACAACAATCAAGTCTTGTTCCTGCGCCTTTATTTTGTTTTCAATTAGTCTTCTTAACTATTAGAGTGATTTACGAAAAAAATTATTAAATTCATTTTGTTATATCTAAGTATCATGGAATTATATCTAAAAAAATCTTACAACGCTATTTTCTTACACATACACTAACAGCTTTTGGCTCGTGCATTGTACGATTTAAGATGCTTTTAAAACATATGTATTTAATAACTTTTTAATTCTCCTTGACTGCATGGGTACTGCAAGTAAATAACAGTTGGGGTATACTCATCACATTAAAGTGTTTTAATTTTTAACTAATACTACCATAATTTTAAATTATGTCTAAGACTAATAACATCTTTTAAATCTTGTAACAGTTTATATCCTCAATGTTACTGAACTTCTATCTCTATGAGGATCAGATTTAGGTGACGGAAAAATGAAGGGACTCGAAAGATAAACTGCAAGAGATAAATGCATGTGTTCGTCATGATGAAAGAAAATTCTACTGTTCTACATACTAATCGCTCTGATTTCCCATCACAAGGGAAAAACAACTTAAGTATAAATGTAATAAGAAATATTTGGTCACTTTAGATAAACAAATCTTTTTTACTTTACGGCTTACATGAAAATACAATAAATAATATTTTACAATGCTAATATTTCGGGGGATAAAAACATTATTGTTTCGTAATTATGTTCTAAATGAGCATGGTTTGGTTACCTATGAAAGTACAATAAAAAATTAACAGTTGATCCATGGTTAAAAGTAACCACTTGGGTATGTTTAGAAACAAAGTTATGTTAGGATAGTTCTCTCTCTCTCTCTCTATCATAACTTTAGAAAACTCTAGTTATCATAACATATGGCATGTTTGGGACTCAATTTGGAGTTAAGATAACCATAGTTATCTCACCCCCAAAAGATGAGAAAACCAAAGTAAACTATTTTCTTAACTCTCAAAATAACTTTATATCATATCTAAACTCCATTCTTATCAAATTTCCTTTTGTTAAATTTGTCGCCTAACAGGGCCTTAAAGTTTTATACTAGCATTACTCAAGTTTTTTTAGCAAACATCTTTTATATAAATTGGCAAAATTTTTGTTGAAGGATGAATCTGTAACATATAATGCAAAGTTACATTGAAAAATCTTAAATAGTTCCATTGTGCTCTACGAGTTCTTAATTCGCCAATCCAAATGAGAAAATTGCAGAGCTCCTAACTGCAATTTTTTCAGGTTCATAATTTGTAATTTGTAACAGACTTGGTTATCAATTCTCCTATATAATTAACTATATATATATATATATATATATATATATATATATATATATATATATATATATATATATTCATACTTTTACATTGAAATACTGCCAGACAAATTAGTGAAATTACTCAACATGTCTCCAAATCCTTTTTCTTCGGAAAGCCTACTCACTGATGTAAAGTTCAACTCAGTGTTTGAAAAAGATAGCCAGGAATCATCAAGTTGCTATAATCAGTCAGACAAAGCAGAAACTTCACCTGGTATAAATGGAAATTTTGATGGCAAAATTGGTCGTATCTGTCCTTTCTGAATTTTCCAATCTACAGGATTTATGGTTGCCGCTTCCACTTTTAACAACACCTCACCTTTCTTTGGTGATGGAACTGGAATCTCCACATGCTGCAGATGGTAAGGACTTCAATTAGAAAAACTAGAAAGCCATGAACTGATGGATCAATTTGAAAAGCTACAAAATTTCTTCTATATATATGAGTTTGAATCCTTAATAACAGCCATGATATAAATCCTATCCCTAAACACTTGTAATTACAAACTGTCAGCCAGTAGGATGACCCAAAGCAAGAGGCCATACGACCCCATTGGCATGGGTCCTCACCCATCAGGTCTCCACCCCGTTTGGAGACGATAAAGGGTTGGGGCAGCCCATGGGCCCCAATTTGGCCCTAGAAAAGCCCCACGCCAGCCCAGACACTCTACTAAGAGGGTATGGGTAGGTCCTTGAAATCAGTGTTGGGTTTATGTCTTGCATACTATGTTGGATAAGAAGACGACGAGACGATGGAAGAATCGAGACGATTGGAGACGGAGTGGAAGCAAGGGAAACAGTCAGCAACAGTAGCAACAGGAGTTGCGGTCGACCGTACTTGGGGTGCGGTCGACCGCCCAACTCTGCAGAAGTTCCCGAGAGGGGGACGGTCGACTGACCTTGTGGTGCGTTCAACCGAACGCGGCGCTGATAGATTATTTGGGTCGGATCTTGGTGATTTGTGAGAAGTCCAACCTGCTCTTCAAATCAGATCTTACGGCTCTTATTGTAAGGTTATCTCTTTAGGAATATCCAATGGTTATTGTATCAAGATATCAAACTAGGGTTTATCTAGATCTCTATATATTGTTGTTACTGGCCTCCATTGAGAGCCAAGAGAGAGAGTACTTCATTAAAGGAAAAATTGAGTGATTCTCTATTTGTAAACAACTACTACTTGCTGGTGAGGCTTGAGAGAGGATCGTGGTGAGAATTGTAATATTCTTGTATCGTTTCTAGTTGAATAACATCTTGAGTTTCTTCTCCTCCGGGTTAAGGCGAAAGCCCCAACCAGGACAAACTTGTGTGTGCTTCAGTGAGTTTGGTATGATCTCATATGTACATGGTAGTTTGTATTGATTGCATTGAATAACTCAACAAGATCCTAAGAGGGGGGTTTCGGTAGAAATCCCTAACAATCAGGCGCATCAAACTGTTGGGCCAGAACCGGGGTTTACTAGGACTAGCTACTAGGCCCTAGGCCGGGGCCAGGTTTATCCTTAGGCCCTAACCCAGCAAAGCCCTCTCAACCCCTTATAAAGCCCTTTATAGGCCCTAGTTAGAACCAGTATATATATACATATATATATATATATATATATATATATATATAGAGAGAGAGAGAGAGAGAGAGAGAGAGAGAGAGCAATGCTCCATTGCAAACCACTGAAGCTGTTGTTAGGGAACAACGGCTTCAGGCTTAATATAACCTAGGCCGTTGTTCCTAATAACGACCTAGGTTATAACATGGCGGCTTATGTTCCCAACAATGGCCTAAGTGGTTTTCACGCGTTTTCACAACATTTGCGTTTGCAATGGAGCATTTCTCATATGTGTGTGTGTGTGTGTGTGTGTGTGTGTGTGTGTGTGTGTGTGTGTGTGTGTGTTAATGCATACCTATGACTCTTTCTCTTAAACCAAACTCATTACCAATTATATATAACTAGTAATTTACACGTGCGATGCACGTTTTAATAATTTCAAAAAATAAAAATAAAAATTCTGACGTATTGAGAATTTGAACCGAAAATCTTCTTTATATTAGTTATGTACGTGCGTTGCACATGTTGGTAGAATGACAAAATGACAAATGACACTAAGGCCTTCTCCCATTATAATATTAGAGATTATGAGTATATTTTAGAATTAAAATCAAACCATAAACAATAAGTTTCTCTGATCTCCTCCAACAATATCTGACCCCCAAGCTGCCACTATATCCTCCCCCTTCAATCTCCTTCACCTTCGATATTAACAGTGTTGGTTTCATACATGCTAGACTTATTTTGACAGTTCAATCTTGTATAAATTTATTTTGGTGTCCACCAACTTGGCCGCATATGTTGAGTTGTCTTTCAATACATTTCATGTATAACGGGGCATTTCGTGCGTGGATTGGAGGATTCTCGGAAATGAAAGGATTCCTAAAAATGTCAAGATGGGAATGAAGATTCCAGGAAATGTTATATTACCGCGTTTGGATAACACATTGCATTCGTGGGAAACATTTATTATTGTATTTTTTATTCAATTGTTTTGGACTAGGCTAACTTTTTTTATTTAAAAAAACCCTTGAATTATACCCTTTCTGCAAAAAAAACGCATTGAACTTTTTTTGCGCAAAAAAAAAAAACCCCTAAAATATGTTTTCAAAAAACCCACTCGGGTTTTATCAAAAAAATCATATCTAACTTTTCTGCTTATATTAGATAAGCTCATTCAACTTTGCAAGTTGGTTCGGAAGACAACATGCATCTTTTTCGTTATTGTCAAAAAAACTTCATACATTTAGCTTTGCTGTCATTTGGTATATGTAATTGTGGATCTAAATATCCAAGTCTTCTTATCTATTAAGAAGTCATGTTATTTCGTATTTTAATTGTCGATCCCAAAATCCAAGTCTTGAAAAATCATGTACCGAGGAATCCAGGTGCAAAACTAAAAATGGGGGATAATCCTTCTCTCAGTGAAGATCTATCATGACATCAAGCAAGCAAACAAGCAAGTAAAATAATTGAAAATTAAAAAAAGGGAGGAATAATAAAAATAAAACACTACCTTGAGGGCAGCAGCACCGCCTCCATAGCCGTCGTAGCGGACGGCGCGCATCGTCTTTCCGGCCATCGACATGGGTGGGGGGACAGAGAGATTACTGCTACTTGGAATTCGTTAGCGTTGGTTTTCGAGTTTCGAGATTTCGAGAAGGGGGAAATTATTTTCAAGTAAATGAAATTCAGAATCAATCAGGAACGAAAAAGACAAACGACTCTAGTCACCAGTCAGTCAAACAAACAAACAAACTTCATTCTTCAAGCGGTACTACTTCCAGCAAGTCCATTGAAACGAAGATTTTTTTTTGAAACTAATTACGAAGATGGCCCACTTTACAGACTAATTCCTATATGAGATAGCGAACGTGGTACAAACATATTCGCTATCAGAGTCTGATAGCGAGTTTCTCTATATCTTTATATAATCAATGTAACGGCTCCAAAAAATGATATGTATTTATTGGGTGCCGAATAGAAGAATATAGTACTTCATCTAAGAGGTGAGAGATTTCTCCATTGTAAACAATAAGTATTTCTAGTTAGGCTTAAGAGATGATCGTGGTGAGAGTTGTAATTCTTGTATCTTCTCTAGTTGAATAATATCTCGGTTTTCCTCCCCCGTATTAAGGCAAAAGTTCCAACCAGAACAATTCTTGTGTGCTTTGTGTGATTGGTGTTATCTAGTATTTGCTTGGTGATTTGTATTGATTGCATGTGCTCGATATTGTATTATATTTAGTCCCATATCGGGTTATGTGTTAGTTTAGTTTGTGGTTCCCTCCTATATAAATAGGAGATATTGTACTCAGTAATTATCAATTTCAATAATCCAATAATATTTTAATTTCTCTGTTAACCTTATCATGGTATCAGAGCAGTAAATTTAAATTTCTTTCTCTCTCATAAATTCCTAACCTTAGTTACACAAATTTCTTTTCTTGCTGTCATCATCAACAGCAAGATCCACCATCACCTACAACACACTGGTGACAGCAACAACACCAACTCCAGCGACAACAACTCCGGCAACTTTCTCTCGTCACCTTTTCATCAACAACTCCACAACGGCAACAACTCCAATAACGGCATCATCCATTCATCCACAACTTAACCACAAAATCAACAACTCCCGTCACCCGACGCCTCTCAATCCCGAACTCCTTGTACCTCCTCCGCTGCTCATCACCCTCACCAACAAATCCTCAATCCCGACCCCAACACCCAACAACTCTCCGTTGCTTTTCACCCAACACCTGACACACCTCCATCCTCGTCGAATCCCTAGCCGCTGCAACTCCTCGCCGAATCCCTAGTCGCTGCCTCTCCTTGCTGCCTCTTTTCCAAGCCGTCATCCCCCATATTCTCCTACCCGAAACCCTAGCTATTCTCAAAACCTTAGTCGTTCTCAAATTTCCCAACCCATACCCGAATACAAATAACTCCTACAGCCGTATCCAACCCCCTAAACCCGACCCGAACCCGTTTCTGTTAAAAAAAAAACCCTTCTCTAAACCTTAACTCTACCCAATCCACATCAAGCCCAAACCCGAACCCTACCCAATTCAAATCACACCCAATCCAGAAAACCTATTAACCCTAGGTTCCTAACCCTCCGACTTTCTACTCTCTCTTGTCTGCTACTGTTGCTGTTGATCACTATTGCTGTCGATCATCGCCGATCATCGACGTCGTTTGTACAAAAAAAATTCACAATTTTTTTGCAGGTACTTATCCAATGGATCCCCAGTTTCACTAGTACATTTTCGTCTCCAATGACTCCCCGGCTGCTACATCCTCCTTTTCCTTCTCCCTCTCCCTCTCCCTCTCCCCTTCCCTCACATCTCGATCCTCCTCCAGATTCAAACAACAGCAGCGTCGCCCTCATCCTCATTTCAGACTCCTCCCTCCTCTCAACAACATCCCTAACCCTTGCCCACCCCTTCTTTCGACACCGGTAGCACTATCCAGCTCCTTATCTCGATCCCAGCACCAGCAACATCTTCATTCTCATTTCGATCTCTGGCACAGCAACATCGGTCTCATTCCTCCCCGCTGTATTTCTTCTCTTACACATTCGACCATGACCGTTACTCCAACATTGCCATCTCCTACGGATTGGGCTAATTTTCAGCATCACCTCACACACCTGGAACACCAGCTCTTGGGTTAGTTTGTCATTGTTGGACCTTCTGCCCCTGTATTCTCTGTTACTTCCGGTATGAATTATATCTGAATTTTAGATTCTGGTGCATCACATCACCTTACTAGTAATTATATACTGCTCACCACTAGCACTGCACTTCCTTCTCACTCTCCATCTCTACACACAGCCGATGGCTCACAACTTCTCACTACACACTCAGGGTATATTTGCTCCCCCACTCTCACATTGCCTTTTGTTTTTTATGTTCCTCATTTATCCTTGAACCTTATTTTTATTCGTGCATTGTGCGATAGTGGTCTTGTCATTATATTTGATTCTTTAGGTTGTTTTATTACCAATTCACACACCGGTTAGGAGTTTGGGCGTGCTAGTCTACATGGTCGTCTATATCATCTAAATTTTTTACATGCACATACATCTCATTCTAATTTTGTTGGTGTTGTGTCCTCTGATGCTGATCTATGACACAGACGTTTAGGTCATCTTAGTGAGTCTCGACTCAAGACTTTAGCACGTAGTGATGCTCTTGGTCCTCTTTTTTTTACACATTTGTCTGATTGTCAGGGTTGTCATTTGGCCAAACACATAGCATTTCCTTTTATTAACAAAAGCACTTCTCAAATCATCCACCCTTTTCAACTTGTTCATTCTGACATATGGGGACCCTCTCCTACACCTTCTCACAAAGGTTATCTCTATTATGTTAGTTTCATCGATGACTTCACTCTACATACATGGGTGTTTCTTATGCACCAATACTCTAAGATATCTAATATTTACCAATTTTTTACGAACATGGTTCACACTCAATTCGGTGTGCGCATCAATACCTTTCGCTCCGACGGTGCTCATGAGTACACCTCTTCTACTATGAGACCGATCCTTCAATCTGACGGCACCATTTTTTAGCAATCATGTCCTCACACACATGAGCAGAATGATGTAGCGAACGCAAGCATCATCACATTCTTGAGACTGCTCGCGCTCTTATACTTTCATCTTCGGTTTCTCATTCTTTCTGGGCTGAAACTGTCATGACATCCGTATGTCTCATTAACGTCACTCCCTCGTCTACCTTATCTTGCACAACACCTTATGAGGCTCTTCGACACTCTCCACCGGACTACAGTATGCTCCGTACTTTTGGGTGCACATGTTATGTCCTTCTCCCTTCCACTGAGTACACGAAGCTCACCGCCCGAGCTACTAAGTGTGTTCACCTAGGTCTCAGTCCAGAGCATAAAGAATATCGTTGTTTTGATCCTGTGGCAGGTCGTGTTCATATTTTCTGACATGTCTCCTTCGTGGAAGACTCTCCTTACTATTTGACATCTCCTGAGGATGCTAGTTTTCTCGATAACCCAGTTGTTGGCCTATTTCCCCGGCCATACCTTCACGCATTCCATATGTTTCCACTCCTTTAGTTCCTTTCCCATCTCATACTGATGTTTCACCTATTGTCCCTCTTACGGAGACACCACCTGCATCCCCACAACATCATGCACCTTCACCACCTGTATTCCCACAACTGCATGCACCCACTCCACCTACCTCACCATCACATACTGCCCATCCACCACCGGTTGTTAGTCTACATGTTCTACCTTAGGCATCCCACCGGCACGTTACACACCTGATACCACCGGTCCTTCTGACCAGTTTAACTTTGCCACCCTAGCTTCCTAATTACCACAGTTTCATGCATATCTCACTATTATAAACTCCGCACATGAGCCCAGAACCTACAGAAAGCAATTCAATATCCTGAGTGGCGGGAAGTTATTGCAGAGTTCCGTGCATTTGATCAGACTAGCACTTGGGATGTTGTTTCCCTGCCTCTGGGCGTCCAACCTGTTAGCTGGAAGTGGATTTTCAAGGTCAAATATCGACCGGATGGCTCCATTGAGCGGTACAATACTCGCCTAGTTGCCCGAGGATTTACTCAGGAGCATGACATTGATTATGATGAGACTTTTGCCCCAGTTGCACAAATGACTATAGTTTGCGCTCGCCTTGCCGTTGCCTCCATTCGTCAGTGGTCGTTATACCAGATGGATGTGAAGAATGCATTTCTTCATGGTACCTTATCTAAGGCTGTTTACATGCATCCTCCTCCTGGTTTGCCACTCTTCGTCATGTTTGCCATCTGCGTCGAGCTATATATGGCCTGAAATACGCCCCTCAAGCCTGGTTTGAGTGTTTTTGCCGTGTCATCACCCAGGTTGGTTTCAGTCAGAGTTCACAGAACTACTCTATGTTTATGCGGTCCTCACCGCAGGAAGGGTACTTCTACGATTATATATTGATAATATGATTATTACTAGGGATGAATCTGCAGGCATTGCATCCACCCAAAAATACTTTCACCAACAATTCTATATGAAAATTCTATATGAAAGATTTTGGTAGACTACACTACGTTCTGGGTCTAGAGATTGCATATGAATCTCGGGGTATACTCATTTCTCAACAAAAATACACATTAGCTATTATCTTCGCTGCATGTCTCTCTGACAGTCGATCAGTCAATATTCCCTTAGAGCTTCATGTAGAGCTTCACCCCACAGATGGTGAGCCCCTTTCCGATCCAACTAGATACAGGTAGATTGTTGGACGGTTTGTCTACTTATGCATGACCAGACCCGATATTGCTCATGCAGTCAGAGTTGTTAGTTAGTTTATTTTCGCTCCTACATCAGTTCACTATAGTGCTTTTCTTTGGATCCTTAGATATTTTTGAGGCATTATCACTCGCTCATTATTTATGTCTTCTTCATCTAAACTGAAACTCAGTACATATTCTAACAGATTGGACGGGTGATCCTACTACCAGACGGTCTACCACATATTTCTGTCTATTTTTTGGTAATTCGCTGATCTCATGGTGAAACAACAAACATGCAGTTATTGCATGTTCTTCCACCGAAACTGAGTACAGAGCAATGATAGCTACTACTAGAGATATTGTTCATGTTCGTTGGCTGTTATTAGATATGGATGTCACTCTTATAGGAGCTGCTCCTCTTCATTGTGATAACCGGGGTGCGTTGCATATTGCAAGCAACCTGGTATTTCATGAGAGAACGAAGCACATGTAGATAGATTGCCACTATGTTCGTGAGCACTTTGAAGCAGAGACCATTTTACGTCATTCTGTTATCTCTTCACAGTAGACAACAAATTTTTTCACCAAATCTCACATTATTCAGAGATTTTGTTACTTAGTAGGCAAACTCACATTTTTCGACCCACCGTAAGTTTGAGAGGGGGTGTCAGTTAATGTATTATATTTAGTCCCATATCAGTTTATGTGTTAGTTTAGTATGTAGTTCCCTCTTATATAGATAGGAGATATTGTACTCAATAATTATCAATTTCAATAATCTAATAATATTTTCCAATCTCTCTGTTAACCTTATCAGCATCGTTTAACTCAACAACATTGTGGCGCTTCCGCATGCGATAAATCCCTAACATAAGGAACTTCATTCAAACAATTTTGAAAGCTTCACTGAAATAAATATAAAAAAACTGAATTTTTCCTCAAATATTTTTTTTTCTCTTTCCGATAGTTCATTTGCTAAAATTGATAGTCGGCTTCCGTGCTAGGAGCAACAACATATTTGATATAGGAACAAACAATGGTGATAAATTTTCTGGTTTGGAGAAATTAATCAGAGAGGATTCGTTGAAAGTTGAAACACTGATATATGGTTGTCAACTTCTCGTCTTAAACCCTTCAGTTCTTCTTCAATTCCCTAACCTGATACTTTACTGTATCAGAATTACACACAGAGAAAATGAGAATCTCTCTCCGACTGTCCCTTCTTGTCTCCCTCGTTCTCTTTCACTATAAGTAATGTATACAAAGTGGGACGACCATGATGGAAGTAATATTGATGAGACCATCTATTTTATTTAGTTTAGTATTTTATTTCAGTATCATATTTATTTTTGGAAAATATAGGCATATGTAATTTTTTTATGCATTAGAATATTTCTGAGATTTTAAAATATTTTGAGATTTGTATCAAGATTTGTTTTGAACCTATATATAGGCCTTGAGATTAATGAGAAATTATGTCATTCTTGATTAAAAAAATTATTGTGTTGAGTTTTGCTCTTCCTCACACTTTTTGTGTGAGTTTGTGATAAGTCCTAATAAAATTTTAGGGTTTTTGATAAACTCTAAAACTACCCCAAATTTCCAAATCAATTAAAATCAAAATCCTAATCCCCAAATCCAAAACCCTAATCATGCTTCTTCCCCCTCACAAAACCCCTAGCCGCTACTCCCGTTCTCTCTCTCTCCCGATCTATTTCTCGCCCAAACACCCCAAACCCATCTCCGATCGTCTTCCCCGGCCAACACCGGCCGCCCTCCTCGACGCCACCTCCCGACCTCCTTCCAGCGCCGCCCCACTTCCCCTCGACGGCCAGCACCACCACAGAAAACCACCCAATCCCCCGTCGACCGACTTTCGTCGACGTCGACCGCGACGCCGTCCGCCCTCTCCCGCCGCGTCGATCCCGCTGCCCCCCACATCCAGTTCCGCTAGCACCCCCGCGACTCCCCTGTGCTACTCCTTGCCCCTTCCTGCCAAGCTGAGATCTAACACTAGTTGCTTCGAACCCCGGTATACTCTTTCAACTTTTTCAATATTTGTGTTATACTGCTTTATCATCTCTATTATATTATTTAATTTAACTACTGACCACAAATATCGAGATTGAGTGTTCTACTTGCCTAATTAGAGTACGAATCAATATTGCATATTTTACTTGCTAAGAACGCTTAGAGGTTGAATAATTGATTGTTAGATTGAATTATTAATTGGGCTTGTTAAACTTAATTCAATTCTTGAAAATTCATCAAACCTATTAATTGTTTAAAATTCTAATTTTGAACTGCATTACATATTGGTTAAATTAATTTTTTAAGATTCTTGAAAATTCTCTATTTAGGATTACGTTTTACATCAAATATATACAAAGTGGGACGATGATGATGGAGAAGTAGAAGGAAACTTACTGAAGACAAAAGGAATACAACATTGCGACTGATAATTGTAGAGATTTATGAACTACTTGAGTCAAAGTTGTCCATCAAGAGGATTTACAGTGTTACGTTTTATATCAAGTTATTGGGTCAATACCCAAATTTCTTTAGAAAAGCCTGGCATTTAGATCTAGTTCCTGGACATGTAAGAGGACATGCCGGATTCAAGCTGCCACTCATTAATGCCGTACTGGTGGTGCCATAATTGTTGGAGGGATATTTTAATCAGAAGTTTATAATGACATTTACCATACAAAATAGCTATGTAATCAGTGTCGTCCGCTCTTGCTGTATTATAGTCTGCATCATATATTGATTCTTTGGCTTTCTTTTCTTGGAATTAATTTTTGCAGTTTTTCGGGCCGGATTCCTGCAGGCTCCGGTCGCCAGCGGCGTTAGAAAATGAGTGGATTGCGATCCTCTCAACGAGTACTATTCCGTAGTATACTCACTTGCTAAAAGCAAATTCCGTATAAATGAGAAATGTTGATCCAAAGTTGGGTATTTGAAAGGTACTAACTTGGTAAATGGATAGTCCTATATCGGAAATTGGAAAGAATTTTTTCTAGTATATATACTAGAAAACTGGACTAAAGGGCGTGGCCCGGGGTTACCACTAACGTGTAGTGGAGAGAGGACTTAGCTAAAATGACAAACACACACGCGCGCCCACCCGGTCCGGCCCCGGCTTCGGCTTGGTCTGGCTTAAATAGGTTTTTTAATGACTCACCTGTTATGAATCTGAAGAGTCTCCATTACTCTGCTGTTACAGAGTAATGGCATCTATATTCAGGTTCTAACATCTTTTAAGTTTGAGCTTAGTTTGAGCTTGTAATTAGCTTGTGTACCATTAGGCACTAATTTGTATGTACAGTATGGGGAGTTCTGAGGGATTTACCCTCCATTCCCTCCTAACTTCCAATTACTTCGACACCCTTTACCTTCAACAGCAGAATTTGTATTAGCGAATTAAATTTGCATATAACTCCCTACCATACTAAATGAGAGGGAATTATGACTCTGATTCTTCCTCCACTATTGAGGACTCAGTGGAGGAGTTAAGAGTTATATAGCACCATTCTAACAATTGATGTGACAGAGTACTCTACTCCCTCTACTGTTTGGTTCTGACTAGTATTATCAGGTTAGCGGTTAATAGTTAACCTAATTAATCTTTGGCACAAATAAGAATCATTTTCGAAAGCAGTCATAGCAATAGTATATATGAGCATGCGGTGTAAGGAAGCTTGGAGTAAGATTTCACCTGCACCTATTACGATAATCCCTTGAAGCACCTGATCATGGAATATATGGCATACACTAACAAAAATTACATAATACCTTTCTTGGGCATAAGAATATTTTGTACACATTCCTTCTGAAACTTGCATCATTGATATGAATAGTGCATAATCATCCGCAACCTACTAAATCACAAAGGAGGTTATCCATAATGATGCAACGAAAGCATGGAAAAGCTTTGATGAGATGAAATCTGATTTTAAAATATAGTAGTAAGCCAGTAAGCATAGTATACGGTCAAAAATTGTTTGGCATATGATAGGAAAACATGAGACTGAGCAACCTCAAAAAGGCATATAAGCTTTGATGTATGACTTCATTCTTATCAAAGACTCTGTTTACCACCTCCTTTCTAGTGCATTATCAATATTTAATTTTCCCCCCTTCAAACTGTTCAGTTATGTTATGATTTTTTTCTTAATTTAAAATTTTGGCAGTTCATCATATGTTTCCAGAATTAATCTTCAAGTATTAATTCTTTTAACAGGTAAAATGGATCACCAACTCATCACTAGCTGACTTCCTCATTGCTGATGTGCTTGCTGTAAAGCCAGGGGAAATTAGGATTGGACTCGATGTCAGTGTTGGAACCGGGAGCTTTGCCGCGAGAATGAAGGAATGGAATGTAACAATCATATCGGCAGCAATCAACATCGGTGCTCCTTTCAGCGAGACAATTGCATTGAGGGGATTAATTCCTTTGTATATGTCATTAGGCCAGAGGTTGCCCTTCTTTGACAACACATTGGATTTGATCCACACTAGCGTATTCTTTGAGGTTGGGCGGACTTGCAGTTGTTAGACTATGTGTTATTTGACTGGGACCGTGTTTTGAGGCCAGGAGGGTTTCTCTGGATTGACAATTTTTTCTGCAGTCGGGCAGATTTTGATGATTACATGTACATGTTCTTGCAATTTAGGTACAAGAAACACAAATGGGTTGTTTCCTTTAAGTCCAAGGGGGAAGTATATCTCTCTGCTCTGCTGGAGAAACCGCCGAGGTCCCTGTGATATGGTATGTCATGTTTTTCGTTGCTACAAATGTTATAGAGGAAAATTAACATCTTGATAATTGTATGTCCTTAACTTGCAATCTTTCATTTGATTATTCTTTGTAGTGTTTTTCTAACAAAATCCGGTTTTCTTTTCCACTAGAACCCTTTCAGCAACATCTGTGGTTGCATATTAAGTCTGAGTGTATGTTTGTATATACACTTATCCACTGACTTAAAATCTTGATACTATTACTGTGTATGCCATGTTTTTTTATGTGTATTAAGATTGTGCGCATGTGTATATGCGTTGTTCTCCTGGTTGTTTAACCTGTGTGTTTGCTTTAATATGCTTAACACAAGATCTTGATATTAGTCAGCTTTGTAACGTATTAATTAGTTGTAGCAATCAACATGCAGAAATAGTGTCAACAAAATTCAAGAATTCATGTCTTGCTTTAGCATGCATAACCAAAGATCTTGATATTTGTCAACTTTGTTCACTTTTAGTTAGTTGCCTCCCTTCCCCCTGTCTTGACCCCTAAAGCTTTGCAGTCCAAGGATGGAGGCACCTCTTACACCGTAAACTATTTATTATAGATTCTTCTGATAATATCTACATCATATTTTTTGGGGGAATTAAATAGTGGAGTCATTCCTACATCAAATTATTGATGCCTGTATAGTGTTCATTTGAAAGCCATCTAGTTGATGATTTTCTTCATTTTCAGGTGGCATTTAGTTCTGTCACACCATTAGTTTCTTTTTAAAGTAATACAACGTATAAACTGTTATATCGAGGCTGATCTATTGCAACTTGTTCGTTACTCTATTCACTGACAACAAACAAGCTGTTCAGGTTTCTCATGAACTCATGAAGTTCTTATGATATTTTCTTATTATTTAGATTCCTTCTAATTTTGATGCCAACTTTTACAAATTAAGATCTGGTTACTGTTGCGATCTGGACCTTCCTATCGGTTAGTTTTTTTTGGTGAAATTAGTTAATTGAATGAATTCTGATACAACTGAAATGAAATGTTCAATTTCCGACATTTCATCTAGTCAATGGATTGCCATCATTTAAAAGTCCAGTGAGGTTGCATCTCTTTGCATATTGTCTTCATGAACTACTGCAAAGGTAAGAGAACTTGTATAAACCGCCCCTCGCATCAGTTCTCTTTTCACCTTGTACAATAAGGAAGGCCAGATGTTGTCATCATCTGCTCATGCTTCCTTCATAGATTGTGGTATTTATCTTTCTAAATAGATTATCTATAATTTTATGGAACTCTTGTTTATCGGTTTGTTGATCAGAATTCTTCAGTTCTATCCGTTTAAGGACTAGTTTTGTCTTGATTGTCTGTTTGTTTCTTCAAACCACTCCAGTCCCTGAATTATTTTTTTCTATCGTATCTTGATCTTCATTGACTTGTTCCTCAATCTCAGGACTGTGTATGACATTCCTGTGTCTCCTAGCTTCACATACCTTATGAAAGTAAGCATGCAGTAATTAGATCTTCTACCTTTAGTTTTCTAGTAGGCAGTATCTAACTGTACCATTGCCTACTCGCAAGAAAAAAAGAGAGGGAAGGTTGTCGATTAGTGCAAATAGTTGTCGACACCCTAAGGCTTAAAGTTCATTGAAGTTGATACATAATCTGTATCTTTGAGTGAAAGCCACAACACAACCCTGAATCAAATCAATAATTATACAATTATATAAACCAACCAACATCATACAGTGTGGGCTCTATCTACTGCTCAACATCCCCCCTTCCCTTTCATATCCCTTTAGATAAACACAATACATCATTCTTTCTGCTGTTTTCTTGTTTATCTTTATTCTCTCAATCAACTACACCAGCAACAACCTCTTCTTGCCCCCCCCCCCCCCCCCCCCCCCCCCCCCCCCCCACTTCCCCATAATTGCTTCCAGGACATTCATTCTCCTCCCTCATTCACATCAAAACTCATTTACTAGTTTCTTTCCTGTATATCATGATATTACAGAACTTTCTGTGTTCATGTAGAAAGGGACTGATTATAAGAAATACAACCCCCCAGGGGCCCCACCCACACCCTCATATGTACAGTGATCAAATTGTTTCCCTCATTTTCTCATTTCAAATTTTCACTTGTGGAGGATGAATAGGCTGTTGACCCTGGAGGAGGGGTTAATGATGATAGCTTCCTTGATTCTCCGCCGGCACCACCTTTGGTTGACGACGCCGGAGAGTCTACATGGCGAATCTCGCGTAACAATGCAGCCGCATCCTTCATTGTCGGCCTGTCATCTGGTCGATTGCTGGAGCAGAGAAGGGCGATTCCCAATGCTTGAAGCATTTCCTGTACTTGAGAATCCGGTCGACCGTGAAGTCTAGGGTCCACTACTTCCACTGGGTCTCGCTTTTGTCGGAGGTGTTCTCGAACCCATTGGACTATGCTTTGCCCGTCAGGGTATGAGGGGTCAGTTGCAGGCTTGTGACCTGTAATGATTTCGAGCAGCAACACTCCGAAGCTATAAACATCACTCTTCTTTGTAATTCTTGTCATGCATCCGTACTCTGAATACAAAACAGAATTGTAAAATTTATTTGAACAGCCAGAAAAGGCTAATGAAATCACAATCTAGTTACACTTACCAGGAGCAATGTAGCCATATGAACCTGCAAAAGGAGTAGTAGCAGTCGTCAAACCGCCCTCTTCATCGACCACCCTTGCCAATCCAAAATCAGCCAAACAAGCTTCGTATCTTTCGCCTAATAACACATTTTCTGCCTTCACATCCCTATGAATTATTTCAGGGACGCAATCGTGGTGCAAATAAGCTAGCCCGTCTGCAACTCCGATTGCAATCCCCAACCTCACCTCCCAGTCCACCACAGGCAGGCCAGCATTATGCAACAAGCCGCCCAATGTACCGTTAGGTAAGTAATCGTAGAACAACAACCTTGTCTTGTGGTTGGCTGCCCAACCCAATAACCTCATGATATTCCGGTGGCGAACACGAGACAACGTCCCGATTTCAGATTCGAAAGCTACAATCCCCATGTCATCCAAACCACGGAACCGCTTCACTGCTATGATTGAACCTGTCAACGAGTTCTGAACTCGATAAACTAGTCCAGACCACCCGCTACCAATCACATTTCCAGCCATTAAGTTCCTAGCTACTTCAGCAACAGAGATATCAAGCTTTTGGTATAGAGTCACTTCCCATGGCGGCGATAACTCCCCGTCCTTTCCCTCATCCACCAATCCCGGTCCGCCGGCTGTTCTGCGAGAGACAGAAATCAGTGCAGCTAACATTAGGAGCAAGATGGCAGCAGTGATCAACATAGCGGTGGTGGCGACACGAGCTCCAACGGGGGATGTATTGCCGGTTTTTTCATTCGGTGAACATTGTGCAAGGCAAAGAGACGGATTCTCTTCTAGATCGGCAAGTGGAAGCTTGGAGAAGAAGGAATTACTCGGCACTAGGCCTGAGAAGTTATTGTAGGAGATATTCAGTGCAACGAGATTCTGAAGAGTGGATAGAACACCGAGATTGCCAGAGAGTTTATTGTGTGAGAGGTCAAGGACACCGAGCCTCATCAGACCGGCAAGTTCCACCGGAATTGATCCGATAAGCGAGTTCAAGCTCAGATTCAATCCAATTTCCAATGCAGGAATCTTCCCCAAACTTGATGGGATCGGACCTGAAATGCGACCAACATAAACTTATATAATAATAATAATAAAAACAGCATCTCATGTTTAAACTCAGACAAACAAACACATTAGCAGCATCTAAATACTAACATTGAAAGTATAAAAGAAGTAATTAACAAGTTATTTCTTATTAATAAAACCAGATGATATTTTTATGAAATATTACCTGAAAGGAAGTTCTTCCCCAGATCCAAGAACTGAAGTCTCGAACACGACCCAATCTCCGACGGAATCTCACCGGAAAACTGATTCTGTCCGAGAATTAACTTGGTCATCGAGGATAACAACCCAAGATCCGAAGGCAAACCCCCAGTAATCGAGTTGTTAGAGAGATCAAGATACTGAAGCAGAATCAATCCTTCGAAAAGACCATTAGGCAAAACACCAGAGATCATGTTAGAATGAAGATCAATGAAGGTGAGGTTCCTGCAGCCGGCAATCTCCGGTGGGATCGGACCGGACACCCGGTTCAACCCAAGATCAAGAAAGCTCAGATTCTTCAAATTTCCAATCTCAGCTGGAATCTTTCCAGCAATTCTGTTCATATTGGCTCGAAACCTTATCAAACTCGAACAGTTCCCAACCTCAGGTGGTAGTTCGCCTGATAGATCATTGTTAAGCAGCAGCAACTTTGTGAGCTTTGGAAGGCTGAAAATATCCCCTGGGATTGATCCAGTCAGTGAGTTCTGAGAAAAATCAACAGCTTCAAGATTCGTGCATCGGCCAATTTCTGCTGGAATGCTCCCGGTCAACTGGTTTTGCCACAGATACAACATTTGTAGGTTCGACAACTTGCCAAGCTCAGCTGGAATGGTGCCAGATAGCTGGTTGTTGTCCAGCTCAAGATCGGTGAGATTACCGCAGTTGGAGAGGTCCGGTGGGATTTGACCAGAGACTTGATTCACACTCAACTGAAGCTCCTGCAAGTCGGTGAGATTACCAAGAGACGACGGAATTGGTCCAGTTAGACCATTCATCGACAAATCAATGACATTCAGGGTGGTGCAATATCCGAGACTAGGTGGGATCACTCCCACTAGACTGTTCTGCCAAAGAAGCAGATTCTGCAAGTTGTTAAGATTTCCGAGTTGGGCTGGAATCGAACCAGAAATAGAATTATCATACAGATAGATGTTCTGTAGACTAGTACACTGCCCAAGCTCCGGTGGGATTTCACCGGATATCATAGCAGTGTAGATAGCCAATGTCTGTAGCTTCTTGAGCTGCCCGAGGGATTCGGGCAGCGGACCGGACAAGCTGGTTTCTGCCAGCCCCAGCATTTCCAAACTGGAGCAGTTGCCAATCTCCCAGGGTAACGGCCCTTGGAGATTCTTGTTCCCTCCACCACGGAAAATTTGGAGATTGTTTAGTTTTCCAATGGTGGAGGGAATCTTGCCAGCTAGCTGATTATCGTAGATAATCAGCCATCTCAAAAAGGTGAGATTCCCGATGCTGTCGGGGATCTGACCTTCTAGCCGGTTGGAGTTAAGGAGCAGTCTCTCCAACCGGCTCTCCGGGTGAAACAGCCCGGGTGGAATAATGCCTGTAAGCTCGTTGTTGCTTAGATCGAGTAGTTGTAGCAACGGGAGGTCTTGTGACAACTGAGGTGGGATTGGACCGGAGAGATTGGTTCCGGAAAGGACTAGTTTAGTGAGCGACGGAGCGAATGCGGTGAGATTGGATGGAATGTGGCCGAACAGGTCGACGTACTCGAGGCTGAGTTGGACAACTTGGTTGGTGGTATCGCAGGAGACTCCAAACCATCGGCACGGAGTTTGATCAGACGGGTTCCAATCGTAGAGCGCGACAAGCGAGCCGTTTAAAGTTTGTTTCCAAGAGAGAAGAGCTTGGCCTTGGGGGTTGATGGCAAAGGAAATGGGAGGGAATGAGAGGAAGAAGAGGAGGAGGAGGATTGTACATGTGCCAACTTTCATAGGCATCATTTTCTCCTGGGATTAGATAGATGATGGTTACGGTTTGATGAGTAAAGTTGTTTAAATGAAACTAGTAGGAGATGAAGGAAGATAGGAGGCGAGTGAAGAAGGTAGAGGCATTGGTTATTAAGGTATTAGTATAAGAAAAATAGGGCACTGGTGGTAGCTTTATAAGTGATGTGAGTCAGAGAGACCCAGAATCTCCGGATCCAACACAGGCTGGGGGGCGGGCCATTACTGGAGTTTTGTTTATGTACATTTGGAAGGTGTGAGAATTTGGATGATTTGTTTATGATTTTGAGAGTGAATGAAATGAAACGAAGGAGTGTTGTAAAAATCAATTGAACAGATGCTAATCCAGTACGGTTTACTTTTACAGATCACAAAATATATTGAAAATTTTGCATATATGAATTATACTGAACCGCCAGCTGGTTTAGCACGGAGCTCGAGTCGAGCCACCGGCGCGTTTCATATTATTTTATTGATATAAATTATAGATAATATATTTGAACTTGAGTATTTAGTTGCAGCTGTAAGAGCATCCACAGTTGGTTAGTTAAAAATCTATTTTATGCATATTTTCACACCGTAAACATTGCACTCGTTAGGTATTTTGACATTTTTTCCATTTTTCGCTTCAGTAAAAAACTAAAGATAGCACGAGATATAGCGATATGCATATTATTCTTGATGAAACATTATGTTTTGTCTGAATTATTTAATTATTTTTAAATTTCTTGGACGAAACACTATGTTTAGTGTTTCCTCCGAAGATTTTTTATTTTTTTCCTCCAAATCTTAACCTTTTAATTAGTAGTTAATTAGTTTAATTAGTTTAATTTAGTTAATTAATTAGTGAATTAATTAAGTTGATTAAAGCTTTAATTAAGCCAAGACCCACTGGAAACATCTTGTTTCGTCTCATGTGGGCCCACGCCAATTTTTTTTATGAATAACACTTCAAAAATTTCAAAAAAAAAAAAAAACCCAAAAAAATTCCAAAAAATAAAAAATAAAAAAATTGACAGACGATACATGATGTTTGTCCATCTCATTTTTGACGAAATTATGTATTTTTTACCTTTTGACAACTACAGCAAACCTTCGAATTGCTAAGGTATATGCACATTATACCTCAGACTCTGAATCTCCTTTTTTTGAACCTGGTTTAACCTAAACAAAATTTGGTTGGACTAAATAACTGGATCCATAATCGGTTCGGTTTATGGTATCATATCATATGACATGAAACTTTTGTGGGATTAGTATATTGCAGGATATATAAAGTTGTAGTAGCACACAACATGGTCTCGAGACACAAGGCAATGCAAGTTCTTGGAAGGGTTATTTTACTTACTGAGCTGCTTCTGGGAAAAAGAGGTTAAGAACCATGGCACATTGACAATCATCTGATATGCATGGTACATACTACAAAGTAATTATCCCAAGAACAATTAATTCACTATTAATTAATTAACCACTACTAAGTGATTAGCGAAAAAAAATAAACAACTACTAAGTGCTGCCTGCTTTTTAGACACAGATTTTGCATTAGGGGTAATAGGGATCCAAGATGGGTCGTTTAAGATATTATAAACAAATAAACCACTGTAAGTAATTATTTCTTGCATAAAGTCGAGGATAAGCTTAGGATATGTTTTTATACATAAAAACAGAAAAGGCTTTGATCATGCCTGGCTAATTAGTAAACTTAAAGCTAGCTACAACATTTTTATGCACTTGATTTTTCAGCTTCTATATTTGATTACTAGAAATTGAATCCTTCAAGTGTGCATGCATGGAACATGATGGTCGAAGATCATCTTCGATTCAAATAATTATATTCTGACGTTCGAGATGGGAAACCGCACCAATAAAAAAGAAATAGAAATTCAAGGGTTTCACAGTTTTAACTTCTCCTCTTTACCTCACACTGACTTCAAGCATGTGAACCCCTAAGCTGCATATAGTGCCTAACCATTATAGCGATGGAGGACTGTTGGAGAGCTTGATATCATGCTGAGATTTTTCTTTATCCATCCTGCCCCTAAGCCCCTTTACCTGCATGTGAGCTCAACCCAGTGTTTAGCCTACTCCACCTGCTTCAGATCAGTCACACAGAGATGGACTTTATGTATCTTCTTTTGCTGTAGATTAGTGGATGTATCCGAGCCATGTAGACTAGTATCTCATGCTTTTGGGATGTATGTACTTTGAACTAGTATGTTTCGTTAATTATTGGTTAATGAAGCGATGACAATAGTCATCTTTTATTTCAAAAAAAAAGAAAAAAATGTCATTGGAGGAAAGGATTTTAAGCATTAACATGCAATCAGATGATGAGTGGTGGTGCTGTTTTGAGACTGAGATCTGTGTGAGGTGGTGACTTGTCCAAAACCTATGTTTTTTTTTTTTGATTTAACTGGGTATCCTATCCCCCTCTATGGGCCAGACAGAGCTATCCCCCTCTATGGGCCAGACAGACTAATCCCAGTCCCGTGGCTAGGTTTTGCGCAGGCCCATCTATAGCCCACGGCCACTGGCCACACTCTAGAGGTGTTTACCATAGGGTTCGAACCCAGGACCTTGGAGGAGCACACTCCAAGTCCCATCGCTCTTTACCACTAGGCCACTTGTGGTGGTTTCCAAAACCTATGTTAGTATCGCTTGTACAGAGTCTAAGGTGTTAAATCAAGAAACCCTATAACATTATTTTTCGCTCACTAAACTACTTAAGTGTTAAAATTCAAAATTTCTGTTAAGTGGCCTTTATAAAATGACTTCTTTACCCTTTGCCTGTTATTTTAATATTTAGGCACCCAAAACCTGGATTAAAAACTACTAACTTAATTATTAACGGTAGAGGGGGGCTAGTGAGCAAAAAATAATTTTAGGAGGTTACTTGATTTAAATGAGAAACGTTAGAGAGTTTCTTGATTTATTTTCCTAAATCATTCAACCCAACATTATGGAAATAAAGAATTTTGAAGAAAGGGGAAAACTAGATATTTTACAAATGGGTTTTAACAGAATATTCAAATCTTAACGGTGGAGGGGGGTTAGTGAGCAAAAAATAACGTTACGAGGTTTCTTAATTTAAATGAAAACGTTATGGTTTTTTATTTTATTTTCCCTCTAAATCATTCAACCCAACATTGTGGAAATAAAGAATTTTCTTTTTATCCATGTATCCAAGTCCAGATAAAGATTAAAATGCATAAGTTCTCAAAAATCTTTGGAAACAAGAGTAATTTCACTAAACCCTGCCAATTCAATTTTTACAAGTTTTCAGAAAATTCTACCCATATTTGTTCTTGCAATTGGACATACTATGACCAAAAGTAGTTGCAAGCTCACCCAACTCTATCCAAAGTCTCTATAAATTAGTCTTTTTTTTGTTTTTTTTGTTTTTTTTTAACCTAAAATAACCCATATAATTTAGTATTACAGGCTTTTAAATGTATAATTTTCAGAAAAGTTGGTGAGAGAATATTTTCTAATGATCTTATTAATTTTGAAATACAAAATTTTTAAAAGGGTAAATTATGAAAAACACCCCTCAACAATGAGAACAGAAAACCCCGTATTCTATCGGCCAATGCGATAAACTCCCCAAATTACAAATCACAGTCAACTCATAAGTCAACTCATATACGGAAACCCTAAAAAAATTATGTGAAATGTCCAAATTGCCCATAATATTAATACACCATTTAAAAAACCCAAAAATTCTCTCCCCCCTCCAACCAAATCAAAACCCAAATCCAAAATCTAAATCCAAATTACCACCAAACCCGACCACCACCATCACCACCACTGACAGCCCCTTCTCCAACCCCCGACCTCCTCATCATATCACCATCATCATCACCGCCTTCAGCCCCATCTCCATCATCATTATCCCCAATCTTCACCATCATCGACTTCAACCATATCTCCATCATCGTCATCATCCCCGACCTCCAACCTCCTCATCTCCACCAAAGATTTTTCAATAAGAATTTTAAGAGATTTTTATTTTGAATTTTTGCTTTAAATGTATGAGTTGTTCTGTTTAATTATTTTGTGTTACGGATGTTGGGTTATGCTTAATTGTTCTGTGTTTTGGGGGATTTTGAATTTGAATTTTGGGAGAGAGAAAGACAGTGAAGGTTAGGTATGATGGATAAAGATGATGATGGATGATGGTGGTGGACGTCGGGGATGATGATGATGGATATGAGGAGGCCGTGTAATGGATTTGGATTTGGGGGAGAGAGTGAGTGATTTTTTTTGGGGTTTTTTCTTTAATTTTATTTTAATTTTGAATGGTGTATTAATATAAGGGCAATTTGGACATTTCACATAGATTTTTAGGGTTTCCGTACAGGAGTTGAATGTGATTCGTAGTTTTTTTTATTATAAAGAAAAGGTGGAGCATGGCCACCTTGTTTCATTAATAAGCGGTTAACAAAACATACCCATAAAGCCGAGAAAATGTACATAAATAATAAACATGAAATAAAATTACAACATAAGACCTCCAACTACATATGAGGGTGAGACCGGTGGTCAGCACACCAAAATAAACTACATAACTAGCACAGAGATGTGATATAAAAGTTATTTATGTTTAGCCTTAACACCTAGGTGGTAGTGGCAATGGCAATAAACCATGTCACTTTCATGTTGTACCTCACACTCGCAAATCGTGAACCAATCCATAGTTCTTCGTACATTTGCGGGTAGGATGTCGTACCAAGTGCTCTCAACACTTATACAAGTACCGCTTTGCTCCTAGGACATTCGACGAATAGATGTTTTCTAGTCTCCAATCCATTATAGCAAAAACCGCATTCGGTAGCGATGTTCGATTGTTTTTTGGTGAGATTTTCTCGTGTAAGGATAACATCATTTAGGATGAACCAAAGAAAAACTCAGACATTAAGTGGAGCCTTCGCCTTCCAAAGGAATGTGATTCGTAGTTGTGGGGGGTTTATCGTGTTGGCCGAAAGAAGAAGGGATTTTATGCTTTGACCCCATAGTTGAGGGGTATTTTTCACAATATATATATATATATATATATATATATATATATATATATATATATATATATATATAAGTTGTTAGGTTCTACATACCAATCGTTGGGAAAAAGGAAGAGGAGGTAGAGATGCGGAAGGGAGGAAAGGGATGACGAGGTGGTTGGGGCAGTGATTAAGGTCGAGGAAAGGAGGAGGGAGGTTGGAGGGGGTCAAGGTTGTGATTGAGGCCAAGGAGAGGAGGGTGATGGAGACGAAGCTCGGCTGGAGATAGAAGTGGATGTGGAGGTAGAGATTATTATTATTATTATTATTATTTCTGCGTATTTATATGGGGATATTTCTGGTTTATTGTGTTGACTCAAAGATTGGAGGGGGGGGGGGGGGGGGGGAGTTTCTGCAAATAATAATAATAATAATATAGTTTTATCTTACGAATGAGCCGATCTTAGGTTATTTTTGGGTTTTTTTTCGCTTTTAGAATAAGTGAAGGATTTTGAGCATTTGGATGTGATAAATCTCATATCTGGTGACTCATACTAGCTGGCGGATATTGGATCCTAAATTAAGATATAAGATCTAATATATATGTGTGTGTGTGTGTGTAAATTGCTGAAAACCCCCATGATCTATATCTGAGACTATATGGGTCAACGCAGTAAAGTCCCCTCATCTTTGAGTCAACACAATAAACTCCATGTACTCATATTTGCAGTCAACTCTTTCAAAAAATCATAATTTTGGTTGTGAAAGACCCTAAATACCCGCATATAAATACACTAAAGAAAAAACCATCCACCATCTCCACCTCCACCTTCACTCAACTCCGATCACCACCTCCACATCCAACTTCACTCAAACCCGATCACCACCTCCACCTCCACATAGCCCTAACCACCTCCTACACTGTAATAACTCCTTCTCTCTATCCAAATCCAAATCCATAGCTCCACCATCTGAATTTAAAAATTTTATAAAAAATTCTCCACCATCTCCACCAAATTCAAAGAGCTCGCAACAAATTCAAAACCCTAAATCCCTAATACATGGTTGTGTAGAGGTTCGAATTTGGGGACTTAGGGCATGACTTGGTTAAGACGACGTTGAGTTCAGGTTGGGACTTCGGAATGGACTTTGGAATGGTGATGTGGGTTGGAGATGGAGGTCAAGGAATATGGGTTTCGGTAGGTTTCAATGGAGATGGAGGTCAAGGAATATGGGTTTCAGTGGGTTTCAATGGAGATGGAGGTTGTGGAAAAGGAAGAGGAGGTAAAGATGAGGAGGGGAGGAAAGGGATGACGAGGTGGTTGGGACTGTGATTGAGGCTGATCAGAGGAGGAGGGAGGTTGGAGGAGGTCAGGCTTGATTGAGGCCGAGGAGAGGAGGAAGGTGGTGGAAATGGAGGTGGATGTGGTGATGGAGATTATTATTATAATTATTACAATGTATTTATACGGGGATATTTTGGGTATATGGAGATTTTTCGAGTTTATTGCATTGACTCGAAGGTGGAGGGGGGAGGTTGGGGAAAAGGAAGAGGAGGTAGAGATGAGGAGGGGAGGAAAGGGATGATGAGGTGGTTGGGGCTGTGATTTTGGTTGAGGAAAGGAGGAGGGAGGTTGGAGGGGGTCAGGGTTGTGATTGAGGTCGAGGAGAGGAAGAGGGTGGTGGAGATGGAGCCCGGCCAGAGATGGAAGTGGATGTGGAGGTGGAGATTATTATTATTATTATTATTATTATTATTATTATTATTATTATTATTATTATTATTATTATTATTAGTATTATTATTATTATTATTATTATTATAACTGTGTATTTATAAGGGGATATTTCGGGTATATGGGTATATTTCAGGTTTATTGTGTTGACTCAAAGACTGAAAGGGAGGGGGGGGGGTTCTGCAAAAAATAATAAATAAATAAATAAATAAATAAATAAATAAATAAATAAATAATAATAATAATAATAATAATAATAATAATAATAATAATAATAATAATAATAATAATAATAATAATATAGTGTTATCCTGTGCAAATTGCACATCCTAAAATAGTTTTGAGGGATTCATAAAAATATATATAAAACACCCAAGAAATGTGAGAGAATTGGGAGAAACTTATGAATATTATTCCTATCGTAATTACTGAAATCTCCATTATCATCCTCACATAAACAGATGGTTTATGATCACTGTCAAACCATAATATTTGCATATTACTAAAGCTACTTTGGGGGGTGTAGGTGTAGGGATGGTGATGGGTTTGGGAAGAGTCGTGAGATTTTGTGAGATTGCGAAAGTGAGAGGGGAATAGATTGTGTTTGAGGGATTAGAGTTTCTATCTTGTGTTGGTTTTTTTAATAAAATTGTACGTAGTACACGTGTTAGTTAAATAGGAAGCCCTATATTTTCTTTCTATTCTCAATTTCAAAATAGAGGAAGGAGTGCAGGTGTAGACTCTCATATATATATATATATATATATATATATATATATATATATATATATATATATATATATATATATATATATATATATGGCAAATGCTCATGAGTTGAAAACGGGTCCGTTTTCAACGGGTTGGAAAATGCCTATCTTAGCCGTTGGATCTTGCAAGATCATGATCAACGGCTCAGATCGAAACCCACTAAGTCTCCCACTAACGGCTCTAAAAGAAAATGGGTAATTTTGTAACTTCACGCCAAAAAACGTTTTAGACTTAGCGTTTTTTTGGCGTGAAGTTTTTTTTTTTTTGTAGAAATTTAAACTTAGCCTAGGTTGTTTGAAGTTATTTTTTGAAGAAAATTATACTTAGGTCGTTGTTAGGAACAACGACCTAGGTTGTTTTTTAACAAAAATTTCAACCCAGGCCGTTGTTCCCAAGTATGTACAAGTGTTTTTCCAAACACTTGTACATACTCAGATCTCCATCTCCCTCACAACTCTCTCTCTCGCTATTGGAGCTTGAGAAACCCATATCCACAAATCCTAGCTCTCTCTTGCTCATTGCTTCTCACTCAATCTCTCCATCTTCTCACACTCTTGCCATCTTCCTTTGAAGATCCCGATTACAAAAAAACTCTAACCCATACGAAATCTCCCCAACCCTAAAACCCTAATCCTAAAGAAATTAGCCAAACCCTACTCCCCTTCCTTTCTCTACAGCAGCGCGCAAGGGCCTCCTCTATCTCCTTTCCGAACACCCTCATTGTGAAAGGTATTAATTTTTTCCTATTTTAGTAGATCTAACTAGGTTAATTGAGTGAAATTATTTTTCAATGTTTGAGTGTACAATTTCTATATTATGTGTAGGTATTTATAAATTAGGTAATTATAGTTTTATTGTCAATGTAGATATAGTATCAGTTGGTGTTGGTCGTTGTTCGTTGTTAGTAATAGTGCATAAAGAGATCAAAAAAATTATGTAATTTTGCGAGTACGTTGGGCTCGCCACGCACAAGCCACCGCAACTTGTAGAAGTGTGTTTGGATTCACGGTTTGAAGTGTACGGCCGTGTATCGCTTTCGAGTATTTTCCATGAGTGAAATCGATACATCGGCGAATATTGCAAACCGTGATTCGAAACTCACCTCTACAAATTTTGTTGGCTCATGTGTTTTGCGTCTGTCCTACTCCCAAAGTTTCGGAATTTTTTGATTTCGTTTGTGCGGATTTCTAACGTATATCAAACAACAATCTCAATTAATGTTTGATTTCTATCGAGGTTACTTTTCAGTAGGAAACGACATCCAAAAAATAAAAAATTTTGCGAGCATATTGGGCTTATCGCTCGCTACCAAACTGTACTTGTAGTTGCGAGTTCGGACCCCCAGTTTGGGGCCTAGCTACGTCAATGTATCGCATTGTTGGTATTTTTCATGAATGAATGTAATACACGGTCGTATCTTGCAAACCGTTGGTCGGAACTCGCTTATACAAGTTGCGTTGCCTTGTGTGCCGGGAGCCCCACCCAATCACAAAGTTTAATATATTTTTTTTTACCGTCGATTGTGCGGTTTTCTCATGAATTTTGTTATGTTTTGAGCGAGTTTTCAATAGAGAACTCACTTGAAAAATCCGTAATTTTGCGAATAGGTCGGTCTCACCACTCACAAGTCATAGTGAGTTATAGTTGCAAGTTGTCACCCACGGTTTGCTATATACGTCCGTGTATCATATTGTCATTTATTTTGTTTCGTATGTATATATATCACAATCATTTGTTAACAAGATGTTTTATATATGATGTGTGTATTAATTTACCAATGATATATTTTTTTCCCAGATGAACAACGATACGGAGAGTTCTGCTGTCGGCGATCATTTTGTGCGGGTAGAACCAATCATTGATTCCATGCTATTATTCGAAGAACATCTAAAACCAAAGTTAGGTATGACGTTTCCTACTTTAGTTGAGGCCGAAATTTTTTATTCTTCATATAGGGGTTTTGCAATGCGTAAGGGTGGGAATAAATTAAAAGGAGGAGTGGAAGTAGATTAGTCATATCTTTGTAATAAAGCCGGGTCGTCGAGGAGTCAACATAGTGATGGTAGACGGAGAACAACCTGTAGAACGTGTTGCAAGGCTTGCATTCATGTAAAATTGAACGAAGCGAGTAATACGTGGGTGTTGTATTCATTTCATGAAGAACACAATCACGAATTCACCTCACCCGGCAGAAGGCATCTTTTGCCCCGAAACCGTTTCGTGTCAAATACGGATAAAAGGATAATAGATCAATTCAACCAAGCTAATATCCAGATATGTCGACAAATGCTCTTCTTCGAAAGTGCTAGCGGTGGTCACAATCAAGTAGGATTCACCGAAAAAGATGTTAAAAATTTACTTAGAGATTCGCAAGAAGTATTGAAAGAACATGATTCTACAATGCTAATTAATTTTTTTTGAATCTAAGAAACAGACGAATCCTTCATTTTTTTATGACATTCAAGTAGATTCTGAAGGGCGGTTGTCACATTGTATGTGGATTGATGGTATTTCTAGAATGAATTATCAAGAATTTTGCGATGTACTTTGCTTTGATGCCACGTACAATACGAACCGGTATTGAATGTTATTTGTTCCCTTTGTTTGAGTGAATCAATATTGGCAATCGACTTTCTTAGGAGGTGGGTTCATTCCAAATGAGATGGCCTCTTTGTTTGAATGGTTCTTTGAAAAGTAGTTAGGGGTTATGAATCGTGCTGCATCCGGTATCGTCACCGATCAAAACCATGGGATCGCCGCCGCAGTTAAGAAAGTTTTCCCCAGACTCGGCATTGTTTTTGTATTTGGCACATATTGGATAAGTTACCGCAGGAGGTGCATATGTCGAGCGATATCGACAAGTTTAGGGAATCTTTGAAGAATGTCATCTACAATTCCAAATACATGACTTTGTAAAAAAAAGGAATTTATTGATTTCGCAATACGGATTAGAGAATAACAAATGGTTGAACGATCTATTTGATATCCGTGAAAATTGGGCACCCGTCCACGCTAAAGATTCCTTTTAGGTCGGCATGTTGAGTAGGCAACGGGTTGAGTCATCGCATTCTGCCTTGAAGCATCATACAGAAAAGAAATATTTCTTGCATGAATTTGCCGTCATCTTCGACCGTTTTTTGGAAAGGAAAAGACACGATGAACTGAAAGAAAGTCATCATAACCGTGAGAAGAGACCGAAGTTGAAGAGCGAATGGGCTTTGGAGGCACAAATGGCGAAAACATACACTTTGAAAATCTTTTACAAATTTCAAGATGAAGTTACAAAAAGCTTCATGTACAATGTGAGTTTCGTTGGCGATCTTGAGACACCGGATAGTTCAACCTTCCATGTGATACTCTGTGGAGAATCAGAACTGGCTCACCTTCTTCAGTTATGCAAAATCAACGGAATTATTACATGTGCATGTCACTTCTTCGACTTCGTTGGCATTCCTTGCAGGCATATTTTAGCCGTTCTTCGGTTCGGACATCAAACTTCCCTTCCGGATGTATACATTAAAAGAAGATGGATCCAGGATGTGATGAGAAGAAGTTATACATCTGTTCCAACCGAACCCAATACCGAGAATTTTGTTTCTCGATATTGTGAGTTGAGCTACCATGCAAAACAGATTGTCGATCTTGGTTGTTCCTCCAATGAAAGTTACAAATGCATGTTGGAGAATTTTTAGAAGATCATTGACGGCATCTCAGCTACAATCCGGATTGGGTGAACAACCCGAACAGGCCTCACAACCACATGACAGTGTAGAACCGGAAGGTAGTTCACAACCGCATGGTAGTGCACAACCTCATGATGAAGGCAGTGGACACATACCTACACTCATAAGTGACCCACAGCAATGCATGACAAAGGGAAGGCCTCGTGCCAAAAGATTGAGGCCGTTAAGAGAGCAACTGCGCATAAAAAAATCCAAGACGGTGCCGAAGATGCGGCATTGTGCAAATGAATCATGATTCAAGAAATTTTCCAACATTATTTAAGGGGTAAGACTCATACTTTCTTTGTTTTTCCCTCTTTTAAATTTATTATACTTTATTTGTGGTAAATGAGTTTATCACTAACTAAAACTTATCTTTGAATGAAGGCCAATCAATTCGCAAGAAGTGATTCCATCCGATAAAGAAAGTTCTGACAAGAGATATGATGATCCATTGTGAATTGGAATTTTTTTATGTAAAGTTTCAATATATTACATATTGATGCAAGTGTTGTTAATTGGTTTTTGTTGTTAACTGTAAATGTTGCTGAGACTCAAGTGTTGTTGGTTTGTGTTGATTGTTAATATTGTTGTTGTTGTTGTTGGGAGATTGTAGCTGATGGGGTTGTATATAGTTTTTGGGGGGAGAATTTAGTGTAGCAGCTTTAGCTGGTGTGTGAAAGTGTTGTTATTTTTTTTTTCTTTTACTTAGGCCGTTGTTGAAGACAACGACCTAGGTACTATGTGGAAAATTTTCTTTGGATCAGAAGCTCTTTGTATTGGCCTATTCGAAAGGAGCAAATTTTTTCTTAACTTAGGCCGTTTATAGAAGAAAATTTGAATTTTTAGTGGTGCTCTCTGACTTGGACAAGTTAAAAAAAGCAACAAGTCAGAGAGCAACACCCTTTTTTTTTTTATACCTTAGGCCGTTGTCTCCAACAACGGTCTAGATTATAGCTAAAAATTTGAAATTTTTTGGGGTGCTCTCTGACTTGGCCAAGTTAAAAAGAGCAACAAGCCAGAGAGCAACAACCCATTTTTTTTATAACTTAGGCCGTTGTCTCCAACAACGGCCTAGGTTATAGCCTAAAATTTGAATTTTTAGTAGTGCTCTCTGACTTGGCCAAGTTAAAAAGAGCAACAAGTCAGAGAAAAACACCTTCTTCTTTTATATATTAGGCCGTTGTCTCCAACAACGGTCTAGGTTATAGCCAAAAAATTGAAATTTTTTGGGGTGCTCTCTGACTTGGCCAAGTTAAAAAGAGCAACAAGTCAAAGAGCAACTACCCATTTTTTTATAGCTTAGGCCGTAGACAACGACTTAGATTATAGCAAAAAATTTGAAGTTTTTTGGGGTGCTCTCTGACTTGGCCAAGTTAAAAAGAGCAACAAGTCAGAGAGAAACACACTTTTTTTTTAAAGCTTAGGCCGTTGTCTCCAATAACGGCCTAGGATATAGCCATAAATTTGAATTTTTTGGGGTGCTCTCTAACTTGACCAAGTTAAAAAGCGCAACAAGTCAGAGAGCAACACCCATTTTATTTATAGCTTAGGCCGTTGTCCCCAACAACGACCTAGGTTATAGCTAAAAATTTGAAGTTTTTGCGTTGCTCTCTGACTTGACCAAGTTAAAAAGAGCAAAAAGTCAGAGAACACCCCTTTTTTTAATAGCTTAGGCCATTGTCTCCAATAACGGCCTAGGTTATAGCTAAACATTTGAAGTTATAACCTAGGCCGTTGTCTCCAACAACTTCAAATATTTAGCTATAACCTAGGAAGTGTGATGGCTGAACCGAAGAACGGCTAAAATATGCCTGCAAGGAATGCCAACGAATTCGAAGAAGTGACACACATATAATAATTCCGTTGATTTTGCATAACTGAAGAAGGCGAGCCAGTTCTGATTCTCCCCAGAGTATCACATGGAAGGTTGAACTATCCGGTGTCTCATGATCGCCAACGAAACTCACATTGTATATGAAGCTTTTTGTAACTTCATCTTGAAATTTGTAAAAGATTTTCAAAGTGTATGTTTTCGCCATTTGTGCCTCCAAAGCCCATTCGCTCTTCAACTTCGGTCTCTTCTCACGGTTACGATGATTTTCTTTCAGTTCATCGTGTATTTATCTTCCCAAAAAACGGTCGAAGATGATAGCAAATTCATGCAAGGAATATTTCTTTTCTGTATGATGCTTCAAGGCAGAATGCGATGACTCAACCCGTTGGCTACTCAACATGCCGACCCAAAAAGAATCTTCAGCGTAGACGAGTGCCCAATTTTTACGGATATCAAATAGATCGTTCAACTATTTATTATTCTCTAATCCGTATTGCGAAATCAATAAATTCTATTTTTGTACAAAGTCATGTACATATTAGGAATTGTAGATGACATTCTTCAAAAATTCCATAAACTTGTCGACATCGTTCGACATACGCACCTCCTGCGGTAACTTATCCAATATGTGCCAAATACAAAAATGATGTCGAGTCTTGGGAAAAAACTTTCTTAACTGCGACAGCGATCCCACGGTCTTGATCGGTGACGATACCAAATGGAGCACGATTCATAACCCCTAACCACTTTTTAAAGAACCATTCAAACGAAGAGGCCGTCTCATTTGGAATGAACCCACCTCCTAAGAAAGTCGATTGCCAATGTTGATTCACTCCAACAAAGGGAATAAATAACATTCCATATCGGTTCGTATTCTACGTGGCATCAAAGCAAAGTACATCGCCAAATTTTTGATAATTCATCCTAGAAATACCATCAACCCATATACAATGTGACAACCGCCCTTCGGGATCTGCTTGAATGTCATAAAAAAATGAAGGATCCATCTGTTTCTTAGATTCAAAAAAATTAATTAGTATTGTAGAATCATGTCCTTTCAATGCTTCTTGCGAATCTTTAAGTAAATTTCTAACATCTTTTTCGGTGAATCCTACTTGATCGTGACCACCACTAGCACTTTCGAAGAAGAGCATTTGTCAACATGTATGGATATTAGCTTGGTTGAGTTGATCGATTATCCTTTTATCCGTATTTGACACGGAACAGTTTCGGGACAAAAGATGCCTTCTACCGGGTGAGGTGAATTCGTGATTGTGTTCTTCATGAAATGAATACAACACTCACGTATTACTTCCTTCGTTCAATTTTACACGAACGCAAGCCTTGCAACCCGTTCTACAGGTTGTTCCTCGTCTACCATCACTATATTAACTCGGCGACGACCCGGCTTCATTACAAAGATATGACTTATCTACTTCCACTCCTCCTTTTAATTTATTTCCATCCTTACGCATTGCAAAACCCCCACAACGAGCATATGAAGAATAAAAAATCTCGGCCTCAACTAAAGTGGGAAACGTCATACCTATCTTTGGTTTTAGATGTTCTTCGACTAATGGCATGGAATCAATGATTGGTTCTACCCGCACAAAATTATCGCTGGCAGCAGAACTCTCCGTATCGTTGTTCATCTAGGGAAAAAATATATTATTGGTAAATTAATACACACATCATATATAAAACAGCTTGTTAACAAACGATTGTGATATATATACATACAAAACAAAATAAGTGACAATACGATACACGGACGCATATAGCAAACTGTGGGTGAGAACTCGCAACTACAAGTCGCTATGACTTGTGAGTGGCGAGACCGACCTACTCGCAGAATTACAGATTTTTCAAGTGGGTTCTCTATTGAAAACTCGCTCAAAATATAACAAAATTCATGAGAAAACCGCACAATCGATGGTAAAAAAAAACTAAACTTTGTGATTGGGTCGGGCTCCCCGCACACAAGGCAACACAACTTGTACAAGGGAGTTCTGACCAACGGTTTGCAAGATACGGCCGTGTATCACATTCATTCATGAAAAATACCAACAATGCGATACATTGACGTAGGCCCCAAACCGGGGGTCCGAACTCGCAACTACAAGTACCGTTTGGTAGCGAGCGGTAAGCCCAATATGCTCACAAAATTTCTTATTTTTTGGATGTCGTTTCCTACTGAAAAGTACCTTCGATAGAAATCAAATATTAATTGAGGTTGTTGTTTGATATACGGTAGAAATCTGCACAAACGAGATCAAAAAATTCCGAAACTTTGGGAGTAGGACGGACGCAAAACACATGAGCCAACAAAATTTGTAGAGGTGAGTTTCGAATCATGATTTGCAATATACGCCGATGTATCGCTTTCAATTACGGAAAATACTCGAAAGCGATACACGGCCATACACTTCAGTCCGTGAATCCAAACACACTTCTACAAGTTGCATTGGCTTGTGCGTGGCGAGCCCGACGTACTCGCAAAATTGCATAATTTGTTTGATCTCTTTGTGTGCTATTACTAACACGAACAACGAACAACAACAAATAATACTACATCTACATCGACAATAAAACTATAATTACCTAATCTATAAATATCTACGCATAATATAGAATTTGTACACTCAAACATTGAAAAATAATTTCACTCAATTAACCTAGTTAGATCTACTAAAATAGGAAAAAATTAATACATTTCACAATGAGGGTGTTCGGAAAGGAGATAGAGGAGGCTCTTGCGCGCTGTTGTAGAGAAAGGAAGGGGAGTAGGGTTTGGCTAATTTCTTTAGGATTAGGGTTTTAGGGTTGGGGAGATTTCGTATGGGTTAGGGTTTTTTTTATAATCGGGATCTTCAAAGAAAAAGGGTAAGAGTGTGAAAAGAGGGAGAGATTGAGTGAGACGCAACGAGCAAGAGAGGGCTAGGGTTTTCAGATCGAGAGAGAGAGCAAGGGTTTGGGGATATAGGTTTCTCGAGCTCCAGTAGCGAGATAGTGAGTTGTGAGGGAGATGGCGATCTGAGTATGTACAAGTGTTTGGAAAAATACTTGTACGTACTTAGGCCGTTGTTGGGAACAACGGCCTAGGTTGTTTGAAGTTTTTTTTGAACAAAAATTATACTTAGGCCGTTGTTGGGAACAACGGCCTAGGTTGTTTGAAGTTTTTTTTGAAGAAAATTATACTTAGGCCGTTGTGGGAACAACAGCCTAGGTTGTTTTTTTTAACAAAAATTTCAACCTAGGCCGTTGTTTCCAACAACTGCCTAAGTTTAAATTTCTGTAAAAAAAACTTCAGGCCAAAAAAACGTTAAGTCTGAAACATTTTTTGGCGTGAAGTTACGAAATTAACCCTCCGCTTTTGAAGCCGTTAGTGGGAGACTTAGTGGGTTTCGATCTGAGCCGTTGATTATGATCTTGCAAGATCCAACGACTGAGATGGGCATTTCCCAACCCGTTGAAAACGGACCCGTTTTCAACCGAGCATTTGCATATATATATATATATATATATATATATATATATATATATATATATATATATATATATATATAAGGAAAAGGAGGTATGAGCAACTTGCTCATTTAGTAAATAAGCAATTGATGATGTGGCATGCATGTGATTGAAAAATCCTTAAAAATGTTTGCTGTCCGATGTATCACATGCATACCACATAATCAATTGCTCATTTACTAAATGAGCAAGTTGCTCATATCATTTTTACCCATATATATATATATATATATATATATATATATATATATATATATATATATATATATATATATATAAATTTTTGGTTGTGCACTGGGGTAGTGCACACAGCGGTGTGCACTCGTCGTAGGCCGTCCGATCTCAAATTTTGATCATCATCGCCATCCAACGGTTCGTTGGAGCTCCCGCTCATCTGACTAAGTGGGGGGGAGGGGGTAAATGCGTCTTTTCATACCCCCTCCATCCCCAATTCCCCATCTCGTTCCCTCTCACGCTCTGTTCCTTCACGCCTCTTCATCATTGACCTGAGATCTGAAAACCCTAGCCCCCAAAAAATTCGAACCCACAAATCACTACCCAAATTTGCAACCGCTCTCATCATCCTCATCCCCAAATCTCCTCTCCTCTCACTCTCGGTTTCCCTCATGCCTTCTTTGACCTGAGATCTGAAAACCCTAGCTCCCAAAAATTCGAACCTACAGCGCATCCCCAAATCTGCTCGCGCTCTCATCCTGCTGACGCTCTCATCATCCTCATCCCCAAATCTCCTCTCCTCTCATGCTCAATTTCCTCACGCCAAAAAATTCCCTCTTCGTCGACGCCATCTGAAAACCCTAGCTCCCAAAAGTTAACCCGAACAAAGCTCATTAGTGAATCTGCTCGCGCGCTCTCATCATCCTTAGTACCAAATCTGCTCGTGCTCTCATCCAAATCCATTGAACTCAAGGAAAGAGATCTCAGGTATATATATAAAAAATTCCTTTAGTTGATCTTGTTGAAAAAAATTTCCTTTAGTTGATCTTGTTGAAAAAAAATTCACATTGCCGCAAATTGTAACATGACTATCCTGTTCTAGACGCGATAAATTACAAGTTATATCAGAGATAAATGCCAAATACCATGTGATGCAATACGTAATGCTCTCGTTTCCATTTACAGTATGTTAGGAGTCGCTTTTCTCAAACACAAATACAACCAAGAATCGAAGGCAATCATGATCTTTATTAAGAGAATTTGAACACACAAAAAACTAAAGTTTAAAATTGGGAAGAACGGTAGAATCATGAAGAAGAAGATGAGATGAATTGATTACAAGTTCTAACTCTCTCTCTCTTACTCCTAACTCTCTTATTTATACCAACCCACCATCTAATCTCTATCTATAGCCTCCATATACATGTTCCTTTCTCTCTCCCACTTATGTTCTTCTTCAGACTCATAGCCCAAAACACGTGCAGCTCACACCAACACATAATACTCTAAATGACTGAGCACTATTCTTGTCTTCTGTTTGGCCTTAGCTCTTTAATAAACCCCCAACCCGTATCCAACCATGTATCAGACTCCCATGTAATTTGAGGAGATTATGTTTGGCTGATATGTAGAATTCAACATGTGTATTGCACTAAACTTAATTACTATCTATCGGTTATATTAACTTAAAGAAAACTAATGAAGTTGGGTTGTGTTGTTTAGAACTCTGCAAACCATAGAAACAGCTGCTTGTGTTTTTGGTTTGTTATGTGGCCTAATGATAGAATTTTGTCAATTTATATCTGCGAGTGTCTATGTGATAAGAAAATATGGGGAGATATATACGTACCTTGCTTTGGTTTTATAATCTTCAGTATTTTGTTTTGACAATAAGGTAAATCATCTTTGCAGTTGTTTTGATGAATAGTAATCTTCAGTACTCTCAAATCTAGGTAACTATATATATTTACGAGAAAAAGAAAGTGTACCTTTAACCTACATAATTTATATTCAAAAAGGTTAGTAATTTGATCTTTCATCTTTAAACTTGCATCATCTCTAATCTCTAATATTATACTAGTAAAGTTGCAGATTTATAATATTTGTTAGAATGAGAATTGCTTATAATAACAAGTGACCTATTGTATATTTTACAATAAGTTAATAGAATGTGATTTTTTGTATGTTTAGTGGCTTAAACCTGACAAAATCTTGTAGGATGGCATTGAACTACTCTTCCAACCAAATCCACAATCACTATGGTTGTAGCTCCAGGTCTTCCAGAGTCAGTTCCGGACAGAGAATTAGAGCTCCAAAATGTTTTCGTCGAATACAGACAAGGGTTAAATATTCTACTTCGGGAAAGAACCCAGGTAAAGACTACTACAATTGTCCTAATTTTTCTAATGGATGTGAATTTTCTTGTTGGGTAGAGAATTATGGAGAAGAAGAGGATAAAGATGCTAAAATTAGGGAATTGTATGATGAACTTTTGATTCAGTCATTGTTGAGGTCGAAAGATTGTGATGGTCCGAGGAAGAGTGGTTACAGGTTAGGTGCCCAACATTATCCAGTGCTTGGATTTCTTTGTGGGGTGTTGGTGTCCATCTTGTTGTTCCTTGCGTTCTTCAAGTAGTAGTGCGGTGGTGGTGGTGGTGTTGAAGGGATTCGGGGCACAAATGCAGCGAAAAAACATAGATAAAAATCCGAAACCCTAACCCTAGGATCTGTGTACAAGACATGGCTGATTATGGAGAAACGAAATTTTACCTTTTAGGAGCTTTACGAAGGCTGAAAGATGGAGGTCCTCAATCACCACGCAACCCTTATAGCAAGATCCGCGTCTCTAAAGCAGTCCACACGAACGTCCGATCGTCCAACGATCAAGGGAGCCGGTACTAGCCGATGAAGCTTGCCTCTATCTCTCTCTCTCTCTTACCTCTCAACAATTGGAGCGGCTAGGATTTTCCCTCTTGCCTCTCAACAATTGGAGAGGCTAGGATTTCTTTGGAAAACTGAGTTGCCAAAAGATGAACCCTAAACCAATACATCTCTATGTATTTATAAGAGAGAATGAGGTGGGCTTAACCGTAATCAGTTTGGCTTCTGTTAAGACCAATCTGATTTGGTTTTATCATTTAAATTCGAATTATACTTTAATTAATTAAGTCTAACTCAATTAATTAAATAACTAATTTCGAATCATTTAATTTAAATTCCGAATTTAAATTAAAACTCCTTTTAAACGTTCTAAGTGTGTGACCCTTTAGGTTATTATTACGTTGGCAATAATTTTATTATCTAATAATAAAATTATAAACAATGAGCGGCATCTAGTAATACATCATTGCTACCCAAGTAATAATAATAATTGGTGATTCAATTAAACCTTTCGTGACTAATGTCTCCATGTAATATAATCCTTTTAACCTTGATATTATAGATTAAACTAGAGGCATGGTTCGTGTCATCCTCTTAATAATTTAATCTTTATTTTCTTGATCGATGAGTAGACTATTCAAACAAATCAATATTTGAGCATGGCCATGCATTTCATAGTCTCACTCAAACAAGAGGCCGATAATATCGCTCCTAAAATTAGGAGGGTTAAATTCCATCTAGATCATTCACATTTCTCACACGATTCATAATGAACCCAATACTATCTTTATCATTACCCGATTAAAGATAACTTTTGATAGAATCAAAGTACATTAATTCTCGTGTAGAAATATAATGATTTCAGGTCAGAGGACCATTACACCATTATCACAGTGAGATTACTTATGACACTTATTTATTTATTCCATGTTGAATCTCACAGTGGGTCTGTCCAGTACAATGTACTCTTACATTTACCTATGTATTGATTTTAGTATCTCTATACTAATGACCCATGAGAGGTGGTCATCAATCAATCAACATACTAGTCTCAATGTATTATTACTGTCCTAATAATAATAATACTCGACTAGGGACATTTAAGATTATTATACTATATATAATCTCATGTTCATATAGTTCGTATTAATAATCTAAGGACATTTATCATGCTAACATTTATAACGCAGTAAATACGAAGCATAATAAATTATTCAATATAATCAAATAGAACATAATGTCAATAATACTGATTACATGATATCATTGTATTGCCTCTAGGGCACCTACACTAACAGGTGTCTCTTGTAGTATGAAGTTTATCTTTTGTATTTTGTAGTGGTGATGTATTTTGGGTGCTTGTTTATATTTTGGTAATTTGGATGTATTTTGGAGGATGTATGTATTTGCTATTTTTTAATTTTGTATGTTGTATGATCTACTATGTAATGGTGAAGTTACTCACTCAGTTTGGAGGATGTATGTATACAGCCATGGTGAAGTTACTCACTCAGTTTTGATGTATATATCAATCTGTTAACTGAAATAATGTATTACTATAAGCTTGTTGAATTTTATTTGTGCTTAACTTATTGGTATAAACAACTATCTAGCTGAGGTTGTGGTGAAATTTCTTTGGCAATTGATCGCAACTTTCTATGGGGTTTATAGTCATTGTTGCCAGTTTATCATATGATTGTAATATTTATGAGAATGAAAATTGTAGTCCTTTGTATCTAGATTTTAGGGTTAAATGCAACAATCTTGAATAGAAATTTGCTCTGCCACTTTTGGGTTAGCCATTTCCATAGTCACTGTAACTGGTGCACAACTTTGAATTATAGTTTTGTAGATTTTATGTTGTATGAAAATCCATTTGGAGTTTGCCTCTACTAGAATAGGAAAAACATAAAGTGCAAATGCTACATGCTAAAAGTCAAATAAATGCATGATGGGGAAAGTAGTTATCGGTCATTGAACTGACTAAGCCTTCAACACCTGAAGCAGCTTCCATTCTTTGATTATGCAATGGGTCTCCTCAAAAGATCAGCCAATACCATGCTAATGCAATGTAACCCCAAGAGTTCTTTTCCTCTTCTTTAACAACAATCACCGCAAGATGCAAAATCATGGCTTCAACCCATGGACAATGTAAAGTTCTGGCACCTGTAAAGGTCATGAAGCTCTCTCATCCTGAAAGACTCAAAATCACTCTTTTCTGAAGTACATTTTGATGATTCAGATGCTAAATTTGTGTTTTGATCAGTATTTGGAAGTGGTTTCCAAGGTTTAAATAGCGAATGCAGGGAAATGTTGACAATTTTTGTAGACATGGAAATAGGTTCTTAATACCATATTGAAATCAGTGCGCTTGAATGGTGAACTATACATACAATAAATCTGATACGGTAACCCTCTCAAAAGGAAACCAGTCCAGTTGGCACTGTCAAAGTGCATCAAAAGAATTCTTGCAACTACAACCTCTAATGCACTAAAATGACTGAAGATGACATATAGTAGTGTATACAACTACAACCTTTCATTTGATAAAGGAGATAAATATTCGATACACATCATTAGCATAACTGTGCTCTGTTCATAGAATACTGATGATCCAAAAGAATGATCTTTTACCACCATTCAACCTTCAGTTGAATCAACTATCAACCAAAATGAAGTATATGCCATGATGAAGTAAATTGAAGTGAACATACAAAGCATACAAAATATCTGGCACTCCAAAAAAAAAAAATCAACTATCAGCCAAAATCAACTACTGATACTGCTGCATCTCTTCATCTAACGAACTGATACTGTTGCATAAAACAAGAGGTTCTCACACTTTAAAAAATCAACTATCAGCCAAAATCACTACTGTTGCATCTGCTACTGCTGCATCTCTGCATCTAATAAGAGGTTCTCACACTTTCATGTAACGAACTGCTACTGCTGCATCTCTTCATATGAGTTTGTAGACAGCTCACTGGTAAAAAATACATAAAGTTAGATGAATTTACCTCAAATTTATTAGATAACATAACGCAAAGATAACAGAGAGGATGATTATGTTCATGACATGAACTTAAGTAGGCTCAGAAATCACATGATTTCACAAGACAAGGTTCTCAAATGATCACAACATCTTGAGTGGGGGAGCATAAATGTATCAAGCATAACTGTGTTGGTGTAGTACTATGAGTGGGGGAGTATATGCCATGATCAAGTCAACTGTAGTGAACATACAAAGCATACAAAGTATCTGCCACTCCAAAAAAAAAAATCAACTATCAGCCAAAATGAGGTATATGCCACGCCCAAATAGCTGTAACCATCACAAACCCCCACCTCTTCCAAAATCAAATATATGCATTCCCTCATAAATCACCAATACAGTATAATCGTAGCTCACATAATTTTTCCAAAGTTCACAATTTTAACAGAGCTCTGAAATAATAACACAGCTCAATTGTAAACACTGCCTAACTGTAAACTTCAAAAAACTAGCAGAGCTCACTGTGAAACAGATCCGAAGGGCAAATACAGCCACAAAACTGTGTGCATCAGCTCAAAGAAGGGTAATTGTATCAGAAAAAATCACTTAATTGTATCAGAAAAAATCAAGTATCAGCCACTAAACACATTATATGCCATGATCAAGTCAACTGTAGTGAATATACAAAGCATACTAAGTATCTGGCACTCCAAAAAAAAAAGTCAAGTATCAGTCAAAATCAAGTATATGCCATGATCAAATCAAGTGGGTGCATCAACCCAGTAACTACCTAAAAACAGAGAAGGAAAGAAATATATTTGACTTGGTAGGTGGGGAAAACAATAAATTCAACCTGATGTTCCATGCACTCATTACTGCCTATCAATTCATCCCCAAAATAAAATAAAGTAATGCATCATATTTACCAAATTGTTTGCGAATCAAATACTTTTCTCAGTTCATATAATCGTTACCATCCTCGAAACTATCTTCAGTAGAGGAATTCACCTCCTCTTCATTGAATGCACTCCTGCCATTGAAAAGATGAAGCAAAAGTAAGTCATTATGCAGTAGTTTAGAAAAATAATAAGAAAGTGTACGCTTAATTAAGATTTTTCATATATAGACAAATTCATGATATACCTATCAAGCTTCTGTTGGCAAGTTCTCGCATCATGGCCTTACCCGCGCAATCCGCAACAATTGCACTTCCTAGGCTATCCTCTTAATTTCTCGCGCATCAGTTTCAACCTCTTCCCACTTGGTCTTCCCTTGGTATTATATTGATGAGGTTCTTCCACCGAGACTTGAGACAATACCAAGTTCTTTCCTTGTACTCTTGTTCCACTACCTTTAGCCCCAACACTACGCCCTTCGGGTGCTATTATATTAAAGCCTTCAATTGACTTGATCATACTGTCATGCATGAATACATGCCCTTCATCGAAAGATAGTCCAATCTCAACTTGTTTCTTGGATAAGTTATTTAACTCACAATAGCGAGAAGCAAAATTCTCGCTATTATTGCCTTCATCTCTACCAAAATTTGTGAATGTGAAGCTTCTTCTGATTACTTCACGGCTCCATCTTCTTAAAATATATTGCTTTGTAAGTTCATTACAATTAGAGTATTTAAGAAAGGCCACGAGATGCTTGCAAGGGATGTCAACAAATTCAAACATAAAGCATGAACAACACCCATAGTGGGTATCTTTGGAATAAGTAATCATGGTCGCCTTTTCTGACCTACCAATGAAAGTCACTGTATAATAAGCATTAGTAGAATTCACGCTACCTTCCACTAAATCCACATTATACAGTAGGCTTGCCTTGAGTTCCTTTTGGAACTTTAAAAACATTGCTAAAGTGTATACCTGGGCCATTTGTTCCTCCATATACCATTCGGTCTTCAATTTGGGTTTTCGATCTAGTGTACGATGGTTCTCTTTAAGTTTTTCTTTTCTTTGCCTACCAATCACTCTTTCGAATATCAAGGCAAATTCATGAAGTGAATACTTCTTTTGCGTGTGCTTCTTTAAAAAAGAATTCATTCCCTCGTTTCTTTGGCTACTTGACATGCCGGCCCAAAAATCAGCCCAATGGTATACTGGGGCCCATTTCTCACGAATTTCAAAAATATCATGCAACCATTTATTGTTTTCTGTCCCAAATTCCAAAACCAATGACTTCCATTGTTCTTCAAAACAAACACTATCATACGAATTCCAAATGTTGTCTTTAAAAGCATCCATGAACTTAACATTTTGAACCAATTGAGGCACCTCCGAGAAAATCTTATTTAAAATATGCCATATGCAATATCTATGGAAAATTTGAGGAAAAACTTGTTTAATTGCAGCACCAATATCCCGGTCTTCATCCGTTACAATGCTAAGAGGAGCTTTCTTCATGACTCCTAGCCATGTTTGAAATAACCAGACAAAGGATGAAGCCGTTTCATTTGGGATGAAACTACAACCAAGAAAAATAGACTGCTAATAATGATTAATTCCAACAAATGGAACAAATAGCATACCTTAACGGTTTGTACTATGTGTTACACCAAAGGAAACTACATCACCAAATACCTCATAATTCATACGAGCAATCACATCAATCCAAAAACAATGAGACAGTCTACCAGACTCATCTTGCTCGAATGCATTAAAAAAAAGGATCTTTTTCCTTTTTCCATTTGAAAAATTCTACCAACATTTGACCATCGTGACCTTTCATTGACTCCCTCAAGTCTCTTTAATGATTTCTAGCATCGGTTAGATTAAATCCAACCCTATCATATCCCCCACTTGAACCTTCGAAAAAAAGCATTTGTTTGCATGTAGGAATATTAGCACTCGTAAGTTGCTTCATTATGACTTTATCGGAACTTGATACAACACGGTTACGCGGCAACAAATATCGTCTACCGGGTGAGGTGAATGCATGATTGTGCACCTCATGAAAAGAATGAAAAGACCATGAATTCGTTTCTTTGTTTAATCTCACACGAACCACTGCATTGCAAGATGTTCTAGATGTAGTACACATTCTAATTTCATTATTCTTACTTTTTGACACCCCCGCTTTATTACAAAGAAACGTTTTTTCCACCACCTCACCATTCTTCAATTTATGAGGTCCCTTACGCATTTGAAAACCCAGACATTTTGCATAGCTATCATAATAATTTTCTGCTAGCTCAAGGGTGTCAAATATCATACCTATCTTTGGTATTAGATGCTCGTCAACAGTGGGTGTAAAATCACCTTCTTGAACACACACAAAATTGTCCCCCAATTGTGAGCAACCTTCACTACTCTCCATACCTATTACAAATTCGAATATATAATCAATTAGTTATCACAGTATATGTTAATATCAAGTGATTCAATAAATTAGGGATACTAACAATTAGGGGAAATTCGTTCAAAAAATTATTACTTGCAATGTTTTAAGATACGAACATGAGATCCGACAATTTAATTTCATGAAGCTCTTCAATTGCTATAAAAAGCCTACAAATTAGTACCTACTACTTATGCTTGGGGGTTTCGATTTTCAGATTAATCTAAGAAGATGTTGTTTTACCATAAACTAAATAGTATGGAGCATGATGCATCAACATATCTAATATGGAGCATGATGCATCAACAACTAATAGTTAGGCAAAAATTTGGCAAAATTAGTGCTAATATGCTACAATAGTTTACTTTAATTTCTTATTATGGCATTTAATTCACTAATGCACAGGAGAATCATTTCAAATGTGAAATGTGAGATCCTATGTATATTTCAACTTAGAAACAGTCATTAAAAATTTCCCTTGAACTGAAATTTCGACTGATCTTCATATAAAAAAATTTCGACTGATCTTAGGGTTTCGACTTGAACTAAAATAAATGAATTTTTTTTATACTTGAGATCTCTGTCCTTCAGTTCAATGGATTCGGATGAGTGCGCGAGCTAGGGTTTTCAGATGGTGTCGAAGAAAAGGGAATTTTTTGGCGTGAGGAAATCGAGCGTGAGACGAGAGGAGATTTGGGGATGAGGATGATGAGAGCATCAGTAGGATGAGAGCGAGAGCAGATTTGGGGATGCGCTGTGGGTTCGAATTTTTGGGAGCTAGGGTTTTTAGATCTCAGGTCGAAGAAGGCGTGAGGGAAATCGAGAGTGAGAGGAGAGGAGATTTGGGGATGAGGATGATGAGAGCAGTCGCAATTTTGGGTAGTGACGCATTTGCCCCCCCCCCCCCCCCCCCCAACTTAGTCATATAAGCGGGAGCTTGAACGAACCATTGGATGGCGATCATGATCAAAATCTGAGATCGGATGGCCTATGACGAGTGCACACCGCTGTGTGCACTACCCCAGTGCACAACTGCAAGTTATATATATATATATATATATATATATATATATATATATATATATATATATTCTCTTCATCATTCCTAATCCACTTTGTGATTTATATCTCCTTAATTAATTAAACTCTAAACTTTAAAATCCAAGAGAAGATTACCAAGAAAATGTCATATATAGATTAGAAATCTAACCTAACGAAGTATTCTTCGACACACACAATTATTATCTGAACTGAGTTAGGATAAAAATGACCTGGGACCCAGCCTGGGCCCAGGATGGCTCATCACTCAAGGGCAGGCTAGCTCGGCCCCGGACCATCACAGGGTCGGTGCCGAGCCGTTAAGTAACCACCACGAAACCGGCCTCCTCGTTTCGACGACCCGCCGCGGCCTTCGGTCTCCGATCCTCGGCGGTCCCACGGGCCTTCCACTCAGCCTGGTAAGGGATGAGGATGACCTGGCACAACCCAGGCCATCCAATTCTCTTAGAGGCACAGGGGCCCCACGATCAGCCATGTCAGCTCCGAAACCACCTAGGGCTTGGCCACGTCAGCCCTAAACCGCTCATGAGACTGCCACGTCTGCCCTAAACCCCCTGGGCCTCCTGCCATGTCAGGCCCATGGGCTTTCGGGTCCAGACCCGGCCCCCAAGCGGATCCAAACCCGACTGGGACTATCTATAAATACCAGGTCCTCTCCCACCTTTTGAGGTAATGAATCTTCACCCACTAAAACCCTAGTTACTGCTACTCTCTCTCAGAGACTAACTAGATCGTCGGAGGGTCTGCCACCGAAATAAACCTCGGTGTTTCTAAACCGTCTGCAGGTACGCGAGGCGAGGCAATCTGAGCCGACCCCCAGGGCTGAAGCGAGCCTCCCGCTCACCGTCCGTTACCGCATACTTCCACCACTACAAATTGAGTCCGAACTCACACCTGGTGCATCCACACTCCTCCCAAAAACAAACAGCATCAGGTTGGCGCCGTCTGTGGGAACTCTATTTATTCGGTAAGGACGACAGTCCGAGCCTCGCCACCGACGCTCTCCCCTCGATCCACTCTCCCATGCCTCCCAGGGCCCGGAGATCGACTTCTTCTGCCCACCAGGACGGGCCTCCTCTTCAGGACGCCCTCGACGGAAGGCAAGGATCAAATAATCCGGGGGCAAACCCCGGACCCCAACAAGACAAACCTCACGTCGAGCAACCCGACCTTCGTCGGGTCATTATGAACCGAAGGGCTAGCCAGGCCAGGGGAGGGACCGCTTCCAACTCGGCCCCGAACCGTTCTGGGCGTGCGCCCGGAGAGAGGCCGTCGGTACTCAGCCGCCTCGGCCGAATTCCTATGCCCCGACCCGACCCTTCTGACCATGGCGTGGTCACAAGGGCCGAGTTTCGGAGCTTCCGGGATGAAATCATGGAGGCTCTTCACGGAGCGCCAAGGTCCGTGACGCTCGACCGACCCCATCAAATGAGCGAAGGAAGGAGCTACACTCGTGCGCCACCTCCTCCACCGGAGCGCACAGACCAGGTACTCCATCGCCTCATGGAGATGGAGAATCGCCTCGAACGCATCGGCGACGGAAATCCGAACCCCGTCCCAGGCCGAGCGCCTTCCCGGCCGCCATTCTCCGTCAACATCTTAGAAGCGGAGATCCTCCGGAACTTCCGGCCTCTGCAATTCGAGACTTACAACGGCGAGGGTGATCTAGCTGATCACATGGAGGGCTTCAAGACCCTCATGATGATTCACAGCACTTTGGATCCCCTGCTATGCCGAGCCTTCCCGGCCACCCTCCGGGGCCCAGCCAGGGAGTGGTTCTCCAAACTCTCCCCCGGTTCGATCTTCTCGTTCGATCAGCTGGAAGCCAACTTCTTGGGCCACTTCGTCACCAGCAGGAAAGCCGAGAAGACGAGCGCATCCCTGCTCGACCTCCGCCAGAGGGAGGGGGAGTCACTCCGTGACTTCGCCAAAAGGTTCACAACCGAGGCAAGATCCGTCTCTGCCCTCGACGTCGGGGTCGCCTCGGTCGCCTTCCGACACAATGTCCAGCACAACCAGCTGAAGGTCTCCTTGGCGAAGAAGCCACCTTTGGACTTCCCTGACCTTCTCAATCGAGTCGAGAAGTACATACGAGCAGAAGAAGCTCTAAACCCAGAGGACAGCAAAGAAGTCGTAGGAAAGGGCAAGCGCAGGGCTGATGAGATCGAACCTGCCCGGAAAGCAGCAAAGGAAGGAGTCGGCGCGAAGAGGGTACCTCTGGTCCCTCGCTTCGAAAGGTACACCCTGCTGACACAAAACGTGTCCGCCATCCTCTTAGAAATCGAGGACAAGGGCCTCGTCCGACTTCCTCCCCGACCGAGCAACAACAAGAAGCGAGACCAACGCTTCTACTGCCGTTTCCACAGGGATCATGGGCACGAAACCGACCAGTGTCGGGCCCTAAAAGAAGAAATCGAGGCCCTCATCTCACGAGGGTACCTCCGGGAGTTCACAAGAGAAAACCAACGGGATCGGCGAGACACTAGGAACCAGAGGCCTTCACCTCCGAACCCTACTCCGAACCGCATCCAGGATCGGGATCCCGAGCCCGAGGGAGCAGGAACCCCGGCAATTCTGCATTGTGTCCACGAAGGACCGATGGGGAGAGAGTCAAATACTTCTCGGAAAGCCTTCATCCGAGAGGTAAATGCTGTCTAAGATCTCCCCTCACCCCGATTACAAATGGTACCTGTCTCCTTCTCCAGAGAGGACCTCGAAGGCGTCCGCCTCCCTCACTGCGACGCCCTCGTCATTAGCCTCCACATAGCTAATTGTGAAGTACGTCGGATCCTCGTCGACAACGGCAGCTCGGTAAACATCCTCTTTCTCGAAGCCTTCGAGAATCTCAAACTGCCCAGGGGCAAGCTTATGCCGGCCGGATACACTTTGCACGGGTTCTCCGGCGTCCCTGTTGTGATAGAAGGGATTGTAACTCTCGACGTCACCGCGGGCTCGGTTCCTATTCAGCGGACCGAGTCTATGGACTTCATGGTGGTCAATGTCAAGGCGGCATACAATGCCATACTTGGCCGATCGGGGCTGTGCTCCCTTCAGGCGGTACCATCGGCCTATCACTTGAAGCTAAAATTCCCCACCCAGCAAGGGGTCGGTGTCGTCCGAGGCAACCAAGAGGCGGCGCGGTCCTGTTACTTGACCGCCGTCGGAGGGGGTGTCTTCCCCCTCGACGCCGTCGAGCTCGGGCCCGAGGGCGACGGTTCCGCCCCTGAGCCAATCGACGAGCTGGAGGAGGTCCTGTTCGGGGCCGCAAATGAGTCGAAGTGGTTCCGAGTGAGCCGCTCGCTCTCCGAAGGTTTGAAGGCGGGCATAATTGACTGCATCCGCCGCAACGTCGATCTCTTCGCCTGGAAGCCCTCCAACATGCCCGGGATATCCGAAGACCTGATCATGCACAGGCTGAGCGTCATCCCGGGATCCAAGCCGGTCGCTCAGAAAAGGCGCAAATTCGCCTCGGAGAGACAGCAAGCTGTGAAAGCAGAGGTGGACAAACTCTTGTCCGCTCGGTTCATTCAAGAGGTCAGCTACCCCGAGTGGTTGGCCAACGTTGTCATGGTTAAAAAGGTGACCGGGGGATGGCGAATCTGTATAGACTTCACGGATCTAAACAAAGCATGCCCTAAAGATCCTTTCTCCCTCCCCAGTATCGACGCTTTGATCGACGCGACCTCGGGACACGAGCTGCTGTCCTTCATGGACGCCTTCGCAGGGTATAACCAAATCCGAATGTTCCCGCCTGACATTGCGAAGACCTCGTTCGTCACCGACCAGGGTCTTTTTTGTTATCGCGTTATGCCCTTCGGGCTGAAAAATACCGGAGCCACCTATCAACGGCTCGTAAACCGGATCTTCAAAGACCTAATCGGCCGCAACATGGAGGTCTATGTCGACGACATGCTAGTCAAAAGCCGGGCCGGGCCAGACCACGTCGCCGACCTCGAGGAAGCCTTCGGAATCCTCCGACGTCATAACATGAGGCTCAACCCGGCCAAGTGCGCATTCGGGGTCTCCTTGGGAAAGTTTCTGGGGTTCGTCATCAGCCAGCGCGGCATCGAGACGAACCCAGAGAAGATTCAGGCCATAATAGACATGGCTCCGTCCTGGAATGTCAAGGAGGTTCAGAGACTCACGGACAGGTTGGCGGCCATCGGTCGCTTCCTCTTCAAATCAGGGGAGAAATCTCTCCCCTTCTTCAAAGCTCTGCGCGGAAAATGGGGCTTCGAGTGGGGTGCCCCTCAACAAGAGGCCTTCGAGCAGCTGAAATAGTACCTCACCAACCCTCCTCTCCTCAGCAAACCCGAGCCGGGTGAACCCCTGTGGCTCTACCTGTCCACCTCGGATAGCGCCCTCAGCGCCGTCCTCGTCCGAGAAGAGGACAGGGTTCAGAGGCCACTGTATTATGTAAGCAAGGTCCTACTCCCCGCCGAGACGAGGTACACAAAGATCGAAAAGGTGGCCTATGCTCTGGTCATGGTGGCCCGGAAGCTCCGCCCTTACTTCCAAGCTCACTCCATCCAAGTTCTAACTGATCAGCCCTTGAAAAACGTCCTCTACAAGCCAAAGAACTCTGGCCGCTTGGTCAAGTGGTCAATTGAGCTGAGCCAATACGACATCGGCTATCAGCCGAGGACGGCGATCAAAGATCAGGCCCTCGTCGAGTTCATCACCGAGTGCACCGCTTCCGAGCAGCCAAGTGTCAAAGGTTCGGATCCGATCTGGAAAGTCTATGTCGACGGATCCTCCTGTGAAACCAGGAGTGGTGCCGGAATCATCCTCCGTGGCCCTGACCAATTCCTCCTTCAATACTCCCTCCGCCTCAACTTCCCGGCCTCTAACAACGAGGCGGAATACGAGGCCATGATTGCCGGACTGATCCTTGCATACCGAGCTGGAGCCAAGCAGATCTGAGCCTTCAGCGATTCTCAGCTCGTGGTCAATCAGATCACTGGAGAATACGAGGCTCGCAACGACCGGATGATACGATACTTGGCCGTGGTCCGATGACTCCTAGCATCCTTTTGCTGCTCCACAGTTGTTAGGGTCCCCAGAGAGCAGAACACCCAAGTAGACGCCTTGTCAAAACTCGCTTCTTCCTCCTTCGAGGGTCTCGACCAAACGGTACTCATCAAAATCCTCTTAAAACCAAGCATCGATGACCAAGGCCAGGAGGCAATGTGTGTGCAAAGCGGTGTCAGTCCGGACGACTGGACCGCCCCCATTAGAAAATTCCTAGTTAGTGTCGAGCTTCCCGAAGACCGAGTCGAGGCGAGACGGGTCAGGATCCGGGCTGAAGTCATGATTGGCGACATCCTCTTCAAACGCTCGTACACACTGGCCGACGGAAAGCCGTACCTCCGCTGTCTCGCCAACGACGAAGCTAGCTACGCGCTGAAGGAGCTTCATGAGGGGATCGGCGGATGCCATATGGAGAGTAGATCACTCTCTCGTAAAGCCCTGAATCAAGGGTACTATTGGCCAACCATGCTGCAAGACTCCCGCGAATTAGTCAAGAGGTGTGGCCCGTGCCAGAGATTTTCCCCCATAAAGAGGCTCCCTCAAGCGAACCTCCGATCCTTGGCTAGTCCTACGCCATTCGCCATGTGGGGCATGGACCTGGTGGGTCCCTTCCCCGTAGCAACAGGGCAAAGGAAATTCTTGATAGTAGCCATCGACTATTTCACAAAGTGGCTCGAGGCCGAACCACTGTCCAGCATTACCGAGCGCCAAACCCAGCAATTCTTCTGGAAGAACATCATTTGTCGGTTCGAAATACCCCAGATCCTCATCACAGACAACGGGACCCAATTCGCAGGTCAAAACTTTCGAAAGTTCTGCGAGGACATCGGCGTCCAGTAGCGCTTCTCCGCTATATGCCACCCTCGGTCCAACGACCAAGCAAAGAACGCAAACAGGAAAATCCTCAACGGCCTCAAGAAGCGCCTCGACAGTTCTCCCAAAGGACTGTGGGTGGAAGAGCTGCCCAGCGTGCTATGGGCACACCGAACCACCAAGAGGATCCCCACAGGAGAGACACCGTTCAGTTTGACCTACAGGACGGAGGCGGTAATCCCCATTGAGGTCGGCCTACCCTCTCCCCGGATCATGGCCTTCGACGAAGCCGACAACTCATCCGGCCTAAGGGCCAACCTGGACCTTGTCGCCGAGGTCAGGGAGAAGTCTTCCGTCCGAAGGAGCATCTACCAACAGCGGATGGAGAGATTTTACAACAAGAAGGTCCGCCCAACAGACATTAAAGCCGGGGACCTCGTGCTGCGCAAATTATCCGTCTCCGATCCGACCAAGAAGAGGAAGCTGGCCCCCAATTGGGAAGGCCCATACAGAGTAGCCGAGGCCATACGCCCCGGCACGTACCGACTGGTGGATATGGAGGGTCGAGCGATCAAGCGACCCTGGAACGTCGAACACCTAATGAAGTTCTTGGAAAAGCGGATATAGGTTCCTACTGGGCTAATGTAAATAATGATTTTGTAAACTCTCTCATGTAGAAGGCCATAAGTGCCTCTCTCTCTCCATATCTATGAAAGGGACCCCTTTTTTTTGTTAAACTCCAGACATCTCGATAGGTCCGACCGAACGCCAGACAAAGGGATGGCTTTGTCAAGCTGCAGCACCCGAGTTATCACTCCGGTGCCGACCCCCCGAGGTTTCGGCAGGTCCGACCCTCATCTTCGCCGACAATCAATAAACAATTGGCCAGAGCAAAGAAAGAAACCCCTTATTCATACTCCCTTATTATGTTTAAAGAAAACAAATACTGTTACATGACCACTCCACTCTATAAACAGAAAGAAACTAATGACCAAGGGACCCCCTAGGACCCCTCGGGTTCGACAGAGGGTACAGCCACTCCGACCGAACGACTAGGAGCCCTCTCCTCGTCACGGGGGCCCTTAGGTTCCGCCAAAGTCGATACGCCGACCACGGAGCTCTGAGCATCAACCGGTCGAGCACGCTCCAACAACAGCAACGCCGTGGGAACCCCCTCCGAGCGTGTCCCAGACATTCCTAGCATCGTCTTATAACGGTGTATCTCCATCTCCTACTCCACTATGACGTCCCGAAGGAGCCTTTCAGACGATGGCCTCTGCACTGACGCGCTCGACATGGTGTACCCGAGACCGGCACTTCCGAGGTCCCAATCCACTGTTGCCCTTTTTAGCCTCGTCGCCTCCGCACTGAGAGCCTCGGACTTATCCCGATAGTAGTTAAAGGCTGCATCCTGATCGCGGACCCCTCGCGATAACTGACCAACGTCGACTCCAGGACCTTAATTTTACTCCGGAGCCACGCCACGTCAGAGCGACGAGGGTCCGCCTCGGGAAGAAGTGACATTACCTAAAAGGAAACCATCCACCACTCAAAACAACAAAAGCAAAAGGGTCTGGAAAGAACTGAGGTCAAAATACTTGGCCGATCAAAAATCCTTTTTTTATATATATAAATAAAATCCTTCATACAAAAATGCGGTGGCCAGTCTGCGGTCGGCAAATACAACAAGAAAGAAGAAAAAAGAACAAGGGGGCAAACAGCCTATGTTGTCACCTCAGCATCGGCCGGGTTCACGTGAGGGTCGGCAGCCGAACCCACGACCGGACCTTCAGCATCAGGAGTCTTCGGTGGCACCTCGATCTCCAAATCATAGTCGAGGCCGGACAGGTCGATGGTCGGGTAGAAGTGCCTCACATGGCTGAGGGCCTTCGCATAGACCTCGTTCTGGGCTGCGATCACCATGTCCTGCCCTGTCGTCGTCAGTTCCTCTTTCTCCTTCGCAAACTTCTTCTTTAGGGCGGCCACCCTCTTAGCCTACTCGGCCTCCCTGGCATCGAGCTCGATCTTCAGCTGCTGCTCCCTCTTGTGCGAGCCTTCGAGCTCGATCTTCATCTCCTTCATCTCCTGCGAACACTTGTCCGCCCGTCGTCGCTCCCGATCCACAACCTCCTCGTAGAGACTCTTCACTTTGGCCCCCTCCAGACAGACCTGCGGCGACCCAGCACTGCTCAGAAACACCTCCAACAAAAGTTTTTACAAAGAAAGTCGGGTCGGCAGACTTACCAGCACGCTCGCATGCGCCAAGCACGTGAACGCCTCACCCACGGTCTCGCCACTCATCTCCTTACGGTCCCGGGGAGTCGCCAGCTTCTCCAACACCTCGATGGCGTTGGGCCCACGAGTTAGGTAGTCCCCCTCCCGTATCGACCAAGCCGGCACCCATGGCCGCTGCAACTCATCTCCTCCCTCGGTTCCGACCAGAAGGGCCTTCCCTTTACCGCTATCGGCCACCTTAGCCTGGCCCGGGCTCATCTGAGCGACCACCTCCTTGCTCAACTCCGAGCGGGTCCTCTTAGCCCTCAGCTCACCCGGGGCCTCAGAGACGACCTGAGACGACCCCCTCGTCCTCTTCGCCTCTCCCCCCTCCTCGGCCTTCTGCTTCTTTAAGGCGAGCCTCCGATCCTTAATAGATTCTGGGTCCATACCTGCAAGAAAACCCATTAAGGACAATGAGCTCGAAAGAACAGTAAAACAGGAAAAAAGAAATGACGACATACTAGACACGGCCGGGCTCAGTCCGACGCTGGCCAGGTGACCCTCCATCACCTTCGGCCAGCTGATGCTGTGCGAAAAACGGAGGCGCTCGACTAATTTCCACTCCTCGGCAGTGAGATCCTTCTGCTTCGGCGCTTTGAAGTTTGGCCTGTAATAGTTCCAACGGGTGGGAATGTCCCAAGGCTCCGCACTCCGGATCACGAAGTATTTTTGTTTCCACTCCTTATGGAGTCCGGATGGTCGTGGACAACCTTCCCCCGACCCCGAGGCGAAATGTAGTAGATCCCCTCCGACTCTCCCGACGAGCTGATCCCCAGCATCGCGCGGAACACACCCAACCGGAGCGGCACCTTCCTCTCCTCGCAAAGCAGCACAGAGCATACTATCTGCTTCCATGAATTCGGTCCGTACTGCATCGGGGCCAGTGATGCCCAATTAAGCACATCCCGAATAAATGGGTGAATCGGCAGCCTCAGTCCGGAGCCGAAGGCGTCTAGGGGGAAGACGCAGTACCACTCTGGTAATGGGTCGGTAGGACGGAGGCTTGGGCTCGGCACCATCACTTCGTAACCGGACCCAATGTGGAAGGCCGACTGAGCCACCTCTAAATCGACTGCCTCCAGGATCGTCGGCAGCGTATCCATCTTTATCCTCTTCCGACTCGGCGAAGAAGGCTGCACCCCATACAACACCTTGTCGGAGAGGTCGTCAGGGTACTGCCTAATCCTCTTCGACTGCACCGGTGAACCCGTCACAATGTTTCGGACGGGGGACGCCTCGCTCAAACCGCCAGCCTTCGCTCCCCTCTTCCTCGGCACCCTCTTCTTCTTGGCCCTCTCCGGTGAGGGGGTGGCTAGGCGCTCAAGGCCGGTCGCCGTAGAAGAGGAACCTATGCCCCGATTCTGCCCCCGAGCCGAAAATTTTCTCCCCGTACCCTTCCGCCGAGCCTCAGCCGCTTCGGCCTCTCCTTCTCCCTCATTGTCGCTACTACCCTCCTCCGACTCCGGATCTAATATCTGCACCGAGTCTGAGCTATCACTCCCCTCCTCCTCGGAGCTGCTACTCTGGACCACGTATGGCTTACGGACACGCAAGGGCTTCACATCATACACCCGGGTGTCTTCTTCCCAAGACGTCGAGTCTGAGAGCCCTGCTCAAGGGTTTTCTCCCCCCTTCGAGGTTGAAGCAGACGAGCCAGACTGAGCCCTAGACATGACAACGAAGTAAAGCTAAAACTAACCTGTGTTGCCTCGGAAAGACGAGCCGGAGCTGCAAATACAGAGTGCGAGCGCCGAAGTGTTTTTAAAGAAAGCAGCAAGAGAGAGACAGATGGAATAGGAGAAGAGTGGGGGGGTATTTATAGAGGGAGAGTTGACTCTTCGATTTTTGTGATTACTATTCCTCGATTTGCGTGAAACTACCCCTAGAAAATTGCGCCACGTCTCCTAGAAACGCGCGCCAGTGACGTCACCCAGTTACGCGGTCGGCAACCCCCGGTTCGCGCTCAACCGCTACCAGGCACAAGGGTCGGTCCGGAAGGAGGACTTCGGGAACCGGACACCCCCACTTATGTTACTGTCAGCAGAGAAAGTTTTGTTTGAAAGTTTTAAGGCACCCGTCGTCGGCGAGCGCCCCGGGCCCCAGGACTCGGTCGGCTCCCCTCTCACCCGCGAACAACTCGAGGCTTACGGCCTCGGTAGCCGAAACCCCGAACTGTTCGAGGGTGGGAGGAAGACCACCATTGCCTGGGACCCTATCGGAAAACGGATCGGCCCGCCTCCCATCACTGTCTCCCCCAGGCAGACAGCCCTAAAAAACCGTCGGCCGGGAAGGAAGACAGTGATGACAGAAGAGCCATCCACCCGAAGCTCCTTATCCCCCGGGTCCGGACTTCGGTCGGTATCCCTCCCGTCCCGATCTCTTTTGGGCAAACAACCTCATTAGGGCCGTCAGACCCAAGAGAAGATCTGGACGACAGAATAACTACCAATCCGAGGCTCCCAGGGTTGGAATTTTTCAAGTATCAGGCGTCCGCCCAAGGCAGACACCTCAGATGGTCGATGGACCACCCTCGATGTGATCGAAACGGTAGGGGGGTAGTGGGGTATTTATAGCCTCCCCCAAACAACCTGCCCCCATGGCCCTGGGGAGGCCAAGCAACGGAAGCCCAACCGTCACGCCTAGGAAATTGAAGCGCCCTGCATTTATTAGGAGACATCATTAATGCCCCCGGGAAATTGGAACATCGCACAAGCCCCGGAGCGCCATTAATGCCCCATGAAGACAATAATCAACTCGAGACAGCCTTCTCACGAAGGCACAACGGTTCGCCAGCGTCCTTGCCGACCCGTAAACCCTCGTCGGACCGAGGTGAGGTCCAGCACCAGGGCAGCCTTCCCACGAAGGCACAACGGTTTGCCAACGTCCTTGTCGACCCGTAAACCCTCGTCAGACCGAGGTGAGGTCCAGCACCAGGGCAGCCTTCTTACGAAGGCACAACGGTTCGCCAACGTCCTTGCCGACCCGTAAACCCTCGTCAGACCGAGGTGAGGTCCAGCACCAGGGCAGCCTTCCCACGAAGGCACAACGGTTCGCCAACGTCCTTGCCGACCCGTAAACCCTCGTCAGACCGAGGTGAGGTCCAGCACCAGGGCAGCCTTCTCACGAAGGCACAACGGTTTGCCAACGTCCCTGCCGACCCGTAAACCCTCGTCAGACCGAGGTGAGGTCCAGCACCAGGGCAGCCTTCCCACGAAGGCACAACGGTTCGCCAACGTCCTTGCCGACCCGTAAACCCTCGTCAGACCGAGGTAAGGTCCAGTACTAGGGCAGCCTTCTCACGAAGGCACAACGACCTTCGAAAGACACTCCTCCACGGCTAACTCTCGCATCCCCGCAGGAGTGGGAGACTTATGAGGTAGGATAAAAATGACCTGGGACCCAGCCTTGGCCTAGGATGGCTCATCACTCAAGGGCAGGCCAGCTCGGTCCCGGACCATCACAAGGTCAGTGCCGAGCCGTTAAGTAACCACCATGAAACCGGCCTCCTCATTTCGACGACCCGCCGCGGCCTTCGGTCTCCGATCCTCGGCGGTCCCACGGGCCTTCCACTCAGCCTGGTAAGGGATGAGGATGACCTGGCACAACCCAGGCCATCCAATTCTCTTAGAGGCACAGGGGCCCCACGATCAGCCATGTCAGCTCCAAAACCACCTAGGGCTTGGCCACGTCAGCCCTAAACCGCTCATGAGACTGCCACGTCTGCCCTAAACCCCCTGGGCCTCCTGCCACGTCAGGCCCATGGGCTTTCGGGTCCAGACCCGGCCCCCAAGCGGATCCAAACCCGACTGGGACTATCTATAAATACCAGGCCGTTTCCCACCTTTTGAGGTAATGAATCTTCGCCCACTAAAACCCTAGTTACTGCTACTCTCTCTCAGAGACTAATTAGATCGTCGGATGGTCTGCCACCGGGATAAACCCCGGTGTTTCTAGACCGTCTGCAGGTACGCGAGGCGAGGCAATCCGAGCCGACCCCCAGGGCCGAAGCGAGCCTCCCGCTCACCGTCCGTTACCGCATCCTTCCACCACTACAAATTGAGTCCGAACTCACACCTGGTGCATCCACACCCCTCCCAAAAACAAACCGCATCATGAACCAATTTAATATTAAGTAGTTAAAATTAGATTAATTAAATTAGTTCGTCTACAAACTACACAACTCCAACTCTAACTCTTGAGTTATAGCTGTGGGGATGCATCTAATATAACTATTCTATGCTTCTTATGCAATCTATTAATAATTGTATAGCTGTGGAGATGCAACTAATATAACTATTCTATGCTTCTTATGCAATCTATTAATAATTGTAGACCTATATAATATTACATAACATGTTGTTGGGGATAATTTAAGTTTTGAACAAGCTAAGCTATTCATCATCGTCACATATTAAAGAGAGCTTGTTTTCTCGTTCACGTGATCATATCTTCACCTACATAAGACCTTGCTTGATTGCTCATGTCTAGCATCAATTGTAGCATCTATGCATATATAATTAAAAATAAGAGACTAGTTATTAATTAACAAGGCTTGTCATGTGACCATATCTAGACTACAATTAAGTCAATCAAATTTTGATGTATATTTGGTCTAATTATTGAATTAATTTGTAATATATGGAGATGTAAGAATTAGAGTTATGTAAATTAAATATATAAATATTGAGAGAATCAAGGCACGAGGGATGGAGGGTGGCAGGCAAAGCACATGGTAGAAAGCAAGAGGAATATTATTATTATTATTATTATTATTATTATTATTATTGTGGTAGAGACATTTCACATTTGAGGTGAAGGAAGGAAGAGTGGATTGTGGTGTTATTGTTTCTTATTGTGTTCATCTATTTTTTACATCAAGTGTGATGTCGTTGATGTCTTCGCTCAGTTTTCATTAAGGTACACACATTGTTGGTCTTATGGTTGGGATATCAAATTACTTGAAATTTGAATTGACACTTTTCAGGTAGAATAATTGAAATCCTAACCACCGGAAGAAGGTCTCGAGATGAATGTCGACATTGGATGGTTGATCGCTGCCCCAGCGGGAATTAACTAGGCACTCCTAAGAGCATGTGTAGTGGTTGAGACCCAAATTTTGAGAATTTGGCATATAGAAAATAAAAATTTGAGTTTGCGCTATAGTTGTTGTAAGCTAATTTTTTTTTTAAAAATTAAAAATGAAGGGAAGGAAAATCATTTCCCGTCCATCGATTTTATTATTAAAAAAATCGTTGGACGGAAAATCATTTCCTGTCCCATAATTTTTTTAAAAAATAAAATCGATCTGACGGAAAATGATTTCCCGTCCGACGATTTAAAAAAAAAAAAGAACGGAAAATCATTTCCCGTCCGATGAGTTTAAAAAAATAATAATCAAGTGACGAAAAATGATGATCGGACGAAAAATCATCTTTCGTCAGTTATTTTTTCCAAATTTCTATTTTGCCTATCAAATTTGGCAGATGGTTGTTTATCTAAAACCCACTTTTTTGGGGTTATAGCCAACCGCAACATCCAAATTTATATTTTTTGAAAATTTTGATAAAATAGCCAACGAATCACAGATGCGCTAAGAAATTCTGTAATCGGTTTGCTTCAAGAGGAAGTTTACAATTCACTTTAAATTCATTGTTAGCGTTGATTTATTGCTCCGTGCTTACCAGACAATTTTGCGATTTTGTATAACAAGTGTTGTAATCATGTATAAAAACACGTATTTGTTTTCCCTACTATTCTTAAAAATTATAGGAGGATTCAGATATAATTAATTATTGCGATAGTGAGCAACACCGTACTAATAAGTAAGGCACGAAGTCTTACATTCTTCTCTATATATTAAAAGGGTAATGCTATACCTACTATCAAATCTACTACATTTTTCTTTACTATCTCAGGTAGCACACTATTAGTTGAGATTATTGTAGAGTAGGTGGTAAAAACATCCACTAATAATGTGCCACCTAAGGTAGTAAAGGAAAATATAGTAGATTTGGTAGTAGGTGTAGCATTACCCATATTAAAATTAACCTCACAATTAGTATCACCCGTTTAGGATTAGCATTGGTATCGGGTCGGGTCGGGTCGGTTCCTTCACTATCCGGACCCGGACCCGATTCCCTACGGGTCCAAAAATTGGATCCAGACTCGGACCCAGACCCGAACCCGGATCCGAAAGTACAACGGATCCTATTTTAGGACCCGGATCCGGACCTGGATAGGCCGGATCGGTTCTGGTCCAATGCCAGGTCCGAGTCGGGTCTGGGTCAGATCCGGGTTTGGGTATTTATACTAATGCTATTTAGGATCTTAAATAAGTTTCAATTATTCCAAACTATGCAAGCTATTCTTCCATTCAGTTATCTCTGTTTTATATATCTTTCTTTCACTAATTTCTAATGAATAAATAAGAGAAAAATGGTATTCTTCTACTAAAAATATTTAGGAATTTTTAGGAAGAAATATAGAGAGAGAAAAAAAAACAGAATAATGCGGAATATGTTAGAAATGTGTCTTGAATATGTAAATCACCCTAGAGGATTGAATAGGGTGATTGTGCGGAAAATAAAAATTTAAATGAAATGCGTAAAGTAAAAAGATAAAGTAAGAGAAAGTAAACAGAGCAACGAGCAAGACACAGCAATATAACGTGGTTCAACCTCCAGGTCTACGTCCACATCACATACTTGTAGCAATTCTCCGCCACAAGCATTCTATTATACTTCAAACTCTTATACAGTGATTCTCGAAATTCAAGCCGATAGACCTATTACACCTGCAGGGCTTCTACAAATAAGTCCCGCAAAACTCACCGAAGTGGAAAAAAAAAAAGAACTCTCAAGATCTAAAAAGACCTTGACTGAAGACAATAATAAAATCTCTCACACTCGAAGTATTGATTGAATGATTAGTTCAGAAGAGTTATGATTGCCAGGGGTGAAAAATACTCGGTGAGTTCGCCTTTATTTATAGGGTGGGGAAACGTATCTCTCCAAAAATGGAAAAGATACTTTCCAAATAATCGAAACTGTACGAGTGCGGTAAACCGTTTTGATGAGCAGTCAACCGTCCATCCCAGTAAAAGAGACAAAGAGATGGTTAGTCGATTGTCTAACGTTTGCACTATAAAGTGCGGTCGACTGTGTGACGGTCGACCGACATATTGTACGATCGACTGCTATCGTGCAGATTCTCTTTTATTTGGCGAATCCACTTTATATTCTTTCCACAAACTAATCAATCAATCAGCGACTCTTTACATAGTATGTTCTCACAAAAACAGAAATGAACAAATAATAATTGTTGGCTTTGAAGCACATGTTTCTTGAGTTGAAATCTTCTTGATATTTGCAATTTTCTTTGGTACATTCATCTTTTGCTTGATTGCTAATCTTTTTAGCTCTTTATTTTGATTTCTTTTTTCCTGTAAATCATGTAAATCTCAACTGAAAATATTAGTCTAAATAATACGTTTTATGCACACCAAACTTAGGGTCAACAGAATACTCGTGGTTCAGATTAGAAGAATGTAAGATGAAGCACGGAGGTCGAAGTGTCGAAAAGAGTAGAAAAAAAGAGCAGCAGTAGTGCAGAAAGAGTTGCGGTAGACCACACCCCCAACCGCATACCCGACCGCACACCCGATCGTAGTTGCACATGGATTGGCCGAGATGAGAACGGTCAACTGGTCTTGTTGGACGGTCGACCGACCGCGGCGCTGTGTTCGTTTTGGGTCTCGATTTGTTAGGTCGTTTCAGTCCAATCTTCAACTCCAAGTTAGATCGTACGGCTCTTTTTCAATTACTTCTCCTACATGTTATATCGGACAACTGAGAATCAAAATTAAACCTAGAGTTTTCTCTATTCTTCAATATATATATTGTAAACTCCTCCAATATGAGAATAGTAGTACTTCATTGATATTTTCTCCATTGCAAAGAGAGGTTTGAGAGAGATAGTTCTTGGTGAGTAAGTTCAATTCATTGTATTGAGTGAATCAGTAACTCCCATGTAATCTCTTCTAGTTGAGTATCAGTTCTCCCTATATTTTTTTCCGGATTAAGCGAAGCTAACAGGGATAAATCCTCGTGTTTGTATTAGATTGGTGGATCTACTTGCTTACTCAATTGATTTATCTCATCTATTACGACTTTCTTATTATTCTATTTAGTTTTGTTGTGATAACAGGCGTTCGTTGACGCCATAATTCCAACAGAAGATGAAAATGAAACAAAAGATGTACCTAATTGTGAAAATTATTAAATGATTAGGGAGAAATACCCTTTATGGAAAGGAAAATGAATTCAATGAATAGAAGAACTTGCAAGGTTAGTAGATGATATTACTTTCTTCTACCAAGTAATAACAAGAAATCCAACTTACTCAGTGGAACACATCTTTTCTATCGCTAGCTCAGAAAGATGCATGCTATTAAACTATTAAAAGTATAGTGAATTTATAGAATCCAATTAGCATATTATAATATCTTACAGCATCTGTAGTCGGGGATAAAATATGCATAAATAGAAATAGGAATTGAAGTTTTGCTGCAGTTATCAAAAGCTATTCTTTTAACTTTTTATAATAAAATAATAAGCGACGACACTTCATGTGTCGTCGGAGAAAAATAATAATAATAATAATAAATAATTGGAGCGGCGGCACTCAAAGTGCCGTCGGAGGAATAAAAATTCGTCATCGACGTACAAATAAAAAATTACAAAAAAATTATAAAAAATTAGAAAAAAATTTCCGAAATTACGAAAAAATTACAAAAAATTTACAAAAACCATTCCAGAAATTGCAAAAAAAATATAAAATTGCAAAAATATTTCAACAATTGCAAAAAAATTATAAAATTGCAAAAATCTCCGAACGGCACTTCACATGAAGTGCCGTCCGAGGATTTGCGAAGGCAAGGGACGACACATGAAGTGCCGTCCAAGGGATTTGGGGTTTTTTTTAATTGAAAAAAAAATTCAAGCGACGGCACTTGAAGTGTCGTCCGAGGGATTTGGGGTTTTTTTTAATTGAAAAAAAAAAAAAAATCAAGCGACGGCACTTGAAGTGCCGTCCGACGAAAAAAAAATAATTTTTTTTGTGGGACGGCACTTGAAGTGCCGTCTCTCATATATGAATAAATGTAGCGAAATATGCATAATATGCATATTTGGCCAACGACTGCAGCGCCGTTTTGAGCCAAATATGCATATTATGCATATTTAGCATTAGAGCAACTGTAGTCGTTGAAGGGAAAAATATGGATATATGGATAAATGGAAATAGGAATCGAAGTTTTGCTGCAGTCGTCAAAAGCTATTTTTTAGCTTTTTATAATAAAATAATAAGTGACGGCACTTCATGTGCCGTCGGAGAAAAAAAAATTAAAAAAAAATAAAAAAATGGAGCGACGGCACTCGAAGTGCCACCGGAGGAATAAAAATTCGTACTCGGGGTGCAAATAAAAAATTACAAAAAAAAATTACAAAAACATTTCAGAAATTACAAAAAATTACAAAAAATTACAAAAACATTTCAAAAATTGCAAAAAAATTTCCAAAATTGCAAAAAAAATTGAAAATTTGGGCCTGCGATTTGGGATTTTTTAATTGGAAAAAAAAAATTGCATGTGCCGTCCGAGGGATTTGAGGTTTTTTTAATTGAAAAAAAAAAATCAAACGACGGCACTTGTAGTGCCGTCCGACGAAATTTTTTTTTTTTTTTTGTGGGACGGCACATGATGTGCCGTCTCTCATATATGGATAAATTTCAAATCCATTCTCATTTATAGCAGGTGACTGTAGCGAAATATGGATAATATAGATATTTGGCAAACGACTGCAGCTCGTTTTTGAGCTAAATATGCATATTATCGATATTTAGCAAATGACTACAGATGCTCTTGTACATTCATTTTATAACTGAAATAATATTGTAGTCGTACATAGTCTGATCTCTCCAAAGTTCAAATAACTACGCTACATACCAAATCCAATATGAGTAAATTCGTTCGTACCAAATCACAATAATAATAAGCTTTTAAAAATAGTATTGTCTGTCCATGTACAGTTATTAATTATCTATAATATTTTTGATCTGGCTGAGTCTTTAGACTCTATCCATTTGCATCAAAAAAAAAAAATAGTATTGTCTGTTGTTGAAGCTTGTTGGAATGCATAGAACGTGGGGAAGGTTTGAGACTTGAGCAATGTTACTACTTGGAGCATCCACTATTGTATCTATCTAAACATGCATATATAATATTTTAAAAATAGTAAACTTAGAAGAGGGATGCAGTCGTTAAAAGCTAAATTTGAAAAAAAAACGGAAGAAAATTTTTCGTCGTAATTTTTTTTAAAATTTTAGAAAATGACAATTTTATAAATTGTTAATGTCAACTTTGTAAATATGGAAAGAAAACTTTTAGAAGAAACTTTTCAGACAGCTGACATCTTTTATTTATTTATAGAAAATGACATTTTCGTAAATAGTCAATGGTAATTTTGTAAATATGGAAAGAAAAGTTTGTGAAGAAATTTTTCAGACGGAAGATCTTCCGACTGATATTTTTTTTGTTTTGAAAATGAAATTTTTGTAAATAGTGATGACATTTTTGTAAGTAAGAAAAGATGAGAGATGGAGCTTCTTCATCCGTCTCTCATCTTTTCATTTTTTTAAATAAATTAATCGACGGACGGAGCATCATCTTTTGTCTGTCCAAATTTTTTTCTCAAACGGATGAAGATCATCCATCTTCTGTATTTAACATTTCTTTTATCGTGATTTCTATATTTAGCGAACGATTGTTCACTCCTATTTAAATTTTGAGTTTTTAGCAAACGATAGTAAAAAAAAATTTCAACTCAAATACTAAATTTTGGGTTTTTACAAAATAATAGTGGATGCTCTTACCAGTGGATACTACTAAAGCCTAAAGATTTGGATACATCATGTTTCTTTTTCTTATTTTCCATTAATAGCGTGAAGAAAATAAATAGAAATTGAGCTATTATTAGTATACATATTTTTTTTTATTAATGGAGAAAGAAAAAAACCTTAATCCTTCCCACTTACGAGGAGGGAAAGGGTGCATGTATCATCTGCTATTGAATGAACTATCATGTATAAATTGGGGGGCATGCAAAAGATTTGTATCTTGAGTTATGAATACGAGGGGCTACAAGACAGAAACAACACAATACAACACAACAGAACAATTGAAGTGAACATCCAACTGCTCCACCATCAGAGCCGACCACCACCCCACCAAGACCCCAACAGCAACCTCAACCCCCCTTGCTGCCTACTGAAGTGAACATCCAAGCCCCTCGTCTGGCGGCCCCTCGTCAGATGATCCAGCACCCTCTTGAGAGAGGAGGTCGTGAGCTCAGCCGTGCTCGCTCCCCGACACGTGCACACCATCGTGCACATCAACGTCGTGAAGGGAGGAACCACGATCATCATCGCCCCGAACAACATCACCAACAAGAGGAGTCTTACGGAGGAAGGGCCCAACGATGGAGTCCTCCTACCAGCCTTTATAGACATAAGAAAACCCCACCGTTACAGCTCCAACACCACCACCCCAGGGGCCACAGTCAGAGAGATATCGACCATGTTTCACACAGGCAACATCACAGTCATTCCAACTCCAACTCCAACTCCAACTCCAAACCATTGTACCAACCTCGTCTTCAACCACTGCAACTCTCAACAAAACAGTACCTTCTCCCGCCTGACCACCCCCCCCCCCCCCCCCCCCCCCCCCCCCCCCCAACCCCCATAGGTTGCCAAAAGGCCATGACTACGCTCCCCAATCTCACCAACATCACCATTTCACATCCGACCCCCCCCCAAATCAAACGCCAAGTGAGACCCTCTAGGGGCTGCGCTAGACGGGACTATTGAAGTTGGGTTCCCTGGTGATGAGGAGAGCGAGGGGCAGTGGGTTCAAGTGCGAGGTAAGAAAAACAAAATTGAGACCATTCCCACTCACCGTCAAGATGCTCACCTCCAACATCAGAAGAAGCAGAGGAAAGGCAAGCGCAAGCCAGCCCCGTGTTTCAACTGCGGAGACCTTGGCCATTATCGAAGTGACTGCACCAAGGAAGTGAGGTGCCTCAAATGCATGAAGTAGAGGCATCTCTCTTACGTGTGCTCCAATGTGGTGGAAACCCAAAGTGATGAAGAGTGTCCAGTTAGCCGGGGGAGATCCCCCGACCACCCCACAGTTATCCGATTGGCGAAGAGCCTGGAGATCATAAAAAACAAAGAACGATGGTTGCGGCAATGGTGTGCGATTGCCAAGGTTAAAGCAGGAAGACCATCGGAGACACACCTCACATAAGCGCTTACTGAAAAATGGTCGATGAGAGCCGATAGAGACTGGGTTGCTAAGAAGTTGTGCCATTTGCAATTCTTGGTCTCATTCCCATCCCTGGAGAAAGTCAGAGAGGTTGTAAGCTTGGGGATTGTCGACTTTGGACATTTCCATATCGAGTTCAATGCGTGGACGCCGACTTTCGGAGCTGAGCTCCCACTGGGAGAAAAATTCTGGGTTTGGATTCATAACGTGCCCTTGCACTTTTGGAGGAGGGAAGCTCTTCAAGAGATAGTTGCGGAGTTTGGGAGTGTAGAAGAGATAGATGAGAAGACGGTGCGACAGTCGGAGTTAGTCTCGGCGAGGGTGCTTATCAAAAGCGCTGACATTTCCCTGATGCCGCGCTTCGCCAAGGTGTACTCATTTGCAGAGTCTTATCTTGTTAGGTTTGTGCTAGACAAGAGAGTAGATTCACCAAAGGAACAGGCGACTAGCATTTCTACCGAGACTAAAACAACCCTCAGAGACCACAGGACATACAAGCAAGTGGTATCGCCATCAAAATGCCTCACAATAGATGGTTCTCATGAAGTGGAAAGAGCTCACCGGGAGATTCTCAAGGCGGCAATGGGGCAGGGGCGGCGCCAAGAGGGTCCGGCAGAAGGGACACGGCCAAAAACTGATCCTCCGTACAAAGGTGTTCAAGGCAGGAGTCTCGCCGTCAAAGCCAACGGTCAAAAGTCCTTTCAAACTTTCAACTCGCCGGACCCAACGGCGGAAAGTCTCGACATCCCTAGTTTGGAGGAAAGTGTTGTGGCTCGACGGGAAGGTCAGGGCTTTCAGAGCCCAAAAAGGGAAAAGCTTCACTTTGCAGCGACATGCAGGCTCCGAAACAGGAGTTGGTGAAGGACACCTCCAGTCTGAGGCAGTTGGCTGACGAAAGTGTACTGTCGACCAAGGAGTGGGTGACAAAGAACTGGTTCTCATCAGAAAAAGAGAAAGGAGCCCCCCTGATGCAAGCGCGATAAGAAGCGGAGAACCCGCTGGGGAAAAAGGCGAGCGAGGACCTGCTCAACTTTAGGAAAAAGAGCCCAAAGGAGAGCGAGGTGGTAGCTCTAGGAGTGGGTAACAAAGGAAGATTTTTAGAGGTAGCAGGATTTGGGAATGAAGACAAGAATGGAGAAGAGGGCTCGTAGCTTTGGTTACAAATGAAAAAGAAAAAGGTGAAGGAGCCTATGTTGTAACGCCAAACGCCTCGTCCCATGTGCCCTCTACTGCTGCCGATAAACCCACCAACCCCCTGTTGCCAGCTGGCACAAGGGGTACACTTACCGCCAGAGATTCTGCGTCGTTTTACGAAGCGGTGGGGGGGGGGGGGTATTTCGATGATAGCGGTAAGATAGACCACGGAGGAGCAAGTCGTTATCTTGATCTTGGCTCTATTTGTGTTGGGCCGGTGTGTACAATAGCTATAGGTGTTAATGGGCCCAAAGAGGGGTCCAATAAACATCATTTGGTCTCTGAGACTAGCCACTCTAAAGTATCGAACAATCAGACACAATGTCAGTCTGATAGCGGGCCCACTGAGGGGACCGCAACGGAGAACAACACTATGTCTAATGACTCCCCAGTCTGTGGGCTCAATGAGGAGTCCGTGATGAGAGTGCCCACTCTACAACAGGAAATTCAACACTCAGACAGTGAGGAGGAGGGGCGGCAAAATCTAGACGAAGAATTCACATTTACAGATGAGGAGTCCGAGGATTTAGAGTTCATCGCCAACACCCAGAGGGAGATATCGCCAGAGATGGTACTGTCCACACTACCAGAATCAGCACCCAGAGATAGCTCTGGGACATCACATAGGACGGTTGGGTTTAGAGTTCACCGATCGCCCAAGAGGGCTCATGTGGAGTCTTTGAATGACTATCTTGAGGTTGCGGCGGCAGCCAAGGCGGCTAAGTTCGCCAACGGAGGTACGACAAGTTTTTTAGCATCTATATTAAATTACATGTCAGATTCTGAAGTTTTTTTCCTAGCTGAAATATGTGGGTTAGAGGTATGGGACACTGAACGCAATGCCCTACTTTTCAATAAAATTAGGGGTTGGTAAACTGAACGGGTTAAGACCTACTGTGAGAATGTGCAAGGAGATAGCACTGGGGCGGCAGACATCCCCGAGGATGCAGCCGACCCCGCACACACTCCAACGATTATCCCTGACACAGTCCCCCAATGAATACACTTTTCTGGAATGTTAGGGGGCTGGGGGATAGAGGGAAGAGAGATATGGTCAGGAACGTTATTAACAATTCCAAGGCAGAAGTGGTAGGGCTGCAGGAGACCAAACTTCAGCACGGGCTCAAGCTTAATAGAATCGGGGGTAACAGAATCAAGGAATGGGTGTTATGCCCATAAGCAGGAGCCTCTGGAGGGATTGCTATTGGGTTCAATTCGGCTATTCTCACCTGCATCAAGGTATTCAGTGGAATGTTCTCCTTGACCACCAGACTGAAACGAAGGTCCGATGACTGGGTACAGATGGTGACTGTCGTTTACGGACCGAATGTGGCTACAGAGCGAGAGGCTTTCTAGCAAGAGCTTGTCAGTATCCGACAATGTTAGCCTGGAGCGTGGATTGTTGGGGGGGACTTCAACATCACCAGATTTCCTTTCGAGCACAAGGGAAGAGGATCCAACGACAGACACAGAGAACAGTTCAATAGGGTGATAACGGAACTTGAGCTGATTGATATCCCACTTAATGACAGACTATTCACATGGTCTAATATGCAAGCGGCTCTGGTTATGGCCAAGTTGGACAGGATTCTAGTATCGATGGATTGGGAAGCTAAGTTCCCACTAGCTACTGCTCGATCGATCCCTAGACCAACGTCAAATTATACCTCGATCCTTCTAGATGTGGGGGTTCATGGAGCACAGAGAGCTCGGTAGTTCAGATTCGAGAAGGCCTGGCTGGAAATTCAGTGATTTCATCACATGGTGATGGAAAATTGGGCGCTCCCTACTGCAGGCAGAGACACGGCATCCCGATGGTGTGAAAAACTCTGCAGACTGAGAAAGCGGCTACGAAGATGGAACCGGTCTAGATTCTCAACCTTCTGGCATTCAAAAGACTCACTATTGGAAGGAATCGATGAGCTAGAAAGGGTGGAAGAGACGAGAGTCTTGTCACAAGAAGAAAGAAATAGGCTTTTAGAGCTTCGGGAAAGTGTCGCCAATCTTTATAAATTGGAAGAGATTAAATGGCTGCAAAGGTCAAGAATTTTGTGGCTCAAAGAGGGAGACGCAAATACGGCCTACTTTCACCAGGTGGCAAGCGCTAGACGTAGATCCAACCTCGTCCTTTCAATTCAGACGAAGTCGGGAACTTTGCATGATGAAAAGATGATTGCCACAACCTTTCAAAATTACTACAAGGGCCTCTTTGAAAGGAAGAATGAGTTTCGGATCCCTCTAAGGGAGGACTACTGGCAGGGCGACCATAATGACTCAGCGCAATCTCTCGCCAAGTTGGAAGAACCGTTCTCGGAAATGGAAGTGAGAAAGGCCATCAACCAAATGGGCGCAGACAAGTCTCCTGGCCCCGACGGCTTCCCAATGATGTTCTTCCAAGTGTTCTGGGAAGAAATTAAAGGGGACATTACAGCGTTGATGGAGGAATTCTTCCATAACAGACTTAGATTAGGCATGTTTAATTTCGCGGAAGTTGTCCTGATACCCAAACAGGAGGAAGATAAGCGCGTGGGGAATTTCCGACAAATTAGCCTAATTAACTCCTCGGTGAAGATCATCACTAAGGTCCTGGCCATCCGCCTGGGAAATATAATGGATACTATAATCAGCAAAACCCAGACGGGCTTCATTAAGGGCAGATGTATCCTGGATTGTGTGGCCACTGCTGAACAAGTTATCCACCACTGCCATACGAGCAACTCAAAGAACTTCCTCCTAAAATTGGATTTTGAAAAAGCATACGATTCCGTCGACTGGGAGTGTTTGCTGGAAGCTCTTAGGGGGAGAGGATTTGGGGACAAATGGATTAGATGGATCAAACAATGCTTACAGTCTAGTAAGACGGCAACATCAGTGAATGGGTGGTCAGGCCCATCGTTTCCCTGCAAGAAGGAACTCCGGCAAGGGGACCCGCTATCCCCACTGCTATTCACTATTGTAGCAGATGTGCTAAGGGGAATGCTTGAAAATTGTTGGAGAAAAGGTTGGATTAAGCCAGTGGCGAACAGCACTTCCAGTCAAGGGTGCACGATCCTCCAGTATGCTGATGACACCCTACTGTTTGGGAATGGGACCAGATCAGAAATAGTCCTCTACTGTTTTGAAGCCTGGTCAGGGCTCAGGATAAATTTTCACAAGAATGCACTGACTCCAATATCTCTTTCTGAGGAAGAAGCTCGGGAACACGCCACCAAACTCAACTGAATGACGAATGAATTTCCAATCAAATATCTAGGGCTCCCACTCAGACCAGGGAAACTCACTAAGTATGATTGGTTGCCGATAATAGATAGGGTGGAGGACAGACTGTCTGGGTGGAAAGGAAAGTCGCTGTCACTAGGGGGTAGAGTAATACTTATTAATTCAGTTCTGTCTAACCTGTCCATTTACTACATGTCTTTCTTTGAGCTTCCAAAGTGGGTTATCTAAAGGATTGACCGAATCCGAAAAAGATTCCTTTGGAAAGGAGCAGACGCGAATAAGGGGGTACCACCTCATCAAATGGAATATTGCCTGCATGAAGAAGACGCATGGAGGACTTGGCATCATCGATCTTAGGGATATGAACCTTGCCCTTTTGGGAAAATGTTCCACCATAGTGGGGAAGGCTGGCAGGATTTCATTCAGCCATACCTACGGGGTAAAGGCACGAGAAACCTGGGCTTCGAGTAGGGGCGAAGGTCTCCCGATTTTGGAAAGGAGTTGCCAAAGTGAGTGGACCGTTCAAGTCAGCAGTTACGTCGTCGATCGGAAATGGACGGTCCACCAGATTTTGGTGGGATAAGTGGTGTGGTGCTCATACTCTGAAAGATACTTTCCCTAAGCTATTTGACAAAACGAATCGACCTAATGTCTCTGTGTCAGAGACCTGGAAGAGGGGAGAGTGGAGGCCGACTTTCCGAGGAACTCTGACCCCAGAGTTACAGCAGCAATTGCTAGAACTGCAAACATACATTTCACGGTCCGGGACAATGTGCGCCCAAGGACCAGACCAGATGCGATGGGGGTTAGAGGCCAAGGGAGCTTTCACGGTTAGATCCCTGTACCACCGCATTCATTTCCGGGGATGCCGGCCCAGCTGGGCACTAGTGTTGTGGAAGGCGAAAACACCGCTGAAGGACAGAGTATTCCTCTGGCTGGTGCTCAATAATGCAATCCTCACGAGGGAGAACCTGGCCAAAAGACAACCCCAGATTGCGACGGACTGTGGGTTCTGTAACACACATACGGAGACTCGGAACCACCTTTTTATTCACTGCACAAGGAGCAAGGCGACTATGGTGGAGGTGTTAAAAGCCTTAGGTACACAAGTGACTACCCCAATGATTATGAGGATTTGTGGATTGGTCCCAAATTTGCCTCGATTCGCCATGAAATGAAGGATGCGTGGTACATTGCCATTGCGGCTACTTCTTGGGTGTTATGGCTAGACAGAAATAACTTTTATTTTCGTGCTTCATGTAGTAGTATTTCTTGTAACCTTACTCATATCATGCATCTTATTTTTTTTTGGGCCACAGCTGCCGCCACAGGAGCGAGAGGGAGGATCGCCAGAGTCTTCCAGGGAGAGGATTTTGATGATGAGGAGGTAGAGTTTGGGCCGATACTGGACTGAGGGGCGGAGCCGTCTCAGTAGCTGTACTCTTTGCTAGTTTGGTCTTGACTTACTGTACTTGTGGTTTTGTTTGGAGGATTCGACCCACCCCCCAGGGTTTTATTGAGGGTTTATGTTTTATTTCCTGCACTGTTTTATCTTTCCTGGTTTGTACTTTTTCCGATATTCCAGAATTATTTTATTAACTGTTTATTAATGAAACAGGGTGGCTGTATTCTACCTTTTACCTCAAAAAAAAAAAAAAAAAACACAACAGAACAATAAAACCCACGTCAAGAGCCGCGCTCCGATCTGGGCCCCACTCACTTGACGTGTACAGACAAAGATGGGTTTTGTTGGCCCTCACCACGCCATCCACATTGAGGGCTGATCTCAGAGCTCAATATCCAAAGCCCATATGTGGGCCCACATCGAAATGAATATAATTAAGATATACTAAGAAAATGGATTAGGTTAGGTTTCAGTTTGTTTAATTTAATTCTGAGGGTTTGGCAGATATTGTCGGATCTTAGATCTAAATAAGTGTTGTTTTTTTTGGTTGAATACCAAGCACATTGGGATTGAAGAGTACCCTTAACAGCATCCTCTGGTTTTTTGTGTAATTCAGTACAGTACTGAGAGTATGAAGAAATACATTGCCTTTTGCCCCTGCTAAGACCATCTACAGTCGTTATACGTAAAATATACATATATACATATTTCAGAATAGTATTTTATTGTTTCGCTGTAGTGAAAAAAAAGGGCATAATATGTTTTGTCCGTGGAAAATTTCTGATTTTTTTTTTTGGAATGTTTTGAAATTTTTTAAAGTTTTTAATATTTTTTATATGGTGAGAACCACGTGAAACCAAATATAGCATCCCACTTAAACACACTTATTTAAGTTATTATTTAACTAATCTTAATTAATTAACTAATTATTTAACTAAAAAACTAACAAAAATACTAATTAAACTAAATAACTAAAAAATTAACGAAACTATTTTTTTTAAAATTCGGAATTTCATCGGATGAAACATCACATAATGTTGTGATGTTTCGTCTGATAATTTTAAAAAATTGCAGACGAAGCATAATGTTTTGTCTTTTATAATATGCATATTGCTACGTCCATATGCATATTTGCCTATTTATTGTATCAAAAAATGTATAAAATGCATATATGCCTAATGACTGGAGATGATTTTGTGTGTGTGTGTGTGTGAGGGGGGGGGGGGGGGGGGAGGGGATGCATTTTATGGATATTTGCCTAACGACTGTGGATGCTCTAAGACTATGTGGACTATTGATGTTGTGTCTAAACTAGAAAATGGATGATAATTAGTAATTAAAGAACATTATATGAGATTACATTAATTGTTACATTGGATGCACCATATTCCTCATCCTCTTCAATGTTTACCGGTATAGCTTGAGAGTTGGAGTAGTGTATTTTGTGGCCGGAGATGAATCAACTGATGTATTCGACTATACTTAATTTTTAAGCCAAACTTATACTAATTATCCATTTAAAATCAGACAAAGTAAGATAATCACATTTATACTGAGGTGCCTAGCTAGCTCAGATATTTGCAAAGAATACAGTTATCTTAACTATATATAGGTCTATCTGGAAAATATACATATAGATATCTTAACATTTCTGGCTCAAAACAGGCGAGATACATACATATGGTTATATCTCGTCCAAAGCCAAATGTTTACTTCGTAAACTAGTTCTAGATATCTAATCTTCATAGCTATATATAGATTGCATACCTCTATCTTTATTTCAAGGAAAAACATTGGAATCTAAACTTTTGTTCTCAAAATGACTTAATAAGTAAATATATATCAACTATACTTTAATCTCTTATATGCATCACCCGTGCTTTATAACTAGTATTATGATACTATAAAAAAAAACACTTAATCAAGTGAGGAACAGCATCACGTTATTTAATGAAGGTCATAGTTCATGTCTCATTTGGCACCACCACTCATCTAAGGGGGCATAACTTTAGTTTCATAGAAGCATTTTAATTGAAAGAGAACCAAATATTGGTATGCAAAATATTGCTTTGCATGCATGCATACACTTAATTAAGATTTCAATGTAATTATGGAGAAGTCATGCATGACTAAATCAAAGATGGACCAACCTAATCTTTATGTGCATGGACTAAAGCCAAAAGATCAGAGATTCTTGAAATTAATAAGAGTATTTTTCATCTTTATATTATATACTATAATGAGCGCATGCACTCTTAACCACTAAGTTACTTCGCAACTTAGATGCTATTATGCTTGATAAATTCTTGGACTAATGACCGAATAGTTTCTTTTTCAAACTTCACATTGTTTAATATTTATCCACAACATAATAATAAAGAGAAGAAAAAAATATAGTACTCTCTTACACGATTCAGTCAATGTGATCTAAGCTAAAAAAAAAACATGCATTCATTGATCTCTATTATCTGTGAAGGTTTACAAATAAACTACCTCTCAGTTCTCTAACCTTAATTATCTCTCTTATTTTCTCTCTCTCTCTCTCCTTTTTTAGATTACTCATCATGCATAAGCCTCAAACTTACAAATATCCTTAGTTCCTTACATATCAAGTGGCTTAGAAGTTACCAAAAAATAAAAACATAAAAATATAATATAATATGTAGTAGCTCAAAGCCTTGGAGAGTGCTAAGTCAGCTGACAATCCTCCACAATTTGTATCTTTAGACTTGAGATCAGACTCCACTATTTGAGGTTTAAATTTTACTGCACAAACTAAAATGGTAATGGTCACACATAGTCCAAGCATTAGGACGAGCTACTTCGATTAAGACAGTGATTAGTCACTAATGGTCCCACATAATTAATCAACTCTATCTATGTAACCCAAAAAGCAACAAGTGATTACAACTATTTATGTACATACATAATTTATTTTGTGTTTGGGTAATTAATTGTAGGGAACATCTTAATGGAGGACCCTCTTTCATGTGCACAGCTCCAGGTTTTGAGGCTAGTGGAGTCTAACCTTTGGCTCTCTTTCGGCGCATAAAGCACTTTTTAAGGGTAAAATAATTCATAATCTTTTTATGTAATTTGTTGTTAGTGTTGTCATCACCTTCCATTCAATCTTTTTTAGGTGAATTCCTTGTCATGTTGGTTCTCATAATGTTGGTTTAAATTTAAAATGCATATATTTTGTGGGCTTTGGAGCGCAATTTTTGAAGCCCACCCAAGCCCATTAACATACCCATTTGAAAGCTCAGATCGTGTTGGCCCATCCAATATATTAATTGTTTATAAGTCATTTGTAGATTGAAGATTGCTTACTAAACAATCCGTTTTTGTAACTGCAATTTTTCAATGAAGAGAGAGATCTTCAGAGGTGCCAGTCTACCCATAACTACAGCCCCGATCAAGCACATTGACTCCCGTAAACTTGTTATCTACTCCAAATGTACTCCAAATGGTTCCTACTTAGACTTGGAAAACAGGCCGGGTTGAGTACCCATGGGTACGGGTCGTCTGACCCGCTATTTCGATGGGTCGGGCCTAAAAGTAACCGGTTTATTTGGACCCGGCCCACAAGTACCTGACAATTTTAAAGAGGTTTTTTGAGTTTTTTTAATTTTAAAAAAATTATTTTAAATGAATAATTGATTAAAAATATAATCAACAGACTATCATTTTAAAATAAATAAATAAATAAAAGCAAAAATTGAAGAACTGAAACAACAAGAATTGTAATCAAGAATTAAGAATGATAACTTAATAAGTTTGTTGCTTGTTGCCCTGGTATATGATAATATAATCTATGCGGTTCCATATTCACCGAATCCGCTATGAAATTGACGGGAAGAACAATAAAGAAACAAAAATTAATTTTTGAGAGAAAATCACAAAGCCTAATCCTAACCTTAGTCATTGCAATTTGCTCACTAGAGAGTAATACCTAACTTCAATTGAGAAGAATGCAGCCACAACCGACAAGCAATAAACCCTAGATTGAGAGTTGAGATTTGAGAAGTGATAATGAGAAGAATAAGAAGGCATGAGCATTTCTTCTTCTTTTCTTCTTTTTTATTCACATGGGTAGTGGGTATTGGGTATGGGTGTATGCATCATTGGTGAAGTAATTATTATTAGGTTGGGTATTTAGATGACTGGGTCTAACTAGGTTAAGAAATAATGAGTTTGGACTTTGAAATTTGGATGCATATTCAATCTGTACTTATTTATGATTTAAATGGCTGAGTACTCGCCGGTATAACCGTTCCAACCCGCAAAATAATAGGCCTGACCAGGCCAAGTGAATTTCCAAAATTTTTAATTATTCGTCCCTACCCGGCCTGTTTGGGTACACCCGCAAGTACCCACGGGTCACGGGTCACAGATCACGGGTTGAGATTGTCAGGTCTATTTCTACATGGAGTTAGAATCTTGATATCTTAAGAAAGTCCAATTCATCTTCTTATTTTTCGTTGGGTTTGTTCATTATCTTTCTTAACACTCCCGCAATCAACTCGGATGGGAGGATCTTTGACCATGACTGATAACTTAACCGACAATGATTCAACCTTTTTACTTCATATGCAATCGTTTTGCCAATTTTTTTGATAATAAGGATAGTGTCGGAAGACTCCAGCCAAAATTTGTATATTAAATGCAAAGGAATACAAGAGTCCAGTTTACAAGAGACAAACTGAATGGAGGTAAATACATATAGTTTACGAGAAACAAACTGAGAGACAGAAAACAAAACAATACATAACGACTCAAAGCAAAACACAAAAGCTGAAGGGTACTCAGAAAGTAGCTACAGCCTCATAAGGCAGACCGCGCCAAAAGACCAGCAACCGGAGCCAAAGTGCCGCAAACAAAAGAAAGGAAATATTGGAGAGGAGCACCGCCACGCCCCAAAAGAAAACACCCACAGGAAGAACTACAAAGAACTCAGAAACAAACATAACAAACATAACAAACAAAATAAGCAGGCAGCAGTGAACCCATGACACAGAACAGCAGCAACATACATAATACACCGAATGCAGCCACTGATAACTTATCAGAACAGCCAGAAAATAAAAGAAAACAGTAGCTGACTGATACATAGGGGATAAAGAGCTGAAAGAAGCAAGCACATAGGAAGCAAAAGGAAAGATAGAAAACATTCAGTACCAGACGGGGAAATAATAGAAGTTATCATAAAAGCTAAACATAAAGTGAAGCAACAAAAGATGGCAGCGCAACAGGCAAAAGGCCAAACAAATTCAAAAAACGCCAGTCACTGTGGCTAAACGCAGTCAAAACACAGTGGAAGCTAGGGGTGTCGTGAAACCCCTTAGGACAAAAGAAAGGCTGCTAAACAAAAAGTAGAAAAGAATAGTAAAGGGGCAACGAAAGTCATTTCTACACATGGAGAAAAGGAAAGATGTTAGCAGCAAGAAAATAAAATAACAAAATAGAAAATAAAGGCTTAGGGGAAACACAAGTAGCAAGGAAAAGTAACTGGAAATTAAACTAGAGAAATAGAAAAACCATGTGCATTGAAGAAGCAAACAGCATACTCAAGATGGTATAGCTGTAGTTTAGCTAATTTAGAAGGTTTGAGCAAAGAAGCCCAAAATTTCGTATAAAAAATGAAGTCGTCGACAAGTGACATAATAGAACGTGTTGAATTAGAGAAGATCCTATCATTCCTCTCTTTCCAAACAATCCAGATTAACACCATCGTGGATAAATCCCATGAGTCGAGGAAAGGATGGTTAACATGATTAGATCTCCAGCTACTCCACCACGTAGGAAAAGAACTCGGCATACCGCAAACATTCCAAGCTTTCTTACAGATAGCCCACAGGGGAATGATAAATGGACAGTTAATAATTAAGTGCACCTTATCCTTTTGATGAATAAGACAGAGTGTGCACTTTTGGTCCAAAGTGAGATTCCTTTTGTTCAGAACCTCAACCGTCAATAGTTTATCATTGATAGCAAGCCAGGTAAGGATCTTAACCTTAAGCGGCGCGACACTCTTCCAAATGAGTTTGTAATAGGGAGATACTATCCCACTTGTATTAAGGAAATTATAACAGGATTTAACCGAGTAGGCTCCCGATCTGGTTTAACGCCAGGAAATGGCGTCGCAGGGGGACCAAATGTAAGAATGCAATAAAGAAAGGAGGTAATGAAACTGGGGAAAGAGCGAAACAGGGAGAGCTCTTTTAAAAGGAATATGCCATTCACGACGGCTGCCGACAATGGTAAAGTAATCTTCAATAGTTGCCTGGGGGTTCCGGGCTTTGGAATATAATTGTGGGAAATTAAAAGCGACCTTGTTGTTATCAATCCAAAGATCGTTCCAAAATTTGACCGCTGAACCATTACCACAATGTTTACGCACTCCGCATTTAAAGAGATCTGCCACCTTCCAAATGCCCTTCCAAAAAGGGGAAGCAGCGGGGGAGATAGAATGGGACAGTTCCCAAATTTTGTGCCTTTTATGGTAATGGTGAGACACAATTTTGGCCCAGGCTAATTCCGGTTGATTGAGGGCCTTCCAAATCCATTTTCCAAGGAGGGCTAGGTTTTGGTGTCTCAAATTAAGAATGCCAAGACCTCCTTCGCATTTTGATTTGCAAACCAAATCCCACTTGCAAAGGTTTTTCCCAACTTGATAGTTCGGTAATCTGGACCAGAAGAAATTTCTACGAATCTTGTCAATACGCTTGATGACCCAAGAAGGCAAGTAGAATAATGACATCATATACAGCGGGATGGAAGAGAGGACCAAGTTAACAAGCACCAGTCTACAACCACGCGAAAGGTGCCGCCCCAACCAAATATTGAGTATCCTTTCCACTTTATCGATCATTGGGGACCAATCATTTCTATGAAGTTTGCCCCATCTTAGAAGGATACCGAGGTAGGAAATGGGAAAAGAAACAAAGGCACAATTAAAAAATTGAGACACGTCGAGCTGACGGTCGTCGGAACCACCAAGCCAAATGACGGAAGTTTTATTGAAATTAATGGATAGACCAGAGGCTCGCTCAAAAATATAAAGGATCTTGAGATTACGAAGGGTTATCCCGTTCGGTTTAGCAAAAATGATAGTGTCATCAGCATATTGCAGATTGAGCACACCCCGAAATCCTTGGAAACCACCCAAGCCTTCAATAACATTAGCTTTCCAAGCAGTAAGTAGCAATTTACTAAAAACATCAGCCACCAGAGAGAAAAAAAGAGGAGAAATCGGGTCGCCTTGTCGAAGGCCCCTTTTACACCTGAATTTTTCCCCTTCAGTACCATTGATAATGATAGAAGAAGTACCAGAAAAAATGCTAGATTTGATCCAAGCGGTCCATTTAGGATCGAAACTGCGGTGAGAAAAAATATCGAAGAGGAAATCCCAATTGACTTTGTTATAAGCTTTCTCGAAGTCCAATTTTAAGAGAATCCCTTCGGACTTAGAACGGTGGCAACCGGAAATAATCTCTTGCGCAGCCGCGACACTATCCAAGATGAATCTATCGTGGATGAAACCCGATTGAGCTGAATCAATTAAAGAGGAAATGAGGAGTTTAAGACAGTTAGAAAGCACTTTCATAACGATTTTAAAGACGGAGTTAAGGAGACTAATCGGTCTGGAGGCAAAAACCTGATTAGCACCACTGATTTTGGGTATGAGTACAATGTGAGCATAATTAATCCGTGGAAAAGAGAAATGACCGTTGAAAAGGTCCTCGAACATCGCGAGAAGGTCGTCCTTAAAAAGGTCACATAGTTTTTGGAAGAAAAAAGCAGGGAAGCCGTCCGGTCCTGACGCAGCATCACTGCGAGAGGAGAATACTACCCGTTTAATCTCCTCTAAGGAGAACGGAGATTCGAGGGTCGATAAGTCATGATGTTCATCTCCATACAGTTGATTCCAATCAAGATGTATGGAACGGTTTCCTTGGGAACCCAAGAGATTTTTAAAGAAGGAGAAAAAAGTGGAATGGAATTTAGAATCCGTGGTCAGATGGACGTTATTGTCGACAATAGACGAGATGTGATTACATCGTTGTCGATGAGAAGCGAAGTTATGGAAGAAAGAAGCGTTAGCATCACCCTTCATAAGCCAATTGCCCTTTGCTCGTTGAGCCCATTTGATGTGTTCTTGCTGAAGCAGGGAGTTGTACTTTTTTTTACATTCACTCCTATGAAGTCTATCAGGATGGCTAATTGATCCCAACTCTTCACGCTGATCAATAGCGTGAATAGAAGACAAAAGAAGATTTTTGTGTGCGTGTGCGTGGGCATTCGAGAATATCTCCTTCCGCCATACTTTACAACCTTGTTTAATGACATGAAGTTTGAGTAAAATACGCCCCAGACCATAAGACCCCACAAGAGAGGAAAGGCAGTGGAGAATGCGATTGACAAAAATCTAATCCTCCAGCCAGAATTTTTCAAACCGAAATTTGTACGGTTTGGTAAAATTGAAATTCGAATGAAGTGCAATAGGGGTATGATCGGAACAAGGATTTGGAAGGGCTTGGACGAAAGAGTTATGGAAGAAAGAAGTCCAATCCTTAGAGACAAGAAAACGGTCTAATTTAGCCATAGAGGGTAAGAGCCTCACGGTAGACCAGGTATACGTTCTACCATTAATGGGGAGATCGATAAGTTCTAAAGAGCGAATACAATCAATAAAACGGTGGGAGTCACAAATGCGTGAAGCATTACCCAATCTCTCGTTACTAAAATGAGTAACATTGAAGTTGCCACAAAAGATCCAAAAACCAGAGATACAACCGACAAAAGACATAAATTCGGACCAGAATTCATGACGAAGTTCTGCGATGGAAGGCCCATATACCGAAGCGACAGTAACGGGACGATTAAATTCTATCCAATGAAGGGTAATAACAAGAAAGAATTTGAGTCCCCGGATTGACAGGAGGTTGTAGATAGAATGTTTGAAACCAAGTAAAATTCCCCTGCAAGTGTGATTAGCGTCAAGGCTAACCCACTGGGTAATCATCTAACCACCCAAGGATCGATTGATCGCAGGAGAGAAGGAAACAAGCTTTGATTCTTGAATAGAGATTAAGTCACATTGAGCAGAAGAAATCAATTGGAGGATAGCTTTTTTTTGTAGGTGCTATCTAACCCATGGATATTCTAAGAGACGTTAATCATAATGGGATTGGAACTCAGAAGCTTTAGCAATTTCTAAATTTCTGATCTCTTCGAAGATCACGGAGCTGGATGGATCTAATGATACCCATACGAGAAGTTAAGGCCAACATGTCATCATTAGAAAGGGAGTCAAAATGGATTTGATAGACCAAACCAAGTTCAGTACTGTTATCATTGTTTTTTTAGGCTGCCTGGATGGGAGGAATCTCCAAGTTACGGACCTGGGCCACAAGGGAGGCTTTGGAGGAAGACGTTAAATGCGCCTCGTTCTGAGCTCTTAAACGAGCACTAGAATGAATGATGGGGGAAATGACCCTAGCCTGTGGTGACTTTCTTTTAACCGAGCGAGAAGGAGGAGAGTTCTTCTTAGGAAAGAAGTCATCCAAGACAGCAGAAACCGTCATAAGCCTTCTCACAGGTAACATGCTAGAATCAGATAGAGTGGACAGAATAGGGGAAGGAGAAAATGAAGGAAACTTAGGCTTAGGCCTCAACGACAGACTGGTGACAATACTAGCGTCGGTGACCGTACGAGCCGTAACAATGCTATGTTCCATAGTCTCGAAAAAATGTATGAAAAAAGAAAATGGGCTATTATCAACTGAGAAATTAGCGTTACAGGAAATAAGCCATTAAAAATAGCTACAAAATCGTAATCAAAGGAACACAAAGCAGAAGAAAATGTGGAGATTACCATGTGGTCAGAATTGAGTAGCGATAGATCCCTTTCTTCATCGAAAAGGAGGTTGTCAGAATCAACCAAATCCGCAGGGAGCTGCTTGGTGCTGGAGGATGGATTAATAAGCTCCTAGCCACTAACAGATAGGATAGAGCGCTCTTTTCCTTCCTTAGACAACAGACTATCAGATGCAATCCAAGATGCAGTCGCAAATTTATCGGAAGTTGCAGCTCCCTTAAGATTGGAACTGAGAGAAGAGGTCTTCGGAAAGGACGAAGCTTGAATAGAAGAGACGTATGTCCCAGTCGGAAGAATAATGAGGATTGATGCTCCAATCTGGCTAGAAATTGACATCCGATGACTTAGAGTTGACATGAGCAGCAACAACAGTGGAATTCTGCACCAACTTGGATGGAGAAATCAAACCAGAAGCCGGAGCTTTCAGAAGAGTTCGAGAAGATTAAACAGTAGTAACAGGTAACACAGTGGAGGAGGGTAATGGTGGTTGAGACAGAGAGACTTGGGAGGCGATGTTGGGATTGATTCATACCAAATTGGGAGGTTTAAGCGGTTATCGAGCAGTAGTTGAGGGCCCCCCGCCACCACCACGAGACCTCCCTTTAGTGTTGGACTTGAGATGTATGCGGTGCTTGGAGATGGGCTTGGAGGAGGACCCCTCTGTGAATGAGCCAGACGCAGTAGATGAATCCACACCAAAAGAGGTAGGAGCAGTTAAAGCCCACGGCATAGGCACAGCAGGAGCAATCTCATGGTAGGGCATAGAAATCAGAAAAGAGGCATCTTCAAGACGAAGGGTGTACGCAGAAATCATGTCGCCACTGAGATTGCACAGAAATTGTGCCTCAACTTGATGACAGCTAAAGGCTAAGAGAGTGGTCGATGAGGTACTTGTCAGGTCTCCGATGCATTTAGTCATTTCCGCTACCAGACGAGGGGAATCACAGAAAGGGAGGAGCCCCATAATGGAGACTTTAGTCGGCTTAAGTTACAGAGCTTGTAAAGGAGAGCCGAAGCAAGGCCACTTTCGGATGACAAGGTTGACAAAGCCTAAAGTGAAGGACTTTTTTGCAACCAAAACCTGCAGAATGCTAGATGAGGGGCACTTGATGACTACGTCACCATTCGAACAAGCATTCTCTGACCAAGTCCAGTTAGGAAAATTGCAAGTGTTACAAAGAAACGCATCAAGAGTAATGTTCGGTAAAGAACCACCGACAATGGAAACAGCACCATAGCATTCCAAGTTGGCTTTTTTTTCCCATCAGATCCGGAGTAAGAGAGCAAAAGACGATCAGATGAGAAGCAGGAAGGGAGAAGGTAGAAACACTAGGTAACCTCAGAGAGGACTGGAAAGTAGGCACAGCCGGCGTCTAAGGAGTTGGGGCTGCGAAAGCTAGTATCTTCTGGGACGCCGACGGGGTGGGGAGAAGAGCAACAGGGCCAGGAATTTTAGCCATCTTCGATTTTTGGGCTTGAATCTCCAAAAGTTTAGCTTTTAGAAAGGAAAAATCTAGAGCAACCAACACCTGGTCCGAGATAGAGGCTCCCATAAGGAGGCCGAGAAGATGCTAGAGCGGGTAGCATCGATTCCTCGAGTGGCCCAATTTATCACAGAATAAACATTTCATTTTGTTTATACAGAAAACATTGAGATGCCCCAGTTGGAGACAACGAAAACAGTGAGGGAGAGAAGGGGAGTTCGGAGCAGTAGGAGAAGGGATGAGGGAGGAAGCTGAGAAGGTTTTGGAGTTCCTGCCTAAAGGTGGCTGCGGAACGTTCTCGACTTTGGGCCGGGTATAGCAGGTGGGCCTGTTTATAACTTTTTTTTGTGTTTCTTTTTACTCCTCTACCCAAGACGTAGCCATAAGGAACGGCCAGGGCCAACCAAAGAATGAGCTATGCAAAGAGGCAGTAAAAGAATAAAAGACAGCTCGGAAGAAACCGCTACTGGAGCGATCAAAAGGAAGCGGAAACGAAACGGAAACAAAGACGAGGAAAAAATAGAAAAAAAAAGTTAAGAAAATATGAAAAAAATAATAACAGGATAATAAAGAGCGAAAAGAGAATACGAAAAAAATAATAACAGGATAATAAAGAGCGAAAAGAGAAGGTGAAACAAATAGAGACAAACTAACACAAGCCACCAAATAAGGAATAGTTAAAAAAGAGCAACACACGGAGAGAGAAATAAAGAAATGCAAAATTAAAAACCAACAAAGTGAAAACCAAAAGTAAATAGGTAATAAGTAAAATATAGGGGGGAAACGGGATTACCAGAACGAGGACACACTGATCAGCACCACTGGGAGGCGGCAGGGACGGAGAGAATCGGAGTGCACTCCAAAGCCGGATTGAAGGTGCCAGGTCCAGTTCTAGGACCAAAAGACCGGATAGAAAAGGACCGGAGTCCTCAGAACCGTAGCTACAGCGGGGATGAAGGAATCTAGGGGAAGAAAAGGGAAAGAACTGGATATGGAGGGGGAAATAGGCAGTGAAGACACCAAGTGGATGGAAAGAGAAGGGCTAAATAACAAGATGGGGAAAGGATGGAGAACAGGAAGCAGGGGAGGAGAAGAGGAGTAAAGAATAGGGAAGAGAAGATGGAATTGGGAGAGATGGAAGACAGAGGGAGTGGAAAGCTGGAATATTTTAGAGGACTTTAGAGATCTAGGTTTTTTGCAATCGTTTTGCCGATACTTCTTTCTTCTGGTTCACGCTCTCAATCTTCATCTATAACTAGACCTGGCAATCTTGACCCGTGACCCGTGGGTACCCTCGGGTGTACCCGTACGGGCCGGGTACGGGTAAGAAAAATTTTGAAAAAAAATGAGCGGTTACTTTTTTACCCGGCCCGTGAACCCGCAGGTCGGGTCGGTTATACCCACGGGTACTCGTAGGTACCCATGTATTTAAATAAATTAAATTAAATTAAATAGTCATCAACTTGAGTTGTAATTTATTTGAGTGTGTTGAGTTTGAATTTTATTTGGTTTCATTGTTTTTAATGTAATTAATTTGAAGACTTTAGAAAGTTGTCATATGGTTTCATTGTTTTGATTTTGCAATTGTATTTTTGATTATGTTTAAATTTTGTTTAGACTCAATTATGTCTGTATACTTTGAAAAATAATTGCTCTTTCTTTTCATGATTGGACAAATTATTGCTCTTTTGTCTTTGTTGATGAAATGATAAATTGAAATGCTAGTTGGATTTTGAATGTTGATACATATATTTATTTGAACAAGAAGCATAAAAAAACAACAAACAACAAGCTTATTAAATTATCGTTCTTGATTCCTGATTACATTTGTTGTTGTTTCAGTTATTCAATTTTATATTTTACATTTTTAAAAAAATGATAGCATGTTGCTAATGTTTTTAATCAATTATTCAATTAAAATAAAATTTTAATTTTTTTTAAAAACCCCAAAACTAACTCAAAATAAACAATGAAATATTGGCGGGTACCCATGGGTACTTGTGGGTACCCGCGGGCCGGGTCCGGGTTGGAAAAAAACTTTAAAAAAAGTTGCGGTTACTTTTCGACCCGGCCCGTTGGACCCGTGGGTCAAGCAACCCGTACCCATGGGTACCCGACCCGGCCCGTTTGCCAGGGCTATCTATAACATTTTTGGTGGGAAAGGTGATTATGGAGAGTAAACTCATTTGTGTCTAAAAGGTCTAACGACTACAAACTGCACTACATGAAAAGCCATTCACTGAAGTTGCTGTGGTGGCGCACGACTCATAATAGGAATTTTTTTCCTAAAACGACCCTTTTTTGAAAGTTTTTCCCAAACCGCCCTACTTTTTTTTTAATTCCCAAAGCATCCCAATACAAACTAGCGCGGTCTTTCAAAGACCGAGTCTTGGACTTTGAAAAATCGAAGAGCAAGACTCGGTCTTTGAAAGACCGCGCTAGTTTGTACTAGACTCGGTCTTTCACTTTGAAAAATCCAAGAGCAAGACTCGGTCTTTGAAAGACCGCGCTAGTTTGTACTAGACTCGGTCTTTCACTTTGGGGGTTTTAATATCGCAAATCTCCTTTCTTCTTCTTCTCGACTTATTAAAAACTTCGACTTTTTTTTCTTCTTCTCTCTGTCCCTCAACGAACCCATCGCCCCCGACCCAATTTTGTGGTCGATTACCCCTTTAATCGATCGATACACTCCCCAAAACCAATTAATCTCTCATCGATTTTTGATTTCCCCCATCCTTATTCCCCAAATTTGATTATTTCTTTGAACCCTAAATTCCGAATACCCAATTTCTTAGACCTAGTTTAATTTCGTCTTTGTCTTTGGAAGATCTTGGTTGAAGGATATTGCTCTTCTCTACCTTGTCAGTAGCTCGTTTTGGAATCTCCTACTTGAAAGGTATATTTCGGAAGCTTTTCACAAGCAATTATTGTGTTAGTCTTGATGCTATTGTGAAGGTGCTGAGTTGAATTTGACTTATTGTTGACAATATAGAGTAGCTATTGTTGTTATTTTTAGTTTTAATTAGAGAATGAAAAAAAACAAATAGTAACTTCATAAATTTTGTTGAAGAAGAAAGAGTTGAAAGAGTTGAAGTTGTTGCTATCAACGGCATTGTTATATTGAATTTGTTGAATTCTATATAGAATTTTGCTAAAATTAAGAAAGAGTTAAAATTTTTAGAATTTGTTGAAGTTGAATTTGTTATATAGAATTCTATATAGAATTTTGCTAAGAAACAGTTAAAATTCTCTAATTTACTAAAATTAGAGAATCAACGACATTGTTATATAGAATTTGTTGTTGTGGAGATGTTTCGAGATTGTTGTTGTTTTTGTTGTTGAGATGTTGTGGTTGTGGAGAAGTTTCAAGATTTTTGATGTTTTTGTTGTTGAGTGGTTGTGGAGATGTTTCGAGATTGTTATTTTTTATATCTAGGTTATGTGTAGTTAATAACAATTTTGTTGAAGTTGTAGGATTTGTATTCTATTGTAAATGGCATGCACAAGGGACAACATGGAGGTAGGAGAAAGTAGTAGACCTCCACGTGGCGATGGACCACGTACTCATGATGGACGTGGTCGTGAGCGTGGTCGTGCTTGTACCGAGGGTACTAATGTAAGTAATTAATTGTTGATTCTAATAGAATTATATTACATTTCGGTCTATTGATGTAAATGTTATTGTTATGTAGGTTGAAGTCAACCCAAATGAGGCGGGCACTTCTTCTTCAGTCCCTTCGTCATCGTATATCCCTTTTGGAGGCCCAGGATCCATCGACCCTTCACTCCTCACTCTTCAGCCGTTGCATCGATCGCAGAATATTTGGAACAGTGAGGCTACGGAGTGCCGCTTTAGGACTGGTCATCCGCTACCTGTGCACCCACGTATACACGAGATACTAAGAGACTGTGGATTCTACGGTATTGCCAGGATGACATCCATCAAGTGCGATCGTCCTCTTTTGGAAGCACTTCTTGAAAGATGGAGGCCTGAGACACACTCCTTTCACCTGCCAGTTGGGGAGATGACAGTCACTCTGCAGGACGTTGCCATACTTACCGGGCTTCCAATCGATGGAGAGGCAGTTACAGGATCAATGGATTTCGACCCAGTTTATATAGTCGAGGAGTACTTAGGGGTTGAAGTTGAAGCCGGTGCGGTAAATGGTAAATTTATCCGTTTGAAGTGGTTGAAGGACACGTTTAAAAATAAACTGAATGAAGGTTCAACTGCGGCGGAGGTGGAGTGCTATTGTAGGGCGTACATTCTTTGAAAGACCGAGTCTTCAATTTGTGAAAATTTTTTTCTTTTTGATTGAAGACTCAGTCTTTCAAAGACCGAGTCTAGGTATGTTTAGAACGGTCTTTGAAAGGCCGACTGTGAAGTTCAATCATTTCCAGAGAGCAGCTTGGTCTCTGGAATAGATTGAACTCAAGACTCGGTCTTTCAAAGACCGTTCTAAATATAACTAGACTCGGTCTTTGAAAGACCGAGTCTTAAGTCTGTAAGCAAAATTTTGCAATCAGCATCAAGACTCGGTCTTTCATTGAAACTTCAAGACACTTTGATTCGAATATAATTGAAACTTATTGAATCGAAAATACTCTCTTTGGACATTATTTAAACCTCAATCAATCATATATTTTCGACAGTTACACATCCAAACTAAGTGCTTAGTTCGATATAAATATTACAAACACACTAGAAAGCACATAATCAAAATTTAATTGTTTTGAGATGCTCTGTTAGTACATCGATGCTTGTTGTGTCCTTCCAACCCGCAACTTGAACATTTTATTCTTGTACCCCTGCTAGAACTATCTCTCACATCCATATCGTTACGTATTCTCGTGGATTTAGGCTGGCCTTTCCGAGAACGTCGCAAACTAGCATCCGGTACGAGTCATGGACCGTCGATAGTAGGCCAATATGCTTGATCTAGAATAGGACTAAACACAGGAGCCCAAGTTTGTGCTAATGACATGACAAGGTAAAATTTATCAACATAAGGCTTGTGATCGATTGCACGATATGCACAGGCTGCTAATACATGAGAACAGGGAATATGATATAGATGAAACTTCATACATGTGCATGTTTTCGTACCCAAGTTCACGGTGTGCAAGTTCCCACCCTTCCGTTCTCCATTAACCATGCGTATACTCGTTTTCACAGAAAAAACTCCAGGCTGATGATGAAACATTGTAATCTCATGTTGGTTTGCTCTTTCACGGCAACTATCAATCAAATCATGTACACTTTTAGCAAAAACTTCCCTTCACATAAAAGCTTACTAGCTTCCTGTCGACGCGTAGTAAAGTAAGAGTTGAGACGTAAAAAGATCGTCTCAACAATCGCAGTTATTGGTAAACTATGGACTCCTTTCAAGACTGAATTGAAGCATTCTGACAGGTTTGTAGTCATTATTCCATATCTTCGACCTTCATCTGCATAAAGTGCTCATTTCTCAACCGGCTTCTCTTTCAACCAATTAGCCGCCTCGACATTGACGGTTTCAAGTTCAGCGAGTTTAGCCATGAACTTTTTGAGTTGGTTTTGACAAGCTATAATTTTGGCCTTTTTCCGCAATGCCTTGCTACCAAATTTACTAAAAAAATTTGTGGCAAAATGATGCATACAATATCGATGAAATGCATTCGGTTCGTTCCAAGCTCCGTTTTGCAAATCTATAGCAGACAATATACCAGCATGACGATCCGAGATAACACACAACTCAGTGCGATCGGTGACATAATACCGGATGCAAGTCATAAACCATGTCCACGTATTTATACTCTCTCCATCAACCAATGCAAATGCAAATGGAAATAAGCAACCATTCGCATCCGGGGAAACAGCAATTAGCAAACAACCCTTGTACTTACCGTACAAGTGAGTTCCATCTACACTAATAACCGGTCTGCAAGACTTGAAACCTTCAATCGAAGGACCAAATGCCCAAAATACTCCCTTGAATGTTTCCTCGCTAGGACTAGACTCATATTTATCCCAGTGGACAACGGTTCCTGGATTTGCTGCTTGAATTGCTGTTAGTAGAAAAGGCAGCTTCGTGTATGCTTCTTCAAAGGTACCGAACAACCTCTCAATTGCCTTTTGTTTTGCTTTCCAAGCTTTCTTATATGAAATCTGATAATTATATTCTATTTTCACAATCTCAATAATTGCCTGCGGTGATAAAGCAATATCCTTCTTCACCACACCCACAATCAAATTACTAACAAGGTTAGCATCAATTTTACAGTGGTCTTGATTCAACGTGGGATTCGTACAAGTATGAGGCCCAACTATCTTCTTCACCACAAAATTTCTCCCCCCTTTTGGAACAATAGCTCGTAATCTCCAAGGGCATCCACCATCACTTACTCCTTGGGGACCTTATACGATCTCCTCAATTGTACGTTTTCTAGGTGCCTTATCTGCTGTGTAGGTACTACCCTTATGAAGCTTGAACTGGGAATATCATGTGGCTGAGCATTCAAAATTTGAATTTGCTGAATATATAACTCTAATGCAGACCAAGCACAATTGGGATCAAATGTCCTAGCAATCATTGACTTCAGCGCATTATCAGTAGATATGGGCACTGTCATAAAATACTGATCATCTCCTCTACCTGCTGCGTATCGAGCTAAATTTTTTTCCTTCCATTGATTCCTATCCAAATTAGTAACTTCATAAATTTTCTCAACTACTTCTGCAAATGTAATGGTACAAGGTACCCAAACTATTTTCGGATCCAACACACTATAGCAACTACCAATCTTTGGATCACGAATTATTTTACCACCAAAGTATAACCAAATAGGAATCTCAAGATCCATACCTACGTATATTTATACGAATATGCGAGTTATTGTCTAACCACAAACAGAATCTATAAAAAAAGATAGAAAATTAAAGGCCAATATTCATCATACCTTCACAAGCTTCAATGATAGAGCCGTAGATATTTGGATAAAAGGGTTGAAGTTGCTATCCTCTTCAAATTTAGCAAAAATCCAAAATATGGATCTTTCAAAAGATGGGTTTAGGGTTTTTATAGTGGAAGGTAAGAGGGTTAGGAAAGAATTGGTAAATACATTTAGATTAAGATGAGATGTTGTGGGTAGGAAGTCGCCCTAGATTTACGAATATGGGTTAGAGAAATAGAATAGGTTAAAGTAGAGAGAGAGAAGAAGAAGAAAGGAGATCTGCGGTTTTAAAAACCCCAAAGTCCAAGACTCGGTCTTCGAGTCTAGTTAAAAGTAGCGCGGTCTTTCAAAGACCGAGTCTTGCTCTTCGATTTTTCGAAGTGCAAAATCGAAGAGCAAGACTCGGTCTTTGAAAGACCGCGCTACTTTTAACTAGACTCGGTCTTTCAAAGACCGAGTGGGGTGCTTTGGAAAATTAAAAAAAAAGTAGGGCGGTTTCGGAAAAACTTTACAAAAAAGGGTCATTTTGGAAAAAATTCACATAATAGTGTATATTCCATTATGTGCTATTTACTTATGTTTTTTATTTTATATTCTTGGTTGAAACAAGGCTATAATCATAAACTCTAGTGCATTATTTATGTAAGATTGCGATGTTTATATTTTATATGATAATTTGTATGAGACTCAAGTTGATATTTTCAATTTATTTGTGAAAATATATTTGTATTTTACATATCTGTGAAAATGCAAGGGAAGATTTATTTTGAATTGATAAAATAAATAAAAAAGGGAAGATCCCTACGTTTTTCCAAACAAATGCTGGGATAGGCAGTCTATATCCCGGCATTTTCCCAAGAAAACGCAGAGATAGAGCTATTAAATAACACAAAGCAAGATTAGCACTATCCTGGCATTTCTTTGAAAAACATCGGGATAGACCAGTTGTCTATCCTGACGCTATTTGCCTCGGCATTTTTTGTGGCGGTTTGAAAAATGTCGGGATAAGTGTTTGGTTTTGTAGTGAACATTTAAGCTTTTTATAGATTGAATACAAAAGTATGTCGGTAATGGTTTTGTAAAACAAAAGGCAAATCGGCCATAGTTTTGTAAAACAAGAGGCAAAACAACCACAATTTTATAAAATAGAGACGAACAAACCGCAGTTTTGTAAAACATGAAGCAAATTGATCATATAAGACAATCTGTCATGTCCCGCTTCCCAAAAATACGGAATATGAGCACATGACACTGGCCTAGCGAATGACTAACTTCACTCATAAGCTGTTTAATCGATCAACTCAACAATATAATCAGTACAGAACACATGCAATAATAATAATCTCATGAACAATAATACTTGGAATGAAGCAATAAAATATCCAAATACAATAATAATAATCCAACGTCTGGAAACAATAATAAAATTCGGGACATCAGCCCAAAACAATAATAATCCAATCCAAAATAATAACAAGTCTCAATACATTAAGTTTATTAAAGCAATAAGCAATAAGCAATTTAAAAACAGTAGTCTTCAGAATGTCTGTTCTCTAATTCCAGCCGGCAATTCTCCCTCATTACCTGTATACACTTCTTCTAAAAAGAGGAGAAAAATTGTCCTTAGAGCAAGTCATGGACAGCAAGTAGAGAAAGCAGGAAACAATGGAATAACGGTATAACAATGAATCAATGGATCAATAGGAATCAATAACATGGTAATCAATGCAATGATGTAACAATGATTCAATATTCGGTAACGGTGATCAACGGTTAATATCAATATCTTTTAAACAATATTGGATACAAATAAGAACAATGATGAACAATATGCAATGTCGGTGATGTGTCAATCCTTGTTTATTATTCATTTTAATCCTAACTAATGCATGTACTACTGCATCTCATACTACAGGTTCGATGCATACAATCAATTTCGTTTTAGACTCAGGTGGTGCACTCGATAGATCATGTACTTGGCAACGGTAACAGTAAATACTATTCACCTTTCGGTGTATGAAACGGTCATTGACAATGATACGGTATACGATAGATTGGGTTACTGCCATAACCACAATCACACGATAAAATGGTAGCCGGAACGGTAGTTAGGGAAACACGGGCCCCTCCTCCAAGTACAGTCACTACTTTGTTCACTACTTAAATCACTCTTTAAACCCCGACTTATTAATTATTTATCAATGCAACAACACAATATGCAATTAATGGACAATTCGGTGAACAATAGTATCAATAGGGAAACAATGGGTTGATAACATGGATAGGACGATTAGAATTGTGACAATAACTCATTGGGAACATGCAATGCAACATACATTCATTAATTCATGCAATAGTACAACATAGGAATAATTAATCTATTAAAAAGGTGGAATCTAAAATTCTGGACAGCAAGTGCAATCTGTAAAAAATACAGTTTCCCGCTGACTCGGAAATCAAAAGTTGAATCCGTTAGAAAATCTGGAAACTAGACTTCCATACAGTTCCAACGCATATTTAAAGTTCAAATTCCGAAAACAGTAGCTAGGTCAAACACATGGTTCTTTACAGGTTTTATGTTCATGCAGAATTCGATATCTTGTTGTTTTAATTTTTGAATCAGTAAACACTCGATATTAAATTCATAAAAAATATTTTCTGAACTCCTAAATATGTTAAGAAACAATCTGGAAAATTTCAGATTAATATTTTATCATTTCATCAGCATTTTTACTGTTCAAACATGAAAGGTACGAGAATCTGAAAATCTGAAAGTAAAAAACACAGCTGTAGTAAAATGGGCATAACTTTTGCTACAAAACTCGGAATTCAAAAATTCAAGATGATCTGGAAACTAGAAAGACAAGGATACAATTCATATTCAGAAAGTATTTCATTTTAAGGTCGTTTACTAGTTCGAAAACAGTGGTCAATGTTCAGGTCAGCAAGCATATACAATTTTTAGGACATTTTTCTTGAAATTAAGTTAAGTAAACATGATGGGTATCGATTCTTTAGTCAATAAATTGTATAATCAACATGATGGATGTCAAAACATGATAAATAAAACTAGAACACGCTCATACATTCAATTTATCTTCAATCAATTATCAATCGATCAAACAATATACAACCTAGCAATTGTCTCTACAATGGTTTATTTGTGTGTCAATTATATGAACAACCCTAGTATCAATTCTATATGCACACATGAAAGATCTAAAATTTAGAGTCAAAAGTGGCACGATGTCAAGAATATTGGGGTTAGCTCGTGTAAACCCTCAATAGACCCAACGAATAGATGAACAATGGGTAATACGATAACAAAGAGATCTACTTGCAAGAATTTCAATGAAACTTGAATTTGATACAATTAACAATTCAAGAGGACGGTGACTTGCCTGTTAGACGGTGAAAACGAATACCAAGAATAACAGGATAAGGATCCCGAAGCAACGAACTCACGAACTAGTTCAACCCACCAATAATAAGTGCAAAATACATGCAATAATGAGCCAAACCAACACATCACACAAAGGGAAAAGGCCACAACAGCAAACAAAGAGACTGCAACAACCACAGTGGCCAAGGCCAGTGGCGGCGGCGACCAGGTGGCGGCGCGACGCGGCGGATGGCGTCGAGCGGAACAGAGGGCGGCGCTAGTGGCATCGCTGGTCGGCGATCGAACATAGAAAGAAAGCTCGGGGTATGGGTTTGGGGTTCTGGCGTTCGGGAACAGGAAGGGAGGCAGGGGGGATATCGGGGGGTTGTCTGGTGGTGCGGAGAGGCGGCGTCGACCGGAGGGGAGGTGGCAACGGGAAGGGCGACGCCAAGGGTGGCCGGGGAAAACGGTCGGAAGGGGGTCTACAGTGATTGGGTGGGAAAGTCTGTGACAGGGGAGAGAGACAACAGGGAGGAGAGTGTGGCGAGAGAAACTAGGAGAGAGACTAGACGGCTCTAGGGTTTCAAAATTGTGCAAAAATTAAGGTTTGTATTAGGATTGTATTTATAGGGTACAATTAGGGTATTGGGTTAGTGGTTTAGGGTTCAGTAAAAGCAAGAACACATCAAATTGGGGTTTACGGTTCAATTTAGAGATAGATCCAAACAATAGGGTACAAATAAAAATACCCACAATCAACTAAGAGAACAATAGGATCAACAAGGATAGCCCGATCAAAAGAACGAAGAATTCATGAACACGATCTAATTAAAATAACAATCAAGCGAGAAATAGGGTTTTTATTCAATTGCAAAGAAAAATATTACAAAAGGAGAAAAATGAAAAATTACAAAAACGGTAGTTACACAAATCGAACAAAATTTTGTAAAACAGGGGGTGGATCGACCGCACTTTGTAAAATATGAGGCGATCTGACCATAGAAAGGGGATTGTAGACTATAGAGTGCAGACTCATAAGGGGATTATAGTGTAGACTCATTGCTATAGCAGTATGTCTAAAAGGTTAACATCTAAGCATTTTATATCTTCCCCACAAAGCATCTAAGCATTTTATAGATAGAATAGAGTAGTACATGTCACTCATAATTTTATAAAATATGAAGAAAATCAATCACATTTGTATAAAACATCAGTAAAATAAACCACAGTTTTGTAAAACATGAGGAAAATCGACAATAGTTTTGTAAAGCACGAGGTGAGCCGGGCCGATGTCAATTTTGTAAAACATGAGGCAAACCGACCGCAGTTTTGTACAGCTTTGCAAATCAGGAGGCAGACAGATAAGGGGTGAAGCCCTTTTTGTAGATTTCATTGCCACATATAATTGTAAACGAGCTACTATATGCTAATCACAGACTGCAATATATGTTAGAATCACCCTATATATTAAATCCTTCTTTTTATATACAAAAATGCGTTCATAATTCTCAAATGTCAAAACCATGAAATTAGTGATATTACAATAATTTGATCAATCAATTTTTTTATAAACGGATAGATTTCTAAGACCCCAGCCAATAAATTAATTATATATAAAAGAAGAGTACAAAATACAATATACATAGACTAGTTTACAAGAAGTAAAACTGAAAAAGATACAAAACAAGGAACTTGTGAGGCCAGAAATCAGCTGAGAAAATTGTAGAAAAACTCTGAAAAAGCGGCCGCTTAGCAATCAGCCTCAAAGCATGACAAAATGCAGCAGATGAAAGTAAGGCCGCCACAGGAGCAAGCTCACACGAACAGATGCAGCAAAATAGCTCGAACACAAGCAGAGACGAGCAAGGGAATACTGAGATGCATCAGCAGACAAGTAGGTGACGCAAGAAAACACAAAACTAAATAGTGGCACAAGGTAGAAAGCATACCCAAAGAAGAGGGTAAAAACGCAGTTAGCACAGTAGGCCAAAAGAATAACCATCCCATAAACCCCCAGATATACAACATGAACACTACACAATAACCAATGGAGAGGCAGCAGGAAAATGTGAAGCGCAGATAGAAAGAAACTCTCAACAAATAGAAAAGATATGACCAACAAAACCAAGGGAAAAACACTCATAGAAAACATACGAGAACGAAATGAAAACAAATAAGGAGGAGAGTCAGATGAAAAGAGGATCCTCCAAAATAGCCAGAGCCGCAATAAAGGCCGGCACACCAAAAATACACATTACGCAAGAAAACAAAGCAAGCATGCACAATAAAGCAGCATACTAGGTGTTCCAAAAAAGAGGAACAATAAGATTAATCTAGAGACCTGTGAAGTATATAGAATCAGTGGATGAAAAGAAAGGTGCAGAGAAAATGTAAAACAGAACCTTAATTCAACACAAAACAACAAAATGAACCACCAGTAGCTCACTTTTAAATAGGCAGAAGAAATAAATACTCATAACACACTCCTCCGACAGGCACCGAAAAATAGCTATGCACAAGATGAGCGAACTTGAAAGCTAATTTCTTAGCTAAAATCCGCGCACTGATACGAATGTGCGCATAATTATAGATTTTCTTATTGTATTTCCGCTTAGTAGTGGGAGATGGGGGACCGAACCCACAACCAACTCAGCCATGCTAACCGCTTCCTAGTGAGGTCAAGAGTACATTGGATGAACAAGAGGATGACACCGAGATTGATTTAGTATGCCAGGTACTACCTAGTTGAGCAATCAGAGAATGGGAGGATGAAGAGAAAGTAAGAGTCGATGAAGACTTGAAGGTGGAAGAACGAAAGATTCATTACCTCAATCAATCTACTATCCAAAAAGGAACAAACACCTAATTAAAGACTGGTAAATCGAGAAAATGCAACCAGAAAATTAAATCAGTCGCAATAGAAATTTCCCTTGTAGAAGAGTACAATTCCATGGTTAGTGTACATTTGTAAGGGATTTTTCTTCATTCCCTTGTAATTGTGCTGCTGCGAAATCTCTCCTGGTTAATGTACACATTTGCAACGAAATTTTAACTATCTCTTGCGAATATTAGCCACAGTAGAATATCTGGAATGGAAGTTGTACCTTGCTATCCCCATATATAAGAGAATATCTACAACAAATTCGTCTATTGCAAGTGTGTTTTAAAAAGGATTTTTCCTGTTGCTAATGAACTATTGCTACAGAGATCTGCAAGATACTGATTCCCTTGCAATTGCTACCTCGCGAATGCAATTGCACACTTTTTCTTCATTACTGATTATATTTGAATGGCTTAACCAAATTTACAAATTAAAACAATGTATTTTTACAATGAAGAACATATAATTATTTCACATATTGATTCACACAATTATATAAAGAAAACACAATAATGCAAAATAAGTTTGAATATTATATAATTTAGAACCTTCTCATTACAAATTTTTTTGTATGTTTCATAGTGCCAAAACAACAATACATTCTAGAAGAAAAGATAAGTTGTGAAAATCCAAAAAACAATAAAATGTTTTCAAAATAACTTTTAACCCGCTACTGCTTCCATGTATCCCCAACTTCACTTTTCACGTGAGGTCTTCTGCATGTTCCTCATTACCCACTGTCTCATAGTCATCGCCACTACATATAGACTACATGAAAAAGAAACAATACAAAATTAGAACTCGTTATTATAATATATTATCCAATTGAGGCAATTAAATATATGGCTACCTCTTGTCGTATTTGACTATTAGATGAGTCGACAGTAGTATTTTCCAACTTTTGCTTCAAGGCTTCCATCTTAATAGGAAACTCTACATTAATATTTGTTTATGTTTATGTTTTTTTCTGTCTCATATGTAATGTACAGGATTTCCCCTAGTTTCAAAGGAAACGTTGTTGGGGGAGAACAGTAAAAGGTATATAATGCTAATAACATCATTAAAAGTAAACATCCTTGAAATACATCTACAAAAGCTAAAGAAGGAATTGCATTGACATCCAACCTTAATCAGTTAGCTAAAACATAGAGATGATCAGTACTCCCAGATAAATAAAAGCAACGCAAAATAACTATGAAAGAAGGGGCAAAGCTATGTATATGTATCTAAATTAAATGCTCACTTTGATAAATGCTCACTTTGAAAACTAACTATAAGTATCTAAATTTTGTAGGTCATGGCAAAGCTATGTATATGTTGCATACCTCTAACTTCACTAGAAATATACCTATAGGTATCTAAACTTTGTTTTCAACAAGGAATATAAACTACAACACTTCACTATACAATACATAAATAAATTGTTGTAATACCAATCCGAAATTATTTTCTTTGTTTTTCTTAAAAGCAATAAGTCCTTTTCTGGCAATAACATTCACGATCAGCTGGGATAAATTACCTTGTGTTCCACTCATTATTCATGTGAATAGGGGCCTCTGTGCTTGAAGATGTTTCAGCCTCTAACTTTGCCTTAGCTAATGCATCTCTGGCTGATTTTGCTAGAATGTATTCCTTCTGTAAAAATAATTTACTTCCATCAGTGGTCAGAGTAAAGTATATACTCAGGTTAAAACATTTAAGCCGTTATTCAACCAGCGGGTACTAGAATTCACATAACCTGTCTCTCAAGACATGCTGAATTTGAACATTGGGGGTTAGGCCTCATTTCCATCGTTGGGAAGAAGTCCTTAAGCGAATTGTACCCCTGTAATTGACAGGAAACGTTAAAACTAATCAAAACAACTTATAATTAGTTGTAGGTGTTCCCTGTAACTAATAAACTTGCTTAAAGATAGGTCAGTTGTGAAGCACTATAAAACAAAATCAAGCACCAATTTGTGCACTTTAGAGGTATGACAGATATTTTATGAATAACAAAAGCAAGAAGTACAATTAACAGTAAATGAAATAAACATAAAGCCACAAACTGTAAAAGGAAAATATAGAACACAAAAGATAATAGAAACCATATAAATGTTGGGTAGAGATTGAATTTACCAGATAAGGAGAAACTTGTCCAAACTTTAGTAAGTATTTAAGTGAATTCTGAACCAAGAGACCAGCAACAACTCCCTGGAAAATTTCACAATCTTATAGTTTTTTTACAGGATAGAACAAACTAAATACAAAACATATACTGATTCAAATAAGGTCATTCAACAAAGCAACGATAAACAATAGCCATAATTGTATATATAAAGATATGAGAAAATTAGAAGTAGGTTCCTAATGCTTCTTATACAATGGTTAGGTAGAGGAAGCAACACACGACAAAAGTGTCAAATTATGTGGATGAATATTTTATAAAAAAAACTCATAAAAGACAATTTGTTGCTCTGGAGGGGGGTAGATTTCTAACGTATATCAGACTTCCAAACATGTAACTCATTAGGATAATTTTGCGCTTAACACAGGATGAATACAGATTGAGCCTCCCCATGGGTATCTGAGCAATATTTCATTTTTTTTACAAATTTTCTTCTTGCATCATCAAACCATCACCCACTAATAAAGATGCAGCGCACACTCCTTCACGCTTAAGTGTACGTTCATATCTGGATTCAACAACTGATATAAACCTAAAAACCCAATTAAAAGGGGGAAAAACTAGGGTTTTCGATATCTGGATTCAACAACTGATATAAACCTAAAAACCCAATTACAATCTCGAAAAAAGATTTTTTTTTAATGGGTTTTTACAAATCAGATGAGTAACAACAGAAGATCTAGTTCGATTCAAATCCAAATCAATAGCAAAAATAGAAAGAAGGGGCTGTAAAAATGAGACCTTTGTTTGCAGAAGACATGGCAGCTTCGATGCGGAGCAGAAGAGAGATTGGGATCTCGGAGGAAGAGAGAGAGAGAGAGAGGGAAGGGAGAGAAGAAGAGTATAAAGAGTTTTTTTGTAAAATTATAGAAGGGGAGTTGGTTTTTTTCCTTCATTTTTTCTCTTCTGTTTTGGATCGGGAAAAGATGAGGGTTTTGATTGTTTTTTTTTCTTTTTTGCCCGCTCAATATTTGAGAAGTATGGGTATCTTTTTAACATCAAATTGTTGAGCGACAAAATTATATGTGTAAAGCACGTGTTCATACTTAATTTATTTTAAAATTTAAATATTTTATTTCTACTTTGGTAATGGAATATTATTTGTTACAACTGTTCCCTTGTAATTATCAACACCTGCAACAATTCAATAGAATCTCTTGCGGATGTTAAAACATTTGCAAAGGATGCGTTTGTTGTGATTAATTTATTGTTGATGGTAGCACCAACAAGGGATTTTTTGTGCTTGCAAATAATCCATTATTATTGCAAGATTTTCTACTAGTGAATCTAGAGACCTATGAAGTATATAGAATCAGTGGATGAAAAGAAAGGTGCAGAGAAAATGTAAAACAGAACCTTAATTCAACTCAAAACAACAAAATGAACCACCAGTAGCTCACTTTTAAATAGGCAGAAGAAATAAATACTCATAACACACTCCGACAGGCACCGAAAAATAGCTATGCACAAGATGAGCGAACTTGAAAGCTAATTTCTTAGCTAAAATCCGCGCACTGATACGAATGTGCGCATAATTATAGATTTTCTTATTGTATTTCCGCTTAGCAGTGGGAGATGGGGGACCGAACCCACAACCAACTCAGCCATGCTAACCGCTTCCTTGTGAGGTCAAGAGTACATTGGATGAACAAGAGGATGACACTGAGATTGATTTAGTATGCCAGGTACTACCTAGTTGAGCAATCGGAGAATGGGAGGATGAAGAGAAAGCAAGAGTCGATGAAGACTTGAAGGTGGAAGAACGAAAGATATTCATTACCTCAATCAGTCTACTATCCAAAAAGGAACAAACACCTAATTAAAGACTGGTAAATCGAGAAAATGCAACCAGAAAAATAAAAAGAGAGTGTAGAATGGTTCGGATAAGAAATCATCATTGAACAAGGAAAATTATATAAGATAGTAGATGACGTGAGATTAGCAGGAGGAACCAGATTATCTAACACGAGGCGGTGATCGGGCCAGATTCTCTAACACGGGGCAGTGATCAGATACCAAACCACCTCTAAATATAGATTGAATAAAGTTGAAGTATTTAAACAACACATTAACCTTATAAAGTATCAATCACACTGTTGGCATCACAAATTTCGAATGGGGAAGAGCAGGATAGGCTACTAACAGAGGAGAGAAAACCTTTGTACTAATCACTCTATCCTCAAATAGGTTAGATATATTAGGAGGCTGCAAAGCTGCAAGAGTAGTGATATGGGAGGTGGAAGAAAGATGAGGGTTCAACAAATTATTAGGAACAACTGTAGCTGACACATTTTCCTTTCCAAACTTAATACTAATCTCCTTTGAAAAGCGTTCATTGGGCTTGCGCTTCAACGGGGGAAAGTTAAGAAACGAGAGAAGTTTGGTCGGTAAGGGCCTACCTCTAGACAACCCGAGGAGTTTTTGAAGGGAGAAAATCGACTGCGAGACTGACCAAGTTTATCACAGAAGATACACTTCATTTTATTTACGCACACTCGTTTGAAATGCCTAGGAATGAGGCACTGGAAGCAAAATTGATGAGGGTCGGAACTAGATGAGGAATGGGGAATAGGGAAAATGGAAGAGTAACGAGATAGTGAGGAGCCTTAGAAGAGAGATGAGAGTAAAGTCACTCCTCAAATCATGGTCACGTTGTCCATGGGTGATGTTACAAAATCCATGACACTAAAAGGCCCAATCACACAACAATAGCCAACACAGAACATGAACGGCACAAGCAATTCAAATAAATATTAAAGAGATCGGTGCAGAAGAAATGAAGAGCAGCAAAACTGCCTCGAAATAGAGGGAAAATAGAAGAGAATAAGAGGAGAGAAAATGAGAGAAGAATAACAATCAAACAATAATAATCTACTAAAATAATGAATACTAATCAATAATAACAAATCAACACTACTAATCATAAAAGCCAAGAACGGAGGACAAGAGAGAAAGACAATGAGGGAACTCACAACAAGAGAAATGCAAGGGGGGGTGGAGAAGAAGGAGCCTAATTACAGTGAGAGAGCGAAACGACGACCAAAAAACGAAAGCGCACGAAGCCAACTAACAGAGCTGTCAGTGGAACCCTCAGACGCAACCAACCGGTAGATCCAAGCTCAGAAACCGCAAGAAAAAAAAACATGAATCACCCACCAATGCCTAAACCGAAATCGAGGAAATGAAGGAAATCGAACCAAACGGGGGAGAAGAAGAGAAAGAAAAGCAACACAACAATAAAGAAGGGAGTAAGGTAGATGGACGGAAGGTGAGCGAGAACAATACGAGGGAAGAAGTTGAAGATGAGATGGGAAGCGGATTGACAGTCAATTGGCCGGGGGAAAGAAAGAGATGGGTTTGTAGAGGAAGAAAAGTTACACAACAATAAAGAAGAAGGGAGAGAGGGTGAAGGACGGAAGATGAGAGAGATCCATAATTTGATCAATCGTGGGAATTTAGGAAATCAGACACAGTTTTCTCCAATTTCTGTTTCTTCTCCATAGAACAAGATGTGATGCCTTCAACAGAGAGATGTCAGGCTATCAGCCTCTCCATAAATAAATCAAAAGTTTCATCTCGTTCAACCATACTAACTCTTGCATACTCAGCTCCAAAATGCTTCCCGCTTCGTGTTAGGATCTTGAGATCTTTCAGAAAGCTTGCACAGTCGTCGACCTCATCCTTCTCACACTTCAACAACGCAAAAAGCTACACATATAAATCAATTAACAGAGGACTGATAAAGGTAACTAATAATTGAAAAACATAACAGTATATGATGAACCTTGAGACTTGTGTTGTTGTACTTTTACTTGGAAGGTTGGAAGTATTGTCCCCATTGGAGGTGCAGGTTTCCATGGCATATTCTGGCAAAGCTGAACATGCCTGTTTTCTGGTTCTGGATAACCTCCCTCAATATCTTTCCACCACGAGGCTAATTTTCTTCAGCCAAACTCAAATAGCTTGTGAGTAGGCTCAGTGTCAGAGTCAGAGAGCTTGTAACCATCAGAAATAACTTTTGATTATCTTGGCAGCACGGCATTGTGAATCCTTGGATACTCCGATCGTGTTCAGCTCAATGAACTTGGTCATCTTCTTTGCAATATCTTCATCCTTCACAACTGCCCACCAGCTTAGTGTATGTGCTTCGTTACTGATAATGTATTATATGCAAATGAAAGATACGACTGATATTTAATTAAATACCCGAGTCTAGCTCCAGCATGGCCAGTGCACTTGGACACCGTAAAGAGCAAAATTTCATAATCAACTGGTTCTGTGATAGCAGTGTATTGTGGCCAGTAGTAGGCATGATCATGAATCGTCTTTCCAGTCTCTGAGCTGAGCAGGGGCCTGTTCATGAAGCCATCAGGATTATTTAGGGAGCATACAACCTCGATGTATGTATCTTGTTGAGGCGTCACTCCATCTCGTGGAGACGGCTGTGGACAGAGTCATCCCTTTGGTCGGATCTAGTCGACCCTCGGGACCCTCCTTCATGAGTGGTGATGTGGTGAGGATTAGGGGCATGCTGATCCTGACTCGTGGCAATATTAAGAGCTCGCAGGATATCTTGTTTGAAGTTCTGGAGCTCGGCCCGAGTGATTGATGCCCCTCCAGCTCGGCGATCCCTAGGTGTCGCTCAGCTTATTGGAGTATGGCTTCTCCACCGACTACGTGGAAGGGACTCCCTTCGCCCCCTCGCGGGGGGGGGGATCTTCTGGTGCTCGATCTACGGGGGATCCGGACTCTCGAGGCCTCGGGGTGCTCAGGCTGAGAGACTTTCTCAGGGGTTCGCCATTTACTCAAGCGAGTTTGGAGGTCGACCCCCTGCTGAATGTTAAGAAATACTTGACGAAAACCGGCTCTGGAGGACTTTGAGAAGCCATAGAGTAAGTTGAGGGATTGTGGACCGAAACATGATCATGATGAGGGTGTTGCTTTGGACGTCTTCGACGAGACCTAGAGAGGCCTGTTAAGGAAGAGGTTGTTCAGGCTGCGGTTTCTGAACTTGCTGATTGAGTTGAGGAAGGACATCTTGGACTGGAGGAGAAGGAAGAGGAGTGGCTCTTCTGCTGGAGACCATTGTCTTCCCTTTCTCTTTCAGACGCATGGTTTGAAACTGACTTTCGCTGATGAAGGTTGGATTACTTTTTCGTTTCCCACAGACTGCGCCAATCTGCTGTTGCTGATTTTGGTGTGGGAGCAAACAGATGAATTTGTGGATTCTTTTGAAAACAATAAAGGAAAACCTGCTGACTTTCACCGGCGTTTGACTGGTTTCTTGCCGCTGTCGTGAACCTGCAAAAAGTTCGATACACCAGGATGGATCCCGGCGACAAACCCTCCGACGCTCTTGTTAGTAATCAGGAAGATTATGAAAGAGCTTTATGTGAAAAAATATTGATTACCTTTGTTATGGTGGGGGAGATTGATATTTAGAGTTGCCTTTAGAGACAGTTTAGATATAATCATTTATCCCTATGTTAAGATGTAGAGTTTAAATCGTTTCCTGATAAGAGATTTGGTTTAAACCGTCTCTTAGAGATAATTATGAATTTGAATTACTCTTTAAATAACCTGGGCTGGTTTTTAATGGTTTATCAATTATCACCCTCACCCAGTTGGACAGATCCGTTTATGGGTTACTGGGCTTTGAAGAAAGACTCAGTCCCATTTCAGACTCGTTTGTAGGTGAAATTACCGTTTTACCCCTAAGAGCATTAAGATTCGTGCCCAATTTGAACGATCCCGATTTAATCCTATTTTTAGCCATATCAGTGGCTATGACCTTGTTTTTTTAAGGGAAAAAAAATCAATGCTAGAAATCCCCAATCTAACAAAACTTCTTGGGAGCAACAAATCAATACATGAAATTTAAGCAACTATTTGATGGTTAAAAGTGTAAGTTTATTTTTCATGCCAACTGTTCGATGAAAAGCCTGAAAGGGAAATAGTTCTCCAATTTAAAAGAACCAGTAGATGTATGCAATGGTTGCTAATAAGAAATATATAACAAATGATGATGAGTAGGTCGCTAACTTCAAGTTATTTATTAAAAAAGTAGATGTATAAAAAACCCATAAGAATACACACTACTCACGTTACCGGTGACCCTTAGTCACCATATAATAGAAATACAATGAAAACTATCTTTATGCACAAGAAATTGCTTTAAGTTATTAAAAGTTCTTCATGATGGAACATTTTCTTAGGATGAGGATAAATATGGACCTGAAAGGCTGCAACAAACATGATAAGTAGGTGAAAAGATACCAAAATAAGCTGATAATATGCCCTGACAAGAAGAGTCAATCAACCTCCAGCATGCCACAATGTTGAATCCATGGTTAAAGACTAAAATGCCTCAAGTACCAAACATAGGAACAGATTGTCAATAGACCAATATGTTAAATTTGTTTAGACTATAGAGAAGGACAGCACAAATATATGACAATCAAATGAAACAATAAGGTGAACCAAAAAGGGACTAAAATAGACAACAAATATATGACATCAAATGAATTAACAAGGCGAAACCTTTGTAGAGAGGCTAGAGAGGCTAAAATAGACGATTTTGAATTAAAGACATTCAACAAAATAACTAAAAAAGGATTCTCCAATACACATCATCTCCTCGTATATTGTAAAAGGCCAATCCGGGTAGGACTTCACGAGAAGCCACCTTAGTCCTTACACGATCCGGCAATTCTTAAATGTATAGAAAAAAAACGTCTTTGTTGCTTGATGCACAATGTGATCCGGTAGGGATGGACCGGGTCAAAAGGAGGTACGGATATGGTGTGTTGTGGGTCCATTTAGGGGTGATGTGAGATTAGAGGGAGGTTGAATCCTTTATACGGTGGTTACGAGGGGTATGTATAAGGGGTGGAGAGATGGGATTGGCTTGCATTGCCCTTTTTGCCTAGTCAGCCATAGGGTGGGCGGGGTTGGTTTGGACTGGGTCGGGTCTCTATTTGTATCCATTAAGGGAGATGCTTGGTGCGCTTAGACATGCAGGTTTCTTCAGTTATTGGGCTTGGGCCAGAAGATTAGGTTGGCTCTTTGTATGTGGGTATTCATCAGTGCCCAGTCGCCGGGCCAACTGGTATACCGGGATCGATCCGGGGAGTAGTCAAGGGATGGTCAGGATTTTCAGGATCGAATCCCCATGTTTTGTAGGGTAAAGTTGGAGTGCATATTCTGGCTAGTCGGATTTTGGGGTAGTATGACACCATGAATGACGTAAGCCACATTCTCTCTACTTTTGAGGTGTGTCATGCTTATCGGACGCATGGCATCCCGTGATTAGTGGGGACGGGTGATTTTGGGGACTTGTCACATCAGCGGTTAAGAATTTCAAGGGTTATCTTGCTTCTTCCCCTTCTTCCTCCTGCTGCTAAATATATGGGTTAGAACCTATTATCACATCAGTAGTTATGATTTTCGAAGGTTTTCTAGCTTCTTCCCCTTCTTCTTCTTGCTGCTAAATATGTGGGTTAGAACCTATTTCTTCTTTCTTTCTATTCCTCCAATCTATTATGTTATGTCTTCCTTTGTAATCATTTTTCTTGCTCTCCTTCGTCTCGGAGTTTCTGTTCCAGCGAATAAATATCTCTCTCCCTCCTCTTACCTCGATCTCCTCTGATACTGTTTTTTTCATTTATTTGCGCTTTTGCCCCTCATTTGTGTTTCTTGTCACCTATTTCTTTTGTTCTTTTATTGTTTGTGAGCCCCCTAGCTTTATGTTATTTTGGGTTTTGGAGTTTGTCTAGTCATTCGCACATGAGTTGCCCCTGTGTTGTTAGGTCTTCCTGGGTTAGAATGGTGCTCATAAATGTCACGCCCCGCTTCCCAGAATACGGGAACACACACGTAACTGAGGCCCAGCGAATGATATGAGTACGCCAACTCATATCATCCATAAGTTGTACCAGTCTTAACTCAATAACGTGACAAGAAAATATTCAGAACCACACATAAATATATAATCACATAAACAAATAATTAGACTAAACATGCAATAGTCTAATTTAATAACCATCAACTGGAAATAAATAACAAATACCTTCTGGCAAGCTCCTGCTCCAATTGCAGAAGAACTGCTCACCAATGTCTTCTAGTAATCTCCTGGTTCACCTGTGGCTGGATCAACTAGAGTGAACAAGAAATGTCCTTAGAGCAAGTATGGACAGCAAGTAATGAAAGCAGAGAGTAAAGGAATAAGGTACATGAAGGAATATGGCTCAAGATCAAATTATAAAGACAATAATGGTATTAATAAACAATGGTCATAATCAAGTATATACGTGTCAACTTAAGTTCATTAGTATGTTGTTTCTCTTATCTAGTGCACGTACTACTGCGTCCCATACCACAGGTTCGGTGCACGCAAAACAGTGTGCGTTTTAGACTTCGTGGTGGGATCTATAGAGCGTGTACTCGGTATCAATAACAATCATTTACAATTTACAATCTACAATCAATCATTCACAATCAATACTTCTCCTTCCATGTCAATATGATATCACGATAGGCCTTACCGAGTACATTTTCTGAGACTATCCACTACTAAGTCAACCCTTATTAATCCCGACTTGTTTAGTATTTTATTAAGTCATTCATGTCTATGTAAGTGTGTATAAGAATGTCAAGGGGACGATAAGAATGCAGCAACATGATGCATTGCACAATAAAATACATGAATTAGCAAATCTGAAAACAGTCGACACAGTCACACTAAAACAGCGATAACTCATAGACTACAGTTCAAAATTCGAAGTTTCAGGATGTTATCAGCAACTAGACACTTAGGGCTACAATTTATATTCAGTAACTTTCTATTAATTTTGACTGTAGCTAGGTTAAACACCCTATTCTTTGCAGTTTAGTTGTTCTGGCAGCAACTAGATGTCAACATCTAATGGGTGGAAACATAGTATAAAAACACTATAAAAATCTACGAAAATTAGAGATGAACCCTAAGCATGTCAATAAAGTTCCTGGATATTTTCATGACATTCTAATATTGTTAACATGGTGTTTCACTAATAATTGTATCAATGTTACATTAATTCTGCGATCTGAAAAGTGCAGACGAGCAGAGACTAAAAATGTGATATCTCATAGCTCATAACTCGGAATCAGGATCTGCCACTTGGGTTGGAAACTAGGTTCACTAAGCTAAAACTCTCTTTTGTATCATTTTTGTTAATTCTCAAGTTTACAGGGTCGAAACCTCTGTGCAAAGCAGTACAGGCAGCAAGAATTCATAAAAAGCTATCACATATGTGTTCATCCAAGTGGGTAATTAACATGCTATAGTATCATGAAATGCATTATACTAATGTACAGCAATTAGAATGGATTCTACAATGTACGAGTCAACTTATCATGTCATTGTTCAAATCACAATATCTCAATCAATCAATGTATTCAATCACCATTCATTATCCTTATATGCAATTTCTAGTCATTTTATTTATGTCAAGTGTGTATGTAGGCTTGGGTTTGAATCAATGGATAAGGATACGATGTCAAGAGTACGTCAGGTTAGCTCGTGTAAACCCTCGATATTCCTAATGGAAATGACACAAGGCAAATTTAAGAGAATTAAAAGGAACTACTTGCAGAAGGTCAATAAGCTTGAACTAGAAGAATTAAATGAGTTCAAGTAGACTTGTCTTTTTGTAGACGATTAAATTAGTCCGAATATGCGAGAATAACGGGATCAGAATCCCGGGTGACGATCCACAAGAACACGTGCAAAGAAAACCCAAGCAACTACAGCAACAGTAGCTCAGAACCCCACACTGGATCGGATCCAAACACAAAACATCGTTGGGATTTGGTGTGCGCCGAACACCAAATGGCAAAAACAACCAATCCCACTTCTTCTTCTCCTTTACTTCGACTGAGAGAGAAAGAGGGCGGGAGAACAGTGAGACTCGGCGACGTTGGGGCTGAAGACGGCACGACGTACGGCAGCGAAACGACTGGTCGTCGGCGATTGGGAAACAACACAGCGACCAAGGAACAGCGGCGAGCGAACTCCGAATTCTGTTCTGCTCGAAACAGGGGAACTAACGAATGAGCACTGGCTCTAGACGGTGACGTCGAGGAGCGATGAGGGTGGATGACAGAGGGCGAGGCGAACGGCTGATGAGCACAGGGCGGAGGTCGACTGTGCGAGGGAAGGGGCATCGATGGGTTCCGGTGGCTGGCAGCTGCGATGGGCGGTGGTGTTGGTGTGGAGGAGGCCGCCGCAGTGGTCGACCGAGTTCAGGGACAGTAGCAAAGCAAGACGACAACGATAGTGAGGCGGCTTAGGGGCTCGAGCGCAGGTGAAAAGCAAGGTCGGAGCGACTGGCTCGAGTGGTGCTGGCTCTACCGATGGTGGGAGGAGGATGACTGAGGTGGTGGTACTGGAGTGGACTCGCGGTGGGCAAGTGGCGAGCGGCGAAGTCTAGCGGCGGTGGTTGGCTGAGTTGTTGCAGCGATGCAAGGGTGGAGTTGTCGGAGAAGACGAAGGGGGAAGGAGATGAGCGGGATGGCGGAGGTGGAAGACTTCGAGACAATGGGTTGACGAAGCGCGAGGTGGAAGGAGGCGCTCGACGGCTATGGGTGCAGGAGAGGCGAAGGGGAAGCTCGAGCGGGAAGGAGGTGGAAGATGAAGGGGTGCTCTGTTGGTTTGGGTTCTGTTGGTTGGGAAAACAGAAATGAGGGAGAGGAAGTAACGGGGAGAGAGAATAGAGGGGGAGGTTATTAAAATAATAATAAAATATTAATCAAGGGGGGTAGTTACAAGGTAGTGGGGGATGTAGTTACGGGGGATTGTGCAGAGTGGGAAAATGTGGAGAAATTTGTATACGGGTGTGTGTGTATGGATTTGTGGGTTTGGGTTTAGTGTTAGGGTCCAATAGGAGATGGGATTGGGTTTGGATTAAAATCCAACAAGAGATGGGCTACTCTTTGGGCTTCAAATCAAATAATTAAATAATAATAAGACTAATAATAACACATCTCAGTAATAAAAACAATAATAACAATAACAATAATAATAATACTAATAAAAGTAACAATCTATAACTATTATAATGGGAGAGATGGGGTTGGTAAACAAATAAACAATTTTTTATTTTTTTTGTATGTGTGCAAACACGTGCAGCGCACGTGTTGGTAGGTATTTTTGTCCTTTTCCTTCCTCCACGTGCATCGCACGTGCATCATACTAGATTTTTTCTTTTTTGTCCTTTTCCTTCCTCCTCCACGTGCAGCGCACGTGTTGGTAGGTTTTTTTTGTCCTTTTCCTTCCTCCACGTGCATCGCACGTGCATCATACTAGTAATAATGATAATAAAGTGTATAAAAGTAGAATTTGAGATTAATAAATTTATTAGAATCCAAACAGTAATAATATAACATATAAATAGTCTATCAATTACAAATAGAAAATACATTGTTGTTCAAAGTAAATATAATTGTCTATTAGAAAATACTTAGTAGAAGACCCAAAATCAGTTGAGCATAAACAAGTTTATAAATAATCAAAATACGGAAAAATATTCAGCAATACGTATTTACGGGAACAGGGGTTACAATAAATCTCCTCTAGTCTAGTTTTTCCAGCAGACTCCTTAACGGTAGACTTTCTAATTCACCTAGTTTGTCGGGCTCGGGTAGCTCTTCAGCCGCTTCTGAGTCATCCTGCTCAGGTAGTCCTCCCACTCTTTTTTTTTTCATATCCCGACCTGGAACCTGAGCTTTTCCACGACGCTTTATGCCCCTTCGACAAGCACACCACTCACTAAGCGGTTTGATTCCTTCCGACCGACCCGCTTTTGGATCCCAATAGGTCGTGTGAGCAGAGCCAATTTCAACCATGACCTCTGAAACCCTCATTTCTTTGGATCTAAACACAAAATATTAAGGGAGTTGGAAGAAACAATGAATTTTGTCGAAATCAAGAACTGATCTTTACATAAGAATCCCTCAACAAATTAGGGTATAGACATCTAAAACAGTTCGAAGTCAACTGAAACATTTTAAATGAGTAGAAGAGGTTAGGTTTCCTTTTTCATAGAAAACTAGAACGAGTGGTAAATCGGGGTTTCAATTCCATAATTTCAGGATTTAAAAAACCCAAACTAGAAATCAACTGAGTTGTTGATGGAAAAGTGGATTTCATGCATTTTTAGACAAAAACAGTTTCATACAATTCACCGATACCCTTTCACTAAAGTGTCTTATATTAGAAATCAGATAGTGAATGTGAAATGAATATGAGAAATAGTTTGGGATGCCTCCAAACTCATATACATGTCTAGTTGCGTGATCAGACACCAGGCACTAGAGGTATGTTACAATATATATGAAAAGCACTATAATTATGAACAAGATATAAGAAACAAAGACATAATATATATGATTAGAGATGCAAACCTTGGTGTTCGAAATTTTTCATCCCCTCCTCGCGTAAATGGTTGCATATCTTCCATAACTTGGTTTTTTTTATATCCTAAACGGTGGGTTGAATGCCCCCCGCGTTTCTTTAAAAAGAATATAACAAAACATTTTCCATAACTTGTTGAAGCTTTCTTATCAGGATTACCTGAATTTCAAGGTGAATGACAACAACACGACTTCAAGCAATGCGATAATTGTCCTACATATAAGCAAAACCATTAATAAAACCTAATAATTCTCCAACATGCAAATAAAATTAAAACATCAATCAAGTTATTTTTAAAAATAGTTAGAAAAATAAGCCACACTCAAATACCTTAAAAACATGTATATGCTTGTAAATCCCCTTTTATTTTAGTCACACATCAATGCTAGAAATCCCCAATCTCACAAAAAAAAATCGAGAGCAACAAATCAACACTGGAAATTTAAGCAACTATTTATTCCAAAAATACCCACAGCAAATTTGTTCTTAATCATAAGACCTACTAAGCATAAAACTCAACTTCACAACGCCGTAGGCGGGAATCCCATTCTTCATACAAAAGAAAAAGATGGCTAAAAGTGCAAGTTTACTTTTTAAGCCAACTGGTTGATGAAAAGCCTGAGAGAGAAATAGTCCTCTAATTTAAAAGAACCAGTAGATGTATGCACGGTTGCTAGCAACAAAAATATAACAATTGATGATGAGTAGATGACTACATCAGCTTATGCTTAATGAGTTGACTGAAGATAACTCCAACGGAAAGAAACATTAACAGTTATTTATTAAAATAAGTACAGGTATAAAAAAAACCCATCAAAATACACACTACTCTTACATATAATAGAAATACAATGAAAACTATGTTTATGCACTTGAAATAACTGAAGTTAGTAGAAGTTCATCATGATGGAATTTTTTTTAGGATGAGATAGATAGTGATCTGAAAGGCTGAAACAAACATAGTATGTAGGTGAAATGGTACCTGAATAAGCTGATAATTTTCCCAGACCAGAAGAGTCAATCATTCTCCGGCAAGCTATACTGTTCAATCCATAGTTAAATGCCTCAAGTACCTAACATAGGAATAGAATGTCAATAGACGTACATGTTAAATTTGTTTGGGCTAGAGAGAACGAGATAGACAACAAATATATGACAATCAAATGAAAAAAACAAGGTGACTGTGAATGCTCATGACCATCTACTAGCAGCGTTGTCACTCTACAAGATAAGCTAAGGGCAGAGGGTTGTCGTATTTTGCGAGTTCATTGTATGCATCCTAAGAGCATCCACAGTGGTGTTTCTCATTTGCCAAAAAATGGCTGCTACAGTAATAGCAAATAGAAGCAATCGCCGCAGTGGTCGTTTGCTATATTTTTGCCAAAAAATTGAGAGACGGTATATGATATACCGTCTGTCGTTTTGAAATTAAATTTAAAAAGTTAATTACTTATTAACTATTAAACTAAATTAATTAAATAAATTAATTAATATAATAATAACTAAACTTACTTACAACTACTTTAACCTTATAATTAACTACTAATACCTACTGACTAAACCTTCTTTTTGACTAAACCTACTTTTTGGTTGGACGGGGAATGATTCCCCGTCTGACCATTTTTTCTTTTTTTTTTCTTTTTTTTTTCCCGACCAATCAGCTCCGTTCATTTAAAAAAAATAAATAAAATAAATAAAAAATTTTCCTCAGACGGGATATCATATCCCGTCTGATTGAGACGGGATATGATCTCCCGTTTGAGAGGTGTTTTTTTAATAAAAATTTAATAAAAATAGATCAGACGGGATATGATATCCCGTCCTCTATAATTTGAGAATCGCTATTCTGTTTCTCAAATATGAGAAACGAATATAGATCGTTTGCTAAAAAATGGCAATATGAGAAACTATTGCAGCGCTTGCTTTCTCAAAAAATGGCAAACTGAGAATTATAGCAAACCATTGTGGATGCTCTAATATGCCAATAAGGGTTGCAGGGGACCCAATGCAGGTCACCATTGACCTCATTGAATCCCTAGAAATTGGTAGTGGAAGCATACTATTTCATTATGCAAGTTTTGATGCTTATATCAGTCATATGTTTTAGTGAGGGAAACAAGTGTGCTGATCATGTTGTATGCCAATAAGGGTTGCAGGGGACCCAATGTAGGTGAAATCTGCTGATCATGTTGTAAACCTCTGTAGAGAGGGTAAAATAGACAATGGATTAATAAGAGACTGAAAGACTTATGTCTTTAAAATGCTGCTTGATGCAGATGCATGACGTAGTGAGTGTGGGTTTACTATCTATAAAAAAATTTAAACATGCAGCATCAGATCGAAGTAAAAGCATGAATGATGGAGACTAAGAGACATGCAGAGAGCAGGTACATATATATTTAGAATAATTGCAGATGCTAAGTTGGTCTTTCTATCACATTGCAGGTTTAATTAGCATCTGGGCCGATTCCTCTTAAAATCTGGACCTAACTAACTGCCACCTTTGCAATTAGCTGCTGAGTATAGAACAGGAGAGACAGAATCAGGTTCTTGTAAGTGTGAGAAGATAAGTAAAACAAACTTATCAATAAAATTAACGCTAACGTGTCCTCTTGCTTTGCACTGTATTTTCCACACTTTTCTTTGCTTTCATGCCTTCAGATGTTTGCCTTCTAAAATCTCAATTGTGATAGCTGCTTACCAATAAAAGAAAACTAATAAACACAACAACAAATTCACATTCCCTCTTACCTTCTTTTCCGCTTCATCCATTTTTCTCTCTGAAATCCCAATTTCCTACCATGGCCGCTCTGCCAATTGCAGGGACCATGTAACATGTATCAGCCTAACTGCCATCTTTGTGATTAGCGGTTGAGGATAAATAGGAGACAGAAAATAAGGTGTATGTAAGTATGTGAAGAAAGTAAAACAAACTCATCAAAAACATAACTGCTCACATTTCCGCTTACTCTTCACTGCCTTCCCCACACTTCTTCTTCACTTCATCTGTTTGCCTTTTCTGCTTATCTATTTGCTCACAGACTCAGAAGAGCCCCATTTCCACCATGGCTACTAAAATCACAATTTTCCGGATTAGGCAACAAGAAATTGAGGAAATAGAGTTGTCATGAAAATAATCAACAACTAGAAGTAAAAAATAATTATGAAAAGAGGACGTATAACTGACATAGAATTGAGTCCTCTGTATAATAACATGCAAACAAGGAAGAAATGCATGATTGAAACTCTGAGATCTTCCTTTAGATGGCAGTTTTTTAAGAAACCAGTTTCTTCCTTGTTTGCATGTTATTTACACTTTTCTTTCCAATTTCCCATACTACAAGCGATATCACTTTTCTTTTCTGTCTCTCTGTAGTCTATATGACTCAGTCAAGAGCCTTAGTCTATGCTCATCAATTTCACGAGTTGCTTAAGACTAGTATTATAAATAAATAAAGTATGTGAAATGTATACGCTAGAAATCTTAAGATGACCTTAAAAGAACATAAACTCTATAAAATTTGTGATAGTAGAGATAGAGAAATTAACCTTAAGATGTGCTCAGCCTTGAGGAGGTTGTTGAAGGTAGCGCACCTCTGCGATGCAGGTATAATGAATATTTTTTATCCCTCAGCCCCTTATCTTGTTGTACAGGTTGAGCTCAGCTGCCGGGTCTTTCTCCTACATCCAGCTATCTAGTGATTCCAGCCATCCTCAATTGCACTGCACTGCCAACAAAGACCTAAAGTTCCACAGACATTACTCAATGAGCAGTAAAAATTACCGTCTTTACTATTGAGAAAAAAAGACTGTAGATGACATCTTACCATAAAATTAGAGGACATTTTTTAAGTTGCGGAAAATGCAGATGCTATCATATTACTGTCATGGCCATCTGCATAGTATAAATAGAAAAGAAACAATCACTCAGTTGTTCAATTGTGAGTATGTGGATTGAAAGTAAAACAAACAAATATATCAACAAAATAACACTACCTCTTTTTTTTTAATGAGATTAACGATGACATCATCATCGTTTCATTAATGATAGTTAACGAAACATAGAAGATCCAGTTACCAAGTTTCATACATAATAACAACTAACTCCAGCATCTTAACCTCCTGATGCGACAAAAGTATCAAAATAGAAGGAAAATAACATAAGTTACAGATACAACTCTATGCTATCTTCATAGCCCTCCCTTGTGCTCTCTCTCCTTTCAGTGTTCCTCCATCCTTAGCCTCTTTGCTGTCCCTGCCTGACCTGCCCATGCATAAATGAAACCAAAAATTTTATGCATAATGCTTTGAAATGTTTGAGTGCAATTACGGAAATAAAAGTTATTTCGATCTAGCCACAGTCCCAGATAGTCGCAGCTAACGCAATATCCCAAGCTTCCAAGTCATTGTTTCTAATGTTGCTCCCCCTCCCAAAATCCCATGCTTCATCGATCAAACTAGGTAATTCTATGCATCCAAACCCAGGGCATACAACTTCCCAAGCTAACCTAGCCCTATAGCAAATGAAGAATATGTGATCTGTGTTCTCTTCTTCAGTGTTACATCTATCGCAAATGGTGTCGATCTGCAAACCCCTCCTCCGCAAATTGCTTTTGGATAAGATAGCATCTTTCTCCACTAGCCATAGGAAGGCTCTTACTTTCATGGGAGCCTGTCTTCCATACCGTATTTCCATTTTTGCTTCTGATTCCTCCATCGTTGAGGATCTTGTACATAGATGCTACATTGAAGTTGTTATTTGGTTCTAAATTCCAAAGCCTAATGTCTTCTGTATCGCCCGAGTACCTCCCTTCTGATCGAATGAAGTTGTTCAAACTTGTCAGCTAAGTGTAACTTTCCTGTGAAATATCTTCCCACACCTTGCAACTTCAGTCTCTAATTGTGCCAAACATCCGCGAGCAGTGAGTCTACCTTAACTGTCGCCCTAGCAGCTTCCGAGAAAAAGCATATTAGAGTATTATTTCCGCACCACTTATCCATCCAGAATCTTGTGTTTTTTTCCATTTCCGATACTGTAGATTGTGTTATTGTGATATATATCTCCGACCTTCGCTACCCCTTTCCATAGGTAGAATTTTTTCGTGTCCACTCTACTTCCTCCGAATCTGAATTTCTTCCTTCCCCGATAAGCCCCAAAAGATTTACACCACCAGCTATTTCGTCTCCTGCTCATTTTCCACCACCATTTGCTCATCAAGGCCCGATTCATGTCTCTCAGATCTAGGACCCCTAGCCCACCAAATTCCTTCCTCTTACAGACTCTTCCCCAGTTGACCAAATGGAATCCCTTGTTTGCTTCATCAGCTCCCTTTCATAGAAATCTTCTTCTGCATTTATCAATTCTGTTTGTAACCCACTTTGGGATCTCATAGATTGACATTAAGTAGGTTGGTAGGCTACTACTGAAAACCGAGTTAAGCAACGTGATTCTTCCTCCCAGCGATAGAAACCTTCCTTTCCAACCAGCCAACCTCTTTTCTACTTTATCTATAATCGGTTACCAATCCTCCTTATGCATTGCTCCCGGTCTAATGGGGATCCGCATGTACTTCAGTGGAAAGCTCGCTGCCTCGCAGCCAAACATGCTCTTGATGTAGTGGATCAGAGTAGAAACATTATCACTTAGCGGGATTACGCAGCTCTTGTTGAGGTTCACCTTCAGTCCTGCCCATGCCTGTACACATCTCAAAACCATTGTAATTGCCATTATTTCTTCCTCTTTTGCTCTTCCAAAGATGAGCGTGTCATTCGCATACTGCAGAATCGACATTTTTTCCTGTACCCATTTTACCTGTATCCCGCTTATTAACCCCTCCTCCGTACCCTTCCTGATCATCTGTGTCATTCCATCGGCAATAAGGGTAAAAATTAGCGATGACAGTGGGTCCCCTTGACGCAATCTGCTCCTGCATCTAATCTCTTTCCCGGTCTTTCCGTTGAATTGTACGAAAGATTTTTCCCCTCTTACACATTTCATCATCCAGTTTCTCCATTTGTCTCCAAATCCTTTGAGTCGCAGTACCTCGTCCACACTGTCCCATTCCACCGAGTCATAGGATTTTTCAAAATCAAGCTTCAGCAGGAATCCATCCGCCTTGTCCTTGGTACCTCTATAGACTAGCTCATGTACTGAAGCGATGCTATCCATAATGTCTCTTCCTTTGATGAATCCACTTTGTGAATCTCCGACCACATCATTAAGATGAGGAGCTAGTCTAGATGCGAGGACTTTAGTGATGATCTTAAACGATCCGTTAAGCAGGCTAATTGGTCTGAAATCTTCGCTCCTAATAATCTCGCTCTTTTTGGGTATGAGAATGACGTTTGCGTAGTTTGGTTTATCTATGTCCGCACTATGCCTGTGAAATTCTTCAAAGATTTCCATGAGGTCCTTCTTGATGATATTCCAATATAATCTATAGAAGAAAATAGGTATTCCGTCTGGTCCTGGTGCCTTTTCTTGTCCTAAATTTTTGATTGCTTGATGCACTTCTTTCTCTGTAAATACCCCTTCTATTCCTTCGTTGCCTTCTATAATCTCCGACCACATCGTTAAGATGAGGAGCTAGTCTAGATGCGAGGACTTTAGTGATGATCTTAAACGATCCGTTAAGCAGGATAATTGGTCTGAAATCTTCGCTCCTAAGAATCTCGCTCTTTTTGGGTATGAGAATGACGTTTGCGTAGTTCAGTCTATCTATGTCCGCACTATGCCTGTGAAATTCTTCAAAGATTTCCATGAGGTCCTTCTTGATGATATTCCAATATAATCTATAGAAGAAAATAGGTATTCCGTCTGGTCCTGGTGCCTTGTCTTGTCCTAAGTTTTTGATTGCTTGATGCACTTCTTCCTCTGTAAATGCCCCTTCTATTCCTTCGTTGCATTCTATCATCTCCCCACCCTAAAAGTTTTCTTGTAACTTACATCTATACTGCCTGGACCGTCCCACTAACTCCTCAAATTTATCGTCCAGATGTCTTCTGATCTGTCCCTCATCCTCAGTCCAACTTGTCCCCACCTGTAATCCGTTGATGCAGTTTTGCCTCCTTTCGTTTGTTACTTTGTGGAAGAACTTTGTATTTGCATCTCCCTCTTTAAGCCATTGGATCCTGGATCGCTGCTTCCAATATTGCTCTTCCATTTCTACGTATCGTTGCATTTGTAGCCTACTTTCTGTCAATTCTTGTGCCACTTCACTCCGCAGCGTCCTACTTTCCTCCGATACTTCCAACTCCTTAACTTTTTCTCCCAACTCCTGTATGTTTCTTTTGATGTGGCTAGGGCTACAATCGAGCCGAGCCGAGCCGAATATCTTCATGCTCGAGCTTGGCTCGTTTACGAAACGAGCTCAATTTTGAGCTCGAGCTCGGTTCGAGCCGAGCTTTGACCATATTCGAGCCGAATAGCTCGCAAGCTTAGCCTTAAAAAAAAATCAAGCTCGAACTCGGCTCGTTTACGAAACGAGCTCGGTTTTGAGCTTGAGCTCGGTTCGAGCTGAGCTTTGACCGAGCTCGAGCCGAATAGCTCGCGAATAGCTCGATTCGTTTGCAGCCCTAGATGTGGCCAAATTCCTCCCTTGTCCATTCCGTCAGCCTCCTGCGAAGTCTTCTAATTTTTGTATTCCAATTTCCGATTGCATTAGTTTCTGTGATGTCCGCGTTCCATGACTTTTCTATAATCTTTCGTATGTTATGCATAGTCCAAGCTTTCTCGAATCGGAATGTGTGTTTTTTTGCTTTCTTCCTCGCCGAACTTCAATGCCAATGGTACATGGTCGGATGTGTATCTCGTGATTGACTGAACAGTTGCTAATGGAAAAGCCTCCTCCCATTCTGTGGAAACGAAAATCCTATCTAGTTTAGCTAGGATCCGGATTTGTTGCATGTTCGTCCATGTGAACTTTCTGTCTGACAGATTTAGTTCCATTAGTTCTAATTCGTCTATCGTATCATTGAAGCTATTCCTGTCAGTGCTGCTCGCCCCTCTACCCCTATGCTCATGCTGAAATCTAGTAATATTGAAGTCTCCTCCGACCACCCACAGTCCTTCCCATTGTTCTCTGATTGCTCTAAGTTCTTCCCAGAGCACTACCCTCCTTCTTGAGTCGTACGGACCGTAGACCACCGTGACCACATGCACCCAGTTATCAATTCGACGTCTTAGTCTAACGGAGACACTAAAAATACCAATATACTCGTCAATGATTTCAAACTTGTCTGAATCAATACCTACTGCTATTCCTCTCGACATACCTACGGCCGACTTAGTTTTCCACTCGTACCCTCTAAAAGATCTTATTCTATCGAAGTCTTCTACTCTTGGGTTCTCTATTCTAGTCTCCTGTAATGCACAAATTGATGGCCTATGTTTCGCAATGGTACTGTTGATAAGCCTAGTCTTCGACCCTTGCCTCATTACCCTAACATTCCAAAAGATGTATAACATTAACAACTATTCATATCCCTATCTTCTAACATCTACTCCCGTCTAGAATTCTACCCTCTTAACGGACCTCCCTGCTGAGTTCTCCCCTAATAGAATTAATTGTGAGAAGCTGTTCTTCCTTCGTAGGACCCGTAGCTAGACCGAATAGAGTAGCATAATATAGCAGGGTATTATCAGGAATGTAATTAAGAATTGTAAGATCACAGTTAACCATACCTCCGCATGTTGAAGATGGTTCTTTTGCTTTGGTCGCTACCCGAATCAAATCATCCTCGCTAGGTCCCTGTTCACCCCATTTGTCAAGTTGCCTTTTGCTCATCCTCTTATATTCCACTGTTTTCTTGTTGACGTTGTCCCCTCCTGCTAACTCCCCCCCTTTCTTCCCACTTGTCTGTATCCGACTCCGAAACATGTGTGCCCTCTCCCACGCCCCGCAGTGCTTCAATCATACCTCCTGTGTCCTCGCTCAATGCGAACTCCCTCGTTCTCTCCTCGTGAGTTTCACCTGGCCTGTGTGATGGCTGAATAACATCGTGAAGGACATTTTTCTGTGGAATTACCCTTTCCTGCCTTGCCATTTCATTCAAAGCCTGTTCATAATCGTCAGCTGATTCGAGTAGCTAGGCTTGGGCCTGCTCCTTAATCTGAAGAAGATCTTGGGCCTTAGCTACTTTCTATTTTGTTTGCTGGCCCATATTTGGTATAACCCTTAAGCCCTTAATAGCTTCCTGAACCGCTATCCTCACTGAGTAATCGAAGTCTTGTCTAGTCATGTGATTGAAGTTGGCAATTCCTAGCTGTCTCTTCGACTCCTCCGCGAATTCAGGGACTAGCTTCTTAAGCCTGATGTGACGCTTCAGCGGGTGCACAGTGGGGGTGTCGATGTCAATCAGGTGCACAATGCTCACGTCTCTGTCCTTTTCGTTCCTGAATTCGCTTTGTTGTCCCCCTTCCATCCCTCTCTCTTCACGTCCCTTTCGCACAGTGATTTGCCTTATCCTCACTTGACAGCTGTCTTCCTTTCTCATAACCCTTTTTCCCACAGTCTCCGCCAGCTGTTTAGTCAACGCTTTGAGACGTGGACGGCTCTGATTCTCCATCTCCGGATCAAGTGGCTAATGACAAATATCCATCTTCTTCCCTGATGAAGCGCCCTGATTCCTCCTCGCCAGATCCAATGGTTGACGTTCATCGTCTACCTTCCATTCGCTGCAATCCTCTCCATCTGAGTCGGAGACTTTAGCGCCGGCTCCGCTAAACGACACCGTCTTCTTTCCTTCTGTCATCACCTTAACCTCATATTCTTCGCCGTCGAACTCAGCTACGATCGTAGATGGGATGTCTTCTTTGGCATCCACTCCTATTTGAAGCCTAGCGAATTCTCTTCTACTATGCAGCAGCGTACTCTTATCAATCTCAATTAGGTGTCCAAACCCCTTGATCCGATTCTGGAATCCCGTTCTAACCCAACAATGAAAAGGAAAGTTGAAAATATGCACCCACACCGAAGACATTGAATCTGTAGTCATCGCTCCCACTTTGCGTGACCACCGAGAAAAGGTGATGTAGAATTCATCTCTCCCCTGGCCTAGTAGACCTTTAAGATCTAGAACTTCTTGAGTTCTATCAGGATTTTGACAGTGGGCGAAAAACCCATTTTGCGATAATTGTTGAACATGCCAAGTCCACTCCGGTAAGCACTTTGTGTTTGCTGCCAATATCATCTCTATCTCGTTTGAGTTTGGGTTCCCGCTTTGGGCTTTAATCATAACGCAAGAGGCGAACCGTCGTTCAAAATCTGCCATGATGAGTGTTGGGTTTATGCTTTGCTCCGATTTTCTTTCTACCTCCGGCGACGCTTTCCTCCGTTCGACTTTGCGCTGAGAATGCCGCAGGTGGAGCTTTCGGAGTTGTATAAGCTGTTGGCGGCCCCGTTGTACTCAGTGTTGTCGACCTCCCCTTGTCGCAAGTCGTCGATATGTGTCCATATCGCTTGCAAGCGTAGCAAAACAGCTGATTTGGGCAATTGTGAATAGTGTGTCCTCGTTGTGCACATTTGTGACACTAAAGCGCTGCGCCTGATTTGGAAGACTCCGGAGAGCTCATCTGTGGAGTTATCTGTGTCGCTGCCGCTTTCCTTGTCTTTCTTGGCCTGACTAGAACCCACTCTCCCTCTTCGTCCTAACATCCTTCTCCGTCGGCTCATATCTTCTGGACTGTGTTGATCACCGTATTCTTGGTCCCTCACCCTCGTCGCTTTAGCATAAGACCTCTTGACTGTCGCCTCCCTTTGCTCTGTTTCAAACCCTCGCTCCGTTGGACGTCTCCGCCTTTCTTCGTCTCTAGCCCTATCTCCTTTCTCCGTTTGCCTCTCCCTCGACCGTCCTCTATGGACCAGTCGATGTTCACCCTTCCCCACTTGCTCCCTTCCTCTATTGGGAGCAGTGAAAGGTTGCTCCTCTCTGTATCTCCTTGGATGCCGGCAATTGGAGTCATCCCTGATGCGCTTCCCCATTGCTGTTTGGCCGTGGTGGTTTCCTTTGGGTTGATGCTTAGAAGTTCTGAAGCTCTGGTGTTCGAAGGCTCTGTTAGTGTAGTTGCTCATCTTTTGTTCCACTACCTCTTACCTCTTATTCTTCCCTGCTTCATCAATTTGCTCATCTTTTGTTCAAAGGCTCTGTTGTTGTAGTTGCTCATCTTTTGTTCCACTACCTCTTACCTCTTATTCTTCTCTGCTTCATCAATTTGCTCTATAAAATCGCCCAATTTCCACCATGGCCTCTGAAATCTGAAAATTTTCCGGATCAGGTGACTAGAATTTAAAGAAATAGAGTTTGCATGAGAAATAATCAACAAGTAGAAATTAGACATAATCAAAAGAAGACGAAGAACTGGCATTGAATTGAGGTCTCTATGATAAAATGCAAACAAACATACAAAATACTATACCAGTAGAATAACAATGACGTGTATTGCCTTTGTATAAAATAGCAAACCATGTATCTCTTCCTATTACACCATAAATTATTTGAAGGAATGGATTAACAAGGATGGTTATGCTGGCAGTAAGTAAATGTTTCAAACTACAAAAATGAAGAAACGCACTTGCTGTTAACAGATTTCCAACTTATATGAAATGATAGTTCTAGATCAATCTACAGGGCCCCCTATGCGCTGGTATACTGAAACAAGAGTTAAAAGTATACATACCCAAAAAGGCCAAAACATAATCTGACAGAGTGCTGGTACACTTTGATGTCCATAACAATTAATGTATTGTAAATCCTGAAGCAAAAAAGAAATTATAAATAATAAATAAATAATCTTTACCTCTTTGTATATACGTTTTCTACTACTAGGGAATACGAACGGCATAACCCTAACCTCATAACCTCATTGAGTACTCATAGAGAATCAGAGCTGCTGGGGTACACAGAAAAGCATCTTCAAATTAGAGAAAATTTGATCACATCATTTGAATGTCAACATTTTAAGAGTGTTCTACTGGTGTTTCCTCATAACCTAAGGATGCTTGACTCATGAAACATATGCTCATATATGCTTATTTTGCATTGAAAAGATGAACATAGACCAAAAACAAATTACATAAGCATCTCTTTCGAGTAAATAAAAGCCAAACTATCTACAGAGAATATGAGAATATGCAGTGAAGGAGAACGAGTTTTCCAAGATTTTCAGCATCAATGCCATCTTACAAGTTATGTGTTTTAGCAAAGATCATTTAAGCATTCTCTTACTGAAGTTGTGGAGTAGTAACTAAATATACCATGCCCGATTATTTAAGTAAATAACAGTGCACTTGAATCCCTTCCCCAAGTAGTTCACCCTGCATGAATTTGATTAGTCTGTTATGCGATTAATTAATAACGGATTCAATATTTTTTCCTCAAACCTTATTATCAACAAATATTTTATGACAAGGAAGAGTGGAACAATAGAACTCCTGTATATAGTGTACAAATCATAATAATATAAGAAGAATGTAAGAGACATCAGACACATGAGGTAACATCAAATCATTGATACCAATGCATGGATCCTTGATGTGGATTAAAACTGTACTTTCGAATTTCCCATACTACAAGCATAAGAACTCTGGGTGGGCAATGTATCTCTGTATGTATATGACTATCAGTCAAAACTCTTATTTAGTTGTTGCTCGTCAATTTCCACAGTTAAGATTATTAATATGAAATGTATGTGATATGTGTGCACTAGAAATGTTAAGATGACCAAAAAAGGAACATAAAAGCAATAAAATTGTGATGGTATAGAGATAGAGACCTTAAGATGAGCTCAGCCTTGATGAGGTTGTTGATAGTAGGGCACCTATGAGATGCTTCTTCCCTGCAGGTATGGTGAATATTTTCATCCCTCTGCTTCTTATATCTTGTACAGGTTGAGCAAGTGCCCATCTGCTGGGCTCTCCTTCATCTATCTTTTTGGTGATCGCCTATCATCCTCAATGGCACCACACCCCAACCAAGGCCTAAAATTCCACAAACACAAATTAAGCAGTAAAAGTTTCCATCTATATCAAGGATATTGAGAAACAATGTAGAAGCCATCTTACCATCAAATATCAGGGATGATTTCAAGTTGAGAAAGAAATGTAGCAGCCATCTGCTGAGTAATAAACAAACTTATCAGTTAGTTGTTTAATTGTCAGTGCATGAATTGAAAGTAAAGAAACAAACTTATAAATAATACACATAACCTCTTCTTCTATGTTTCATCATCTATTTGCTCTCTGAAATCCCCATTTTCTTGAATCAGGTAGGTGACTAGAAATTGAGGAAATTGAGCTTCGATGAGAAATGATGAACTAATAGAAATCAACAACACAATTACCATCAGAAAGAAGGACTAAGTTGATCTTCAGATTACTTACATCAGGGCAAATTGGAGGGACGACATGACATGATATTGTGGGATTGATGAGGACATCGGTTCCAGACGATTTGGGCGTTTCTATCAGCGCAGGCGTCGTCGTCATCAGCTGCTTTATTTGGTTTAGGATTTTATTTTATTACCATTTTTTATTTCTGGCAATTATAGCCATATGTAATCTTTTTGTATTTTTTTAGATTGTGAGAATATTTTGGAGATGTGTTTCAAGATGTATTTGAGCCTATTTAAAGGCCTTGAGATTAATGAGAAAGCAGGTCATTATTGATTAAAAAAATCTGTGTTGAGTTTTGCTCTTCCTCCTCTTTTGTGTGATACAACTGAGATCTACATTAGGGTTTGTGATAAATCCTAATCAAATTTTAGGGTTTGTGATAAACTCTAAAATCTACCCCAAAAAAAAATTAAAATCCCCAAATACAAATCCCTAATACAAACCCTATTCCCAAAATCCTAAACTAATCCCCCCCGTCTACAGCCGCTCCCCATTCTTCTTCTCCCTTCCTTCCTCTTCTCCCAAAACCCTGCTCAACTCCCGACCCCAAGAACTCAAACCCATCGTCACCCCAGTTCCTCCATCCCGCACACCCTCGCTGTCGACCCATCACCACCACGCCCCCTCCATCCATCCGTGTTCTCCCGTCTTTTCCCGACCACGATCCTCACCCCAAACCTACCCCGATCCTTCCGCAACCCATCTACCCAAACCTTAATCCCCACAGATCCCCAACAGCCTCGACTGCCCTCTCCCTTCCTGTGCGCCCCGTTCGCCCCACCTCTCGACGACGTCGCCGCCGTCGCCAGCGCCTCCCTTGCCGTCGTCGACGTCGACCAGTGACGCCGCCGACCATCGTGAACTTGCTCGTGGAGTTACTGTCTGCCATTGCTGTGTTCTAGCAGAGATCTACGTTGTTTTCTTCGCATTCGGTAAACTCGTTCCCTTATTAAATATTTGTGTTTTACTGCCCTATTATCTAGTATATTATCTAATTTGCCTGTCGTCCACAAAAATAATTGAGATTGAGTGTTCCCCATGCTTGAATAGAGTACGAATCAGTATTGAATTTCTTACTTGCTAAAACACGTAGGGATTTAATTGATTATAAGGTTGAATTATTAATTGAGACTGTTACACTTATTCAATTCTTGAAAACCCATCGAACCTGTTGACTGTTACAAATTTCCAACTTAGATCCGCACTTTCATGTTGGTAAAATTAACCCATTAAAATTCTTGGAAATTCTCTATTTTAGGGTTGGTTTTACATCAGGGATATAACTCAAATTATGAAAAGGAATCCCATTCTCCCTGCAAAAGGAAAGATGCTTAAAAGCGTAAATTTTGTGGCATGCCAACTGTTCGATGAAATACCAGAAAGAGAAATAGTCCTTCAATTTAAAAGATTGTATGTATGCATGAATGCCAGTAAGAAAGATATTTACCTATGCAATATTTTGAGCAAGAGACTTACATCAGTCCTCCTTTTTTGATGCAGAACCTGAACACATTCCTTTCGACATGCCACCAACTGATCCTCCACCAATGGAATCTAACGAGGGAGAGTCTGGACAAAATAGCAACAAAAAAACTGTTAGCAAGTCATATGGAAAAACAAACACGTAAGATTCAGGTCATTACCTAGAGAAACAAATGAACTCCATCTTCTTCTAGGTCCTTCAATCCCCAATAGGAATTTCACACCTACAAATTTCAAGAGATCAGATATTGTAATGGAAGGCAAAATGTAATTTCGATGGCTGTTTTGGCTGAGTGTCTGTACGTAGGTGGGGATTTCTTCTTACAGAGTTGTTGCTCTATCTATCAGGCTGTGAGCTTAAGGTGGTGTGGTGCAGTATGCAGAAGGTTCATCATACGACATCATGGAATCCCTACAAAGTGGTGGTGGGAGCATTCTTCTTCAGGAAGAGTCAATCACCCTAACAGCATGAATACACACTATATTGTTGAATCCTTAATTAAATGCCCTCTGCAAAAATCATGCAAGTCACCCTCTACCCTGACCCTAATCTAATGCAGGTTACCAAGTGGTGGGAGCATTCCACTTCAAGATGCAACTATGATACTGCGTCAACAGCCGTGCAGGGTCTCAGGGTTTAGGTAAGGGACTGCACGTCTTAGGTTATGTTTGTAGTTCGTATCAGTAAGTTTTTTGCTTTCTAAACTAAATCCGCAACATAAAACTCAAGTAAAAGCAAGATGCTGTGAATGAAAAACTTGGATGATGAAGAGTTGGACTATGGGTAATGAAAAACATACCACCTTATAAAAAACCGAGTTGGCATCAGGGCCAATTGTAGGGATCACATGGCATGATGTCAGCCCGACTGCCATCTCTGTGATTAGCTGTTATTCTTTAGTAGTTAATTTGCAAGTGTGTGAAGAAGAAAGTAAAACAAACAAATTTATCAACAATCACATTACCTCTTCTTCTCTTCTTCTCTTCTTCTCTGCTTCATCCATTTTGATCTCTGAAATCCCCCACCCTAGCCTCTCTAATTCCCATGACAACTTGATATTAGCCTGACCGTCATATATGTAGTTGGGAAAAGATTTAAACGCCATATTACCAAATTACCAAAACATTGAAGAACAGTAAAGAAGTAACTTGGACAATATGTAGATGCCATATTACCATGCATAACATTGAAGAACTGAGTTGGCATCTGGTCCATTTAACTGCCATCTGTGTCATTAGGTGCTTGTAACTGTAAATAGAAGAGATAGACAATGACTTGGTTGTTTGTAAGTGTGTGAATAAAAGCATAACAAACAAACTTATCAACAAAATCACATTCCCTCTTACCTTTTCTTCTCCGCTTCAGCTATTTGCTCCATCCCAATTTCCACCATACTCCCAAATCCAAAATTTTCAGTTCAGGTGTCTAGAAATTGAAGAAATAGAGTTTTCATGAGAACTGGTGAACAAGTTGAAATCAACAAACACAATGGGTACTGGTTTGAAAATAACTAATCTTCATGTACAATTCCAGAGAATACGTAGACTAAATGACAGACTATTCTACATATGAGGTGTATGATATCCAAGTTTTCAGCATCAAAGCTATCTAACGAGAGCTATATATTTTAGCAAAAGACTATTTGAACTTTCTCTTACTGAAGTTGTAGAATAGTAAGTAAACTTAAAATGTAAAAATATTTGATTACTTAATACTGTACTTGCTGAATCCTTTCCTCCAATAGTTCACCCTACATGGAATTGATTGGTCTGTTATGTGATTAATTAATAACGGTTTCAGCCTTTTTTACCCAAAACTCAGTATGAACAAATATTCTATTAAAAACAAGGAAAGAGTGGAGCTATAAAACATAACAGTAATACAAGAAGTGTGTGAGAGATTCAGACACATGATGCAACAACAAGCTATCAATGACACCAATGCATGGATCCTCGACGTAAATTACATTTTTCTTTCCAATTTCCCATACAAGCAGGAAAACTCTAAGCGGGTAATCTATCTTTGTATAGACATAGTGTAAGCTCATCAATTTGCAAAAAAATGTTTCATCTTTACTAGTGATCTGAACGAAAACATGATTTTCTCATAAAGTAAAAGCCAGATGCTCCTAATGAAAAACTTGGACAATGTAGAATAAGAAACATATATATTACCTTCTGAAGAGCTGAGTTGGCATGTGGGCAAATACCTACAGGGACCGACAGTTTATCAATCAGCCTGACTGACTGCCTCCTTTCCAACTAGCTGAGCGTGAATTGGAAAAACACAAGTCAAGCCTTTTTTCACTGTATTTCCCGGCTTCATCTGCATGCATCTGAGCCAAGTGGGGTGAAGCCAGAACAATTTTGCCCGGGGGGCCAAGATAAAATCTTACGGCTATATAGATATATATAAGGGTTTTTTCATAAATTTTAGGGGGGGGCAAACCATAAAAATTAATTTTTTGGAAGGACAAATCATAATATTTTTGGTTTTTTTTTTTTTTAATTTTCAATAGTATGAAGGAGGTTTTGAAAATTTTGGGCGGGCCCTCACTAAGCTCCGCCCAGCCAACTGCCTACCATCTCCGTATTCTGCTGCCATCTTAGAGTAAGTAGAAGAGAAATACTGTCAGTTAATATTTGTAACTGTATGAAGTTAATATTTGTAACTGTATGAAGAAAGTAAAACAAACAAACTTACCAACTAAATGACATTTCCCTATTACCTCTTCTTCTTCTTCATCTCTTCTTCTTCTTCATCTCTGCTTCATCTATTTGCTCTCTGAAATTCCGCAATCTTCGGATCAGGTGGTTGACTAGAAACAGAAGAAATAGAGTATTCATGAGAAATAATCAACAACATAATTACGATCAAATTCTTTGGATCTGGTGAACACAAATTAAGGGAATTAAAATTGAAATCAAGAACAGAATATTAGGGCTTAGTCTGAAAAGAACTAATCTTTATGTTTGAATCCCTAACCAAATTAGGGTTTAGACATCTAAAACATCAAGTGCTAGGCAGTTTTTTTAGAAACCCGTTTCTTCCTTGTTTGCATGTTATTTACACTTTTCTTTCCAATTTCCCATACTACAAGCGATATCACTTTTCTTTTCTGTCTCTCTGTAGTCTATCTGACTCAGTCAAGAGCCTTATTTAGTCTATGCTCGTCAATTTCACGAGTTGCTTAAGACTAGTATTGTCTATATAATAAAACACAAAGAAAGCTATCAAGTGGCTCTCCTTCAAATCCTTCCAAAATCAAAGGTCCAGATCTAACCTCACAAAACATATTTTTCCCCAAAAAAACTCCCTCCCAAAACTCAAATTCAAATCCCCCACTCAAAACAACTCCTTTATTTATTTAATTATTTTTCTCTCTCTCTCCCCCTCTCTCTCTCTTTCTTCTATTCAAAAAATTAAGAAAATAAAAAATTTAAAAAATATTAAAAAATTAAAAATTCAAAAACTAAAAAAGATTAAAAATTTTAAAAACTATAAAAATAATTCAAAAAAATCAAAAAAAAATTGAAAACTTGTAAAAAAAAAAATTTTTTTTTTAAATTAAATTTTTTTTTTCAAAATTTCAATTTTTTTTTTTTTAAATTTTATAAATTTTTTAAAAATATGAAAATTTTTAAAAAGAATTTTAAAAATTTTATAAAAAATTTTTTAAAAAATTTATTTAAAATTTTAAAATTTTAAAATTTTAAAAATAAAAATTAAAAATTAAAAATTTTGAAAATTTGAAAATTTGAAAATTTCAAAGCATATCCAAATCCAAATCTAATATCGAACCCCAATCAAGAGGTCGTCGCCGATATCTAATCCGCTGCTGATTTCGTATCGGTGACTCCCCTCCACCAAATCGAGCGCGAATATCCAGCGACTTCGTATCGGCGACTCCCCTCCACTGAATCGAGAGCCTCTATATACGATGCGACAACTCTAATTTCATCTCATTAACCAAATTCTCATTCTAATTTTTAATTTTTTGTGTGCAGGGGATTACTCAGTTTTTTGCTGACTCGAATTTTTTGTGTGCGTGGGATTTAAGTTCAGAGAGGTGTGCTTGTTTTATTTTTTGGTTTAAAAAATTTTAATTTATTGATTTATTTGACGAGTTTTTTATTGGTTTTGATTTAAGGTGTACGCAAGTGAGAGATGAATTATTTGGTAGCCTCAATTTGGGCTTCCAAACCATAGCAGGACACGTAAGTTGACTAGCAACCTAAAATAACTTGGCAAATATGCAACATTAATTTCTTTACTACAAGAAAAAATACTATCGTGAAATGTTCCCTTCACTAGTTAGTATAAACCATGGATAATATAACATATAAGAACTTTTAGTGTATGTTTGATACATAGGATTGCGATGACTGAAGTTTTCCAGTAAAGGGTGCAAACTCTCCACTCAAGAAAGACAGCTAAAGTAAATTTGTTATTTATCCATTTTGGTTTTTTTTTTTATAAAGGTCCAATGGGGAGACCAAGTGGAGATAAAAGACTTGATAGCTTGGATTCGAGTTTTGAGAACTTCATGGATTTCATTTTGGTTGAAACAATACTAAGAGGTATTTCAATTGCAAACTTAGTCTAAGACAAACAAATGTTTAGATTATTGGTATTGTAGATACCTTCACACATGCACTTGCGTTACCATTGTATTTAGACATGCTCATAGTAGTTATGGAATTAGAGTAAGCTCTATAAAACCTATATGATAATGTCCTGGCATAACTATTACAAGCATCTAAAAGTGATGTTGTAGTTAAATAAAACTCTATGCAGTGTTTCTAACAAATTATATGCATTTCAGGAGCTCAAGTTAATGATCAAGAAGGCGATGGTTGAGCTTAAATGTAGATATACTGCTTTCTCATATAATATGTTTGCTACTTCAATTAATTTGCTAGATCTCCAAAACTATTTTATATAATCAAATAAGGTGCACCGTTCCGAAGACGTGCCGTAGGCACGTGTCGACGGGCAAACCTAGTAAATAAATAAAGTATGTGAAATGTATGCGCTAGAAATCTTAAGATGACCTTAAAAGAACATAAACTTTATAAAATTTGTGATAGTAGAGATAGAGAAATTAACCTTAAGATGTGCTCAGCCTTGAGGAGGTTGTTGAAGGTAGGGCACCTCTGAGATGCAGGTATAATGAATATTTTTTATCCCTCTGCCCCTTATCTCGTTGTACAGGTTGAGCTCAGCTGCCGGGTCTTTCTCCTACATCCAGCTATCTAGTGATTCCGGCCATCCTCAATTGCACTGCACTGCCAACAAAGACCTAAAGTTCCACAGACATTACTCAATGAGCAGTAAAAATTACCGTCTTTACTAATGATATTGAGAAAAAAAACTGTAGATGACATCTTACCATAAAATTAGAGGACTTATTTTAAGTTGCGGAAAATGCAGATGCCATCAGATTACCGTCATTGCCATCTGCATAGTATAAATAGATAAGAAACAATCACTCAGTTGTTCAATTGTAAGTATGTGGATTGAAGGTAAAACAAACTGTTAGGGTTGATTGTTAGGGTTTGAGAAGATGAGGAAGAGAAGAGAAAGGGAAGAGAGGCAGCCGTAAGAGAGAGTTGCCCAAAATGTTGATTAATTATTTCCTTTGATTCAAAGCTTACATATGTGAAGATACAAAGCCCAATGGGCCTAAAACAATTTGGGTCATAACATAACAATCTCCACCTTGAACCAAATTGCATCTAAAACAAACTAAAACATAAAACAAATGCACAAAGCAAACATAACCTAAACAAAGGTAAACATAAAGATATACTAGCAACATGCTAGAAACAAAACTAGCTCAAACTAGCTAGAAACAAACCGACATCAAAATTGAACAAAGCTTGAACTTTGCAATTGGAAGAGGCTTTGTGAGCATATCGGCCGGATTCGATTCGGTACCAATCTTCTTCACGGCAACCTTGCCTTCCGAGATCACATCTCGAACAAAATGGTATCGAATGTCAATGTGCTTCGTCTTCTCATGGTACATGCGGTCCTTGGTCAAATGAATCGCGCTTTGGTTATCACAAAACACCGTAATAGGACCCTCGAGTGAAGACATCTCACCAACAAACGCCTTGAGCCAAATAGCCTCTTTAATAGCCTCAGTAATTGCCATATATTCGGCCTCGGTACTTGAGAGTGCAACGGTGGCTTGAAGTGTAGACTTCCAACTAATTGCACAATCTCCAAGGGTAAAAACATAACCCGTCAAAGAACGCCTCTTGTCCAAATCACCCGCAAAATCAGCATCCACAAAACCCATTAGTTTCTTGCCATTACCAAACTCCAAACTAACATCAATAGTACCTCTCAAATAGCGGAAGATCCACTTCACCGCTTCCCAATGCCCTTTCCACGGACAAGAGAGATATCTACTTACCACACTAACGGCTTGAGCAATGTCGGGTCAAGTACACACCATCAAGTACATGAGACTCCCGACCGCACTCGAATATGGAACCTTTTCCATATATTTCTTCTCATCATCGGATTTTGGGCTTAAAGCGCCCGAAAGCTTGAAATGCGCTGCAAGAGGTGTTGAAACAACTTTCGCTTTCTCCATGCCAAAATGGCGTAGCACTTTCTCGGCAAAACTCTTTTGTGAAAGAAATAACTTTCTTTTGGACCTATCTCTTGTGATCTCCATCCCGAGAATCCTTTTGGCGGCCCCAAATCTTTTATCTCAAATGCCGAACTTAGTTGCTCTTTCAACCTCCTAACTTCTTTCAAGTTTGAGGATGCAATCAACATGTCATCCACATAGAGCAAAAAGTAAATGAAATCCCCACCATCCAACTTCTTGAAATAAACACAACTATCATAATTGGAACGATGAAAATTAATACTCACCATGAATGGGTCGAACTTCTTATACCATTGCCGCGGTGATTGCTTAAGGCCATAAAGGGACTTCTTCAAAAGACACACAGGGTCCTTCTTTCCCGTAACCTCAAAACCCTCCGGTTGGCTCATGTAAATTTGCTCCTCCAAATCACCATGCAAGAAGACAATTTTCACATCCATTTGCTCCAATTCCAAATCCTTCATTGCCACCAAAGAGAGCAAAACTCAAATGGAGGTGTGCTTAACTACAGGAGAGAACACATCATTGAAGTCCACACCTTGGACTTGACTATACCCTTTAGCCACTAGCCTTGCCTTGTATCGAAAATCCGCGGAATTTGAGCCATCAATCTTCCTCTTAAACACCCACTTGCAACGCACAATCCTCTTACCACTCGGAGGCTTCACAAGAGACCAAGTCTCATTTTGTTGCAAAGATTGTAACACTTCATTCATAGCAGCAACCCAATTGGCTGCATCTTTAGAAGAAATGGCTTCCTTGTAGGAAGATGGCTCACAATACTCCACATCCTCTGCAATTGCCAAACAATAAGCAAAGTCGGAGTATCCATACCTTGTAGGTGGTCTTGTTTCTCTTCTAGCTCGGTCCCTTGCCAATGCATATGGTTGTGCCTCTTCTTGGGCTTCCTCCAAATTGACATCATCATGTGAGATCAACTCATCACCTTCTTGGACCGGCACCTCAAACTCCACATTCTTCTCAACCGTCTCATTCTCCTTAATAGTCGGCTCGGGTGCAACATCATTTGCCTTCAACATGGCCGACTCATTGAAAATGACATCTCTTAAAATAAGGAACTTGGATGATTCGGGACACCACAACTTATATCCCTTCACATTTGCGGGATACCCAACAAAAATACACTTCCTAGATCTAGGCTCCAACTTTCCTTCATTCACATGTGCATAAGCGGGACAACCAAACACCCTCAAATTCGAATAATCGGCCGTCTTACCCGACCACACTTCTTCGGGTGTCTTCAACTCAATTGAAGTGGTAGGAGATCGATTTACCAAATAGCAAGATGTGTTAATGGCTTCCGCCCAAAACTCCTTATCCAAACCCGCATTTGAAAGCATACTTCTAGACCTTTCAAGTAGTGTCCTATTCATCCTTTCTGCAACACCATTTTGTTGTGGAGTGTTGACCACCATCTTGTGCCGAACAATCCCTTCGGCCTTACAAAAATTATCAAACTCACGGTTGCAAAACTCCAAACCGTTATCAGTTCTCAACCTCTTAACTTTTCTTCCCGTTTGGTTCTCCAAGAGTGACTTCCATTCTTTGAAGGTGTGAAACACATCGCTTTTCTCTTTCAAGAAATAAACCCAAACCTTCCTTGAGAAATCATCAATGAAAGTAAGCATGTAACGAGAACCATTACCTTTGGAAGGCTCACGGGAAGGCCCCCAAAGATCCGAATGGATGTAATCCAGTGTTCCCTTGGTCGAATAAATGGTCGTGGAGAAGCTCAACCTCTTATGCTTGCCAAATACACAATGCTCACAAAACTCCAAATTGCCTGTGCATTGGCCACACAACAAGCCTCTCTTGCTCAGAATGGTCATTCCTCGCTCGCTCATATGCCCCAATCTCATATGCCAGAGCCTAGTAGCATCCTCATCCGACATAGTACCCGAACGTGCAATGGCGGCCGAGCCCGTGACCGTGGAACCTTGTAGGAAATAAAGAGTTCCAATTCTCTTCACCTTCATGATTGTGAGAGCCCCTTTAGAGACTCAAGGACTCCACCTTCACTTTGGAACTTACACCTCTTTTCTTCGAGAGACCCCAAAGAAATCAAATTCTTAGACAAATTGGGTATATGCCTCACACCCGTCGGCCGTCAACCTTCGGACCTTTCCATCATGGAACTTAATTGTCACCGAACCAATTCCGGCAACCTTACACATATTGTTGTTCCCCATGAGAACCTTACCATCCGTAGGCTCATAAGTCTCAAACCAATCTCAATTCGGAGTCATGTGTTGCGAAGCACCCGTATCCATCACCCAACAATGTACATCAACATTAGTATCTATCACACAAAGGGTATCAACCGTGTCACATTCGGCCAAATTGGCCTCCTCCGAAGAAGAACCTTTACTATCCGCCTTTTGATTATTTTTAAGTTTGAAACAATCGGCTTAATGTGTCCCTTCTTCTTACAATAGTTACACGTCAAATTCTTGTGCCTAGACTTCGAACTGGTCCTTGTATCTTTCGAGTTTCGGTCCCATGACCTACCTCGATCAACAACCAAACCAACACCTTGGCTCCCTTTCTCATTATTGGTCATTTCACTATCAATGTACAACTTGGCTTGCAAATTGCTCTTAACAACCTCTAGAGAAATTTTATCTCTACTATAAATCAACATGTCTCTAAAAGACTTGTATGATGCAGGTAATGAGCATAATAACAAAAGGGCTTGGTCCTCATCCTCCACCTTAACATCAATCTTACTTAAGGCATTCAAAATAGATGCAAACTCCGTAATATGATCGGAAATTGATGTACCTTCAATCATGCGAAGGGTGTAGAGGCGCAATTTCAACCGCAGTCGATTGGTGAGGGACTTCTTCATGTAGATGTTCTCCAATTTCTCCCACAAAGCCTTAGCGGTCTTCTCCGATATGACCTCTTGCAATGTCGAATCGCTCAAACACAATTGGATAATAGAGAGCGCTTTATCATCCATCTCTCTGCATCTCTTATCCGCCACCGCATCAATTAATTTTTCCCGACCAAAAACGGCATCCTTAACGCCTTGGCTCGACAAAATCGCTGCCATACGCACTTGCCAGAATGCAAAACTCGTCTTCCCATCATACTTCTCAATATCATATTTCCCCGATATATCCATTCAAATTTCTTGAACCCAATTCAACAAAACTCCAAAATTTTTCCTCAAAAAATTAATTACTCAAATCACCAAAACAAACATTCTCCTTCTTGATATCCTTCCTCCTCCGACGCTCAGACGAAGTAGTGCTCGCGACGTGCTCGCAACGACGGCTGGAAGTAGTGCTCGCGACGGCTGGAAGATGGCTGGAAGTGATCGTCGACGACGGCTGTAAGTCGGCTGGAAGTGATCGTCGATGACGGCTGGAAGTAGGGTTGTTGACGGAAGGATTTGGGGGCAGGAGAACTTGGCTTTGATACCAATTTGTTAGGGTTGATATGTTAGGGTTTGAGAAGATGAGGAAGAGAAGAGAAAGGGAAGAGAGGCAGCCATAAGAGAGAGTTGCCCAAAATGTTGATTAATTATTTCCTTTGATTCAAAGCTTACATATGTGAAGATACAAAGCCCAATGGGCCCAAAACAATTTAGGTCATAACATAACACAAACAAATATATCAACAAAATCACATTACCTCTTACCTCTTATTCTTCTCTGCATCATCATTTTGCTCTCTGAAATCGCCCAATTTCCAACATGGCCTCTGAAATCCGAAAATTTTCTGGATCAGGTGACTAGAATTTTAAGAAAGAGTTTACATGAGAAATAATCAGCAAGTAGAAATTAGACATAATCAAA